>JBAJHX010000106.1:9170472-9184526 GCA_037176925.1 Amniataba percoides
TAGACTCTCTCTCACACACAAATCCAGTTCTGGGTTTTGAGTGGCCATTTAGAAATCTGGACGGCAGTTCACTGACCCGGCACTAACGAGGCAGCAAGCCGGGGCCTTCAAGGAGTAGCGCCTCTTATCTAGTGACCACACAGCGTTGGCTATCTCCTGACCGTGTTTGACCACTGGTTAAACTGATTAGCCAATCGCCCAGTCAAGTTACAGTAAGCAGAGACACACTGAGGCACATGCAATGTACTTTTTTTTGGCTCTAGATGGGATTTTTGAGTAATTGCGGAATGTGTGGTATCTTTTGTGTATTCTTGCAGCAGTTTAAAGGGGCGTACTTTCCGGTATAAAATGTTAGCAGTGAAGAAATGTTGCTCCAGCACTGTGGAAGGCAAACAATAGCACGGTCGCCCCACCATTATCTGTCCAGTTGGATCGGACAAATGGTCAGTGGTGGAGGGATGGCAGAGTGGACATGTGATGGCCAAAGTGTCACGGACTGGGGATTCACCCGTTTAATGAGAATCTATGGCCTGGACTGATAAAGGGCCTGACTGAGAGGCTGTGACAAGGCCTAATGCTCACATGTATAAATGATGTGGGTGGCTGGGTGGTTGGTTGAAGGGGGATGGAGGGGGGGTTCCTGGTAGGGATGTGTGTGTGACTGTGTGGAATCAATCCTCAGAGAGCATGGGTGCTGTTTAAGAAGAGGCCAGAGCCTGAGAAGGGGCTGAGAGGAGAAAACAACAGAATCCGCTCTGAGGAAAGGGAGAGGAGCAAAAAAATAAACAATGTGAAAATCATATAATTACACAGTGAGTCAGACATTAAAGGATTATTTTGACATTTTCTGGTGGAGAGTTGGATGAGAACATCTATGTCACTCTCATATTTGTCTGTAAACGGGGGCAAACAGCTGGCCTGGGTTTGTCCAAAGGTTACAAAGTCCGCCAAACAGAACCTCTAAAGAGCACTAATTTACATGTACTGTGTCTTTAATCCACCCAAACACCAAAGACAACCACATGACAGTTTTACAAGATTTACAGTTATATCATGGACCATCTCTTGGCCGGGACATGTTGCCAGGCAGCCAGCAGAGATTCAAGGAAGTACTTCTCCCACCCAAGAAATAAGGTTTCCCTTGTTTCTAGTCTTTGTGCTAAGCTAAGCTAACCAGCTGCTGGCTGTAGTCATATATTTAACATGTTGATACGAGATTGGTATCAATCACCTCATAAACCTTTTTGCCAGGAAGAGAATAAGTGCATTTCCAAAAATGTTGAATTGTTCCTTTAAGAACCGAGTGGATTCCAAGGTGTGGAAATGAAGAGAGACACGTGTAAAAAAATAGAGATTATAGTTTTATTTTGATTTACGTTGACGCAAGTGGCACATTTGTACTCCCATGTGTGACGGCTATTCAAAGGACTGCACATCTGAAACAACAATACAAAAAGTACACACATACAGGCAGAATACACACACACACACACACACACACACACACACCCTTTGTTATGTTGAGAGCATTTGTCTCTGTACGGCTCCAGCAGAGAGGGGTTAAAATCCGATTGAGTCGATATCACTGGAGAATAACACATTCAACACACAGTCTGAGTGAGTGTGTGGCTTTGTGCTTGTGTGTATGTGAGCGTGTGTGTGAGTGTGTGTGTTTGTGTGAGCAACATGGAGTCTAGGGACTTCCTCCCTCTCCGTCTGCAGCCCTCAGTTGAAATAGAATTGAATAGTCTGAATCCTCAATGGTAAATGTTCACAAAGTCAATACCAACTGTTAAGTCTTCCCTGCATTGGGGTTAAGGGCATTACCATTTCTGAGACTTCAGGAAAACACACACACAGACAAACATAGACACACACACACACACACACAGTGAAGGCATACTCACCAGATGCCCCATGAGATGATAAAATATTTTTGAGTCTTTTGCAAAATGCTTACTGTACATTCTGCTTAAAAATTCCCTTTTACTGTAACATATTCATTGAAGGCTTGTTTTCATTTTTGTTCACTAATCTCTGAACAATGATCCTAGCAGGCGTGTGGCATTTTTAAAGTGACATCGGTGCCTGAGGGACAGTGGTTTCCCTGATCTGACTAAGCATCAAATTCAGTTCAGTTGAAAAATGTTTAAGCACACACAGGGGCAGAAGGAATTGTATTAATATTAACTACATGAAATACTTAATCACAGAAAGGATCAGAGTTTAATACAGAATACTGGAACAAAGTATTCTTCCCAAAGAATAAATAATACATTTGCATCAATTGATAGGTTGTGGTAATAATATAGTTTTGTGATAGTCCGGGGACTTGAATGTTAAAATCCAAGCATGTGACACTTTTTTGTCCATTGTCTCAGCACTGTCTGAATTCCCTATACCACAATAAATTTGTTCGTCCTGATTTGAATATTGAAAATTGGTCCAAAATAAATTTATTTATTTATTTAATTAAAAAAAGCTGAATAATTTCCTAATACAATTATGCTCTGTAGTTTTTAATATGACTCCAACAGGAGAGAATGGTGTTTTTGTCTGTGAGTATTTTTTCTCAGCAGCAGATTAACACATTTTGTGCTCCCATTTAGGACAGAGTTTGTTGGTTCAAATCAAAATAAACTGCAGTGTCTTTCTTCAGAACAAAGTAGACTCCAGCAGTGCGATATGAAGTTCAGTTGAGAATCATGCAGTACAAAATAAATCACAGAAGATCTTTTCGGCAGACATTTTCTGATGGTTTCATTGTAGTTATGCAATGTAAAATTAAAAGCTGTTTTGTGTTTTTGCACGGACTTCAGAAGGTATCCAGTTGTTCTTCAGGTCAGGCTCAGATTCGGGAGGTATGTGGGAGTGATCACACAGTGCTGCTGTTTCGAACTGTGGAGTTTGGACAAATTTGCTACCCAGTGTGGTAGCTTGCTTTACGAGTGGCGCGGCCCCTTAGACGTCCTGCTGATCATTAACAGTGGGCCAGTGTGGACCTCTTACCACAGCACAGTGTCTCATATATGAACAGCAAGCCATAAAACCCCAGGCTCTGTCGCTCAGTGTCATTTAAACCAGGGCTGATTGGAACTATCTCTGGCCTTTGCTTTCCCACCTTCCTCCCCACTTGCGTTCTTTCCTGGTCGCTTCATGAATAATGAATGAGGATATATGCAGGCTGGAGCTCAGATATTAATGGGGCTGAAAAACAGAAGGGGAACCATTCTTTGCGCTGCCAGCCATTGCTTCCCTACCCTGCTGAAGCTGCCCCTGCCCGATTGCCTTTTTTTCCCCTTCTTATTTCTCCTTTCCTGCCTTCTGCTGCCGGTGGGCCCAGATGAGATAATGCTTGGTCTCTCTTTCTCTCTTGCCTAGAGATATTCGCTTTTCTCCTGGCAGTCACAGCGGGGGCAAGGGGTGAACGGTGACTTTGAAATCAGAGGGGCCAACTTTCACAGTATAAAAGTGGTGGACAAAACCGGGGGAAGATAAGTAGAAAGTTGACTTGGCTGGATATGCAAGGTGGCTATTGTCTGCCTGTTAGAGCAGCTCTGTCATTCAAGGGCATGGCAGTAAGCTTCCTCCTTTGTTTGCCCCTGTCCTGTCTTTCTTCCAGCTCTTCCGTGATCTGTCGACTCTGGCCAGAGAAGCCCCCGGCCAAACTGTGGCAGTCAAGGGCGAGAGGTACGGCAGGGTGGAGGGCAGCCCACTGAACACGGGCCTCTGAACACCATTGTGCTCAAGTTTTATCCCAATATTTCATACTTTTAAACTAGTTTCAAATGAATTAATAATACAGATTTAATAAAATGTTTACATTGCAAAAAAACCCAGCTTTGTCGAGAGGAACTAACAAAGGCTTGCTGACATTGTACATGTGGCACGAGGGGGCTGGCAGTCAGCGAAGTCTGGCCTCAGGCTGGCAGAGTTGCTGCCCATCCTTGGATGACTCGCCCAACTAGGCCAGAGGGCACAGATAATGGGCAGAGTCTTCTAACCCTTCATTTGTGCCAGAATGTCTCCACATTCGACAATGTTACATCCACGCCTTATATGGTCAAACACAGACGGAGAATCGCTATTCTGTGGTCCAGAGAACTGTGAATTGGCTGCTGATGGAGAGGTGTGGTAAACAGGCCGGGCCAGGCCGCCCTCAACCTCTGACCCAAAGCTTTATCATCTTATGTGTCTCCTGTGGACCGCCTCCCATCCTTCACTCATATCCAATGACCCTTTTGTCTCCGTTTTTTTATATCATTATAAATTGGGTTCATTTTAGTGGTCATCAGCTCCAATAAATGTAATAATTTCCAGTAATACCAGTCAAGAATGTATTGCTTTATGAATTAACTTTTGAAACCTAGAAAAGTGAAACAATATCCCTAAAATGGCCCAAACTCTTCATAAATATATTTTTTCTTCAGTCACTGAGCTTCTCTGTCACAGAAACAGTCAAAACAGTGATATAATAAATAATAGAGAAGGTGGGGATACACTTTTTTAAAACAGTGGTCAGTGGATCCAATTACTCTGTCTGTCACTCTTAACATTTTGTCAATATATTCATATATTCTCACAGTCCCGACTTTTTTCATGCACACGCTTTGCACAATTTCAAGTTTGCACAACTTGTTAATGGGGCTTGCAAGTTGGCAGCGCTGTTTTGCTGTCCATGTACTCCAAAGACTCAAATAAAATATATTTCTACCATGAAGCAAGGTTTTGATCTTGGAAGTGAAGCAGAGTGTCAGTGAAATACCGTTAAAAAGGAGTATAGTTCAAAAAGTTTAAAATTTAACTTTCTGTGCTTGCTAGGGTGAGCGTTTCAGCTAATTACGCACAAATCCCTCACGCTCACAGCTCCAATCCACCGGCACCGCTGTCTCGGTAGAGGACAAAGAAAACAAAGGAGACTGACAAACAAACAGTGAGTGAAAAAAAGATATAAAAGAGAGGAAGCTTTCTTTCCATATAGCAGCTGAGCTGAGGCGACAGTGGCGTTTAATCAGTTGGTTTTTCCAGCGCCGTCAGCGTGAGCAGCCTCGGCGGTGCAGCCCTCTGATCAGCGCTGGGAGAGGAGCTCCCCGCCGAGCTGCTGCCGCCCCTGAACCACAGGTCAGTCCTTGGTGAGTAGGTTTCATTCTGCTGTCGCCTTCATAGCACCATCTCCTTCTCTCATTAAGATACAGTGTGTGTCTATGTATGTGCACATTCATGTATTTATGGGCTTGTGTTTGTTTCTCTCTCTCACTCTGTGTGTGTGTGTGTGTGGAGTAAATGCACCCCAGGACTAGCCTAAAGGGGATGTGGATTCCCGGTCTCCGCTGAGATCCGGCAGCACAACTAGGATTTCTACCAGTGGGGGGGTTGTGTGGGTGTTTGTGTATGTGTGTGCGCGTAAATGTGTGTTAGAGAGAGATGCAAGACGCATCAAGTGACTCGGTGCCTCGGGGTCAGACACACACACATGCAGAGAAGGAGCTGGTGCTGCGGCGGGGTAAACAAGAGCAGACTGTTAGATCTCATCAGCCTCATCACACGCTTTATTATGCTGATTTGGGAGTATACTGTAAACTAATCAGGAATCCAGGAGTCACAGGGGGGCACTCGGCTTAAAGGTTAGGCGTACAGAGAGAGGAAAACTTGCTCTGCATCCGAGTTCTTAACTTCTTATTTCCCTTTTTTGCTCGCCAAGGCGCCACCGCTGCCACAATGCAGGAAGAGCTACTGGCTAAAAAGGTTACGACCTTTCACCCAGGTTTGAAAGATTCACCACATTCAAGTCTACCTCGGCTCGGTTTCAGAGGTGCTGGGTGATTGACTGGCACCGGAGGATCCGGCACAGAGTGGGCATTCTGAATGGAAGTCAGGACTCGGCCTGTCTGTCGCTGTATGCTAATATTGGCCTTTAAACAAATTCACAAAACACACTTCCTTCCTCATGGTTGTTCACTTGCATAAATGCATATGATTCTTATTCTGCGCCGAACATCTACTCTGACTTACACAACAACGCGACAGAGGAATGTTATAAAGTTCACGACGTCTATTAATTTTGAGGCATCTGAATAACATCTCAGTGTTTATTAGACCTGGCGGCACACTTCATAAATAATGAATAAAACAGTCCTCTCTCACTACGTGGACGTGACTTTCTAAACACTTCTGTTTAGGACGCTCTTTGATAGAACATCACTCTGACTCCACCTTTTTTAAACCGAGTTGTGAAAGAAAATGTGCACAGTTTTTAATTTGGCTTTCTGTCCATTTGAGTTCTCGACTCCTCGGTGACAGCGCATTTAACAAGCATACTGAAGGAAGAAAACAGCAGCACAAGCACTGTGCGTTCCCTCAAACACACACAGGAATGTGACAGATGAGGAAGTTAGAGAACAAGAAGCAAACGAGCAGGCGGGCTGGTAAGGAGAGGATGGAAAGAGGTGGGAGAGTTACCTTTTTCAGGCCACGGAGAGGAAGCAGGGACAAGGGTGTTAATTAAGACTTCTGGGTAAATGCATGTCATGTGGTTTGCAGCGCAATAGTACACAAGCATGTAAACACAAATACACAAAAGATACACAAGGAGAGGTGGAAGGTGACAAAGTACATTAACTTAAGTACTAGTGTAGTTTTTTTTCCAGTTTATGTTTCTTTGTGGCTGCACACTGCCTCGTGTTTAATGCACTACATTTATCTCATAGCTTCAGTTACTATTTATTTTTCAAAATAAGATTTTATAGTGAATACATGAAACATGGATTTAAAATACAACATATGAGAATTAAAACGTGCAGCTCCTGACCTCTTAAATAAAGTGCAGTCTCTTGTTTGGGGCCCTCAGATATTTATGACTTATCAGCAGTTCCACCAAATGAAGATTTCCCTTCTAGAATTCTTAATTCAAATAAGTGAGTGTAATAATATTCTTTCACAACAAAAACAAGGATTTGAGAAAAATCAAAACTGTTTTATTTAGTGGAAATGAATTATTCCTCCCCGATTAATTGTCCCATGACCCACCCCAGCTTTGTACTGACAATACTTCTGTACTTTTACTTTACATTACAGTTTTAAATGCAGGGCGTTTAATTGTGATGGAATATTTTTACACTCTTGCATCAGGACTAGGATGCATACTTTCTCCATGCCTGAGAAAACACACACACGCACTTCTAACTTTCCCCCGTGCCTCACCTCCAAATGAACATACTGTTGTCAGTAGGCTTTTAATCACTCAGAGTGTTCAGAGTGTCAACATATACAGCATGCCTTTACTCTGCGGCGATGCCCTCATGAGGCCAGGTGGAGAGAACATCAGTTTTAATCTGCACCTGCTCGCCCTGGTGCGTCTTGATATAATAAGCTCATCTTGTGCGTGCTCGTGTGGGCTGTCATCATAAGACTGTGTTTGTGTTCATCCCAAGCAGATCCTCCGCTCCTCTCCTCTGACACAGGAGGCTCCAGCGGGGCTGTCTGTCGTTTAGGACTCGTAAACAAGGTGCACGTTGAGAGTCGAAGGGTCCTGCTGCTTTGGTGTCTCCTCTGAGCTGTCAGAGTACTTGCAACAACAGCGGAGTGGTGGAGAGGAGACGAGGACGAGACAGGAGAAGATGGAAAAGGACAAGACAAGGCAGAGGGAGACACATCAGAGGAGAAGGAGAGGACAAAAGCAAAGGAGCAAAACAGATGGGGAATGACAGGAACAAGGAGACAAAACAGAGGAAGATACAGGGAAGATGAGGATGAGTAGAGAGAACAGGACAGGAGGGGAGACAGGGACAGGCAAGACATCAAAGGAGGACAGCATAGAAAAAAGACAGTATCTAAAAAGAACAGGACAAAAAAGAGTACAAAATTCAAGGAGGGAAGAAGAAGAAGAAGAAGAAGAAGAAGAAAAAGAAGAAGAAGAAGTAGAAGAAGAGACTTTGTCAGGAACATTGTGATAAAAAAACAAGAAAACAGAACAAAAGATAAATAAGAAAAGAGAGAAAGTAATCAATTTAAATTAAAAGAGGAAAGAGCAAAATTAGGTAAGATGCACATAAGATGCCACATTCGAATACAACAAAATCACAAGGAGCCATGGGCAAGGAGGACAGGACACGAGAAGATGAATCCAACAAAAAACAAGAGGACAATGAAATATTGAAAAGGACAAAACACTGTGGTTGAGGTAGAAACAAGGAGACAAGGAGGAAAACACAAAACAGAAAAACACAGAGGAGGACAAACCAAGGAAAAAACACAGACAGATCGAAAAGGGCATGAGAAGAGGAACAGATCATGACGAGGACAAAAGAAGACAAACCCGAAATGGACAAAAGGGAATGAAGACATGGCAGGAGGACAGAACAGGACTCATAGATAGATCAGACAATAAAATAAGATGAATACAAAAGGGATTGAAAGAATAAAACAAAGCTAGAGGAATACTACAGAGGAGGACAGAGCAGCAAAACGTAACAATATCCATACAGCGATGATCCCAGCACAACACAATCACGCACAGAAAAGTGTAAAACAGATGACTGTAACAAACAGTAACACACAGTAACACATCTGAACACACAGTAACACACAGTAACACAGCGGCCAGCAACTCGTGTGATGACCTGCCAGCTGACAACACGACCTTCTAGCTTCCCTCTCTGTGATTCCTATAAAAAGTGCTTTTGTTTTGTGTGTGTGTGTTTGTGTATGTGCTGAAAAACATTTCAGCACACACACACACACACACACACACACACACACACACACTGCTCACCTGGAGGTGGTGGGTGGGAGTGGGAGGATGGGGTCTGTGTTTAGCTGTGGGCCCTGCAGACAGGGCGATCAAAGGCTCCTCAGTCTTTGTCTGCTAACGTTGAATAGACAATAGTAAAGAGGGCCCGCTTTGATTTCAGCTCACTTTTATTGATCACAGAAGAGCAGGGATTGAAATATGAGAGACAACCCTGAACTGGATTCTTCTTTAGCTATTGATTATATCCAGAACAGACGGCATTTCGCGATGATCCAAGTTTTTATTTTATCCTCTTTTTTTTTAACCATGAAAAAGTGTGTCTGGCTCCTCGCCTGTCTTTCAGGTGCAGCTTGTAATACACTGACTGCCGTTATTTTACTAGACAATGCCTCGTCTTAAGCCTCATTTTTTAGCTTCTTCTTAAAGTTGAGGTTGAAAACTTATCCAGGATATGCTGACGGCAACCCCAGCTCCTTGTCTGCTCTTTCATCAATCCTCTCCTCCTTCCTCAGCAACCTTTAAACCTTAGTTTTAGGACGACATTTTGTTTCCATAATTTCAGAGGAGGCACAGGGGAGCGGGCACAGGGGGTTGAGGGTTTGGCTGCAACGCAGAGAGGACCGTGGGAACAATGAAACACAGCTCGGCCAGGTACAACAACACCCCCCCCCCGCTCTTCCACTTTCACAACGCACACACTCATACAAGGCTCTTCTCCCCTGCGCACACGGTCTCAGCTCATCTGACGGCAGCTGTGTTTAAATCACTCCTGAGACACAAACTGCGCAGCCTAAATTTGAGACCAGCAATCAGTTTATTGTCCCAGGCCTTACTGTTATGAGGTGAGATGTGGAACTGCCTATGAGCTCAAGTGTGTGATGGTTTAAATTTAACCTGGTAATAAAAAACAAGTCTGTTCTAGTACTGGGGAGAGAATATGCAGTATTACGAAATGTTGCATGAGTATGCTTTAACATTAAGAATATGAAGGATCGATTTTGAAAGCAGCATAAATGGATCTGTTTTTTTTTTTATTCAAGAAAACAAGGAACATGGTTTTATCTTAAAAAAAATTCTGTCTTTTGGTTTTTAAACATCAGGAACAACATCCCAGTATCACGCAGCACATGAATGTTTCTCATGATATACTTTTCTTTGTCATGGTACAGATAAGAATTTTCTCAGAACGAGTCTCTGTGCAGCCGGCGAGGTCCATTCATCTTTAAAAGTGACTCTTTAGGGCCTGTTTAAGTTGAGCTGACAGATGTGGTTATTTGGGGACAGCTCACTGGCAAGTTTATGGCCAGAGTGCTTATTTTACTAGAGCCAAGCACATGTGCTTGTGACAGTGAGGGAAATCCTTTCGGAAGTCTGGCATACGGTTGAAATATAAGAGACTTAAGAGGACATAAAACCCGCCTGATGTTTATCACCGAGGAAAAAAAAGAAAAAAGAGAGAGAGAGAGTTCTGTCCAAGAACACATGATGATAAAGTTTTGGTTGAAACAGCGTCAGTAAAACCTAAAAATAAAACCTGGTTTTAATTCAGTGTGTTGTCAGCAGGATCTGAATCTGTTTGATTTGTTCTTAAATGTTTAGATGATCACATTTGCATATGCAAATTATCTCCTTGAGCACAGTTATAATACATTCATAATTTAAAGTTGCAAGGAGATTTTATTGGATTTATTGCAAAGTTACTGGGTGCCAAGTGCTCAAGTGCTGTCATCAGTTGATATTTTTTTAGAGAAACAAGTAATTTATTGTTATGAAGTTATATTAAAACTCTTACAATGTTTCTGGAATTAAAAGCATACATGTTTATCTATTATTATACATTAGAAGGCAAAACATTTTGTGAAGTGTTCTACTGGTATTTAATGGTTACAGTCCCTCTTTCAATATGCACAATAACCACACACACACACACACACACACACACACACACACACACACACACTAGACCTGAGATCTTTCTTCTATTTATGGCCAGTCGTCTGTTCCACACAGAGGGGAGGAGGTGGGGGGACTCAAGTCTCACATAGGAAGCAACTGGTGTGTGTGTGTTTGTTGGGGAGGGCTGTCTACATCTGACACACCCCCGGCCACCTGTAAAGTGTCTCTGAGGATCAGGTTTCTTTTGAACACGTTTAAGACAGCGTTTGTCTCCAATGGTTTACAGTTTGTGAAAACGGCCGTTCCGGAAGGCTGGACCGATTCTCCCCAGTTTAGTTTTGCGTGGCGGCGTTTTACAAACCTCCTGCAGGGCTGCCGGACAGACGAGGGAGAAGCAGTGCGTGCCTTTTAAGAGCCCCTGACGGTTTTAGCGAGCCACTTGGCTTTTTATTTTGGCTCAGCTCACTGCAGGCTGCTTGTACTTTACTGTGCCCCCTCTGTGCTGGCCTGGTGGTTACAGATTAAGGACACGCAGAGCAAGAGTCACTCATTACGCCAGCGTACACATGCTTATTATGTATGGTGTTTATTGTGTGTGTGTGCTTGCCTTCACATATGTTAGTGTGTCAGCCACGGTGCTGATGACTGACGCCAGTTGCGGCCTGCTGGGTGTAACTTCCAACTGATAAATGACTGCAGGGACTGTCTTTCTTTACCTGAACCTCACAGCAGTTTCCCCCGGAGAGCAGCCGCTGACAAATATTCTAACCTGAAAACCGAGCAGGCCTACAAGACAACCGTTTCATTCTAAATATGAGTTTAACCCGTTTAAAGTTACTCGAGTTCAAACAATAGCAGCTTTCAAATGATGAACAGGACTGTGCTGCTGTTCCCGCTTGTGTTTGGAGACAGTCCCTGGTGATTCTTCTCTCCCAGCAAACTAATATGTTTGAAGCTCAGGCTGCCATTGCCAAGCATGCGCCACAAGCTATTTCAAATGTGCAAAAAATATTGATATTCCAGGCTTCTAAAAACAAAACAAACAAACAGGAAAAAAACAAAAAATCCAAGTCAATGTCCTCTGGAACGGCGCCGTTTTTCCGCCTCGGAACACTCAGAGATCACCTGGGACAAATGATGAGCTGAGAGATTATTCTGCTACGTCTTCCATGGGCTTTCTTTAATCCACACGTAAACACGCACACACATAACACACGCATAAAGCACAGTAAAACCGTGGTGTCTTTCACCTCAGACCCCATCTAAAGAACGAGTGCAGGCCTCCCTCGTTCTCTGTATTCTCTGTGTTGTAAAGTGATGAAAGCCTGAGTGCTGAGAAACAGAAGAATTTGGTTTCACATTTGGACATTATCTTTACAAAGTCTTGTAGATGGATTTTCCCATGTGTTTGTCCCGTTTTTTCTTCAAACTTTTATTTTTGCATTGACATTCAGACTCTTATAAACCAGAAAAAATAAGTTCCATAATTTGACCTTGTATAAAGTCATGGTCCTGATGATGCTCCTGTCCAGTACACAGTATATTTATATTTTTTGAAGCACTCACCAGTAAAAGAAAACTGTAGTGAAGACCTTTCGCCACAAGATGGACTTAGGGATGCATGGATTTGGGATGTATGGCGAATGGCTGGAAAATGCAGCAGGCTCCCTAACTTTTTCAAAAAGTGGTTTTTTTTTTTATCACTAAATCCAAGATGCAGAGCTAGATTCGAACAATGTATAAATATCCCTGCACTCTGAAGCAGAGGAGTCCATGAGGGTGGGGTTATAGATGCTAGGAAGCGCCAAACAACTCGTGTATTAATTCCAGATATTTACTTTTGTTTGTTTTCACTGTGTTCAGGGCTCCATGGGAGCAATTTTTGCAGTGATGAAACTGAACAGCCGTCCCTGTGGAGTTCATTACAGGGAGAGAGCCAGTGCCCACCCCCAGTGCTCCCCGGCCAAGAGGGATTTGGAGGGCCCAGAGGGATGGGTTAGTTTGGTGGGTGGAGTGGAAGGAACCTAATGGAGTCAGGGTGCAGTGGGAGGGGGGAACTCAGGGGAAACAAGAAGGAAGGAGACCATAAACACTCTGCTAATGACCTCAAGCATACCAACAACACAGCAGAAATTAATGTAACGGCACAAATGAGGACATTCACTCCTGAAGCAAATTGGCAGGTTGTTTGTGAGAAAGGAGACACCGTCCTTCTTGTGCATTATTATAAAAGGTAGTTTTTTTGTGTGTTTTTGAGTCCACAAGCAGGCAACACTTCTGCTGCTGGCCTGTAACAGCTGGAAGGAGACAGCGATAAAAAGAGAAAGAGTTACATTCTTACCTCCATATTTCATGTCTCAATTCTGAAGTCCTTTTGAAATTATGGATCTATTCAACCTCAGAGCAAATTGGTCATAGGACTACACTTTACATGTAAGAGGCACACAATCCTTTGTTTAAAGTGTTTAAAGATCAAACCTGCAGCCCTCCTCTTTATTCTTTTAGTTATACAATATGTCAGTGGTGACATGTTTAGATGAAGGCTGGAGACCACTGACTGTTGTTGTTGGACTTCTAGCTCACTGTCTTGGAGGCACTTCCCCTCTCACTTATTATAATATATATATCAATTTTTTATGCGTTGTATTATATCTTGCTGGAAAAAAAACAATTACCCCCTGGGAAAAGACATAAAGTTGAAAGTTAAAGGTTACATGCATGGGCTGGTCCACAAGTTTGGGCAATGTAGTGAGAGAAAAACTACAAAGTAGAAGAAATCCTGAAAATCTAATTCATTCAGTCTAATCAAATGAAATGAAATGAGAAATTAAATGTCCTAAAAGCTCAGTTTTATTTTGCATTGTATACAGGCGTGTAGTAGTTTTTGTACCAAAGCTTGCCTATGACTCATAAAGCCAAAGTGCCAAATTCTACCTGCATTTAAGTGGGTGCTATTTCAAACTCTGCTCAACTTAACAAACATTTTAATGTTCTAACTATACTGATTTATAGTATTTATCTCCAAATGTAGTAAAGTAGATTCATACAGTTTTTCATTTTATTTCAGCTCAGACACACATTAAATACAACCATGAACAAACTGTCTGTATATACATGTTGTATTAACTTAGTGAATAAAACAGAATATAAAATAATTTAAAAAATAATAAAATGAGAAAAAAATAATGAAAGAACAGATTAACAGCAAAAACAAGGGATTTCCTGTTAGCTGTTGGCTGTGCATTGCGGAAGTTAAGCTTCCTGTCATAAAAAAAAAAAGTAACCAGGGGTGAGTTTAAGATGTGAGAAACTGTGAAGAAACACATTTAACTTTCTGAGCACTGAAGAGAGAAACAAATAACTGTTTAGACCTGAACTCCTGGATATGGCAGGTCTCTGTGGTCTCAAG
>JBAJHX010000106.1:9200378-9212980 GCA_037176925.1 Amniataba percoides
AAGAAATGTAACACACCTTTTGAAGATTTTATTGCTTTAAAAGTGTGTGTATTTTTCATTTTACCATCAGGACTTGTGTATGTGGGAAAGTGCAACTACTGTATATATTTGTGTATATTATCTTGCAGTACTCTATTATATGTGGGCTTGAGGGTGGTTTGTTTGTTTATGTGTGTGTCTGAGCCAGCGTGTTCTCACGTCACTCCTACAGTCGACTGCGAGGTGACAGTGTGCACATATTCCCATAGTTTACCTCGTAGAGCAGGCATCCTAGCGACCAGATGTCAGATTTGAAGTTGTATCCGTTTTCATGTATCCTCTCCGGTGACATGTAGTAAGGAGTACCCACTGGAACAGAGAGGGAGAGAGCAGGAGGGAGGGGAGAGGAGGAGGAGGGAGGGGAGCGAGAGAAAGGGACAGAAAGAGATAGACAGAGGTAGAAGAGGAGAATGGGACAAAGAGAGAGTGAGCTTTAACATTTTGCAATGCAAACCCATGCTTCCCCCAGTTCATCAGCATCACTGACACAGCTCACGCAGCACAGGAAAGCAGGTGAGGAATGGAGGTGCAATCTCAAACTGTGACATATTCAGACGTTGGGATACTCACCGTACTTCAAGAAAACTAGAGGGAGACTTCAGAGTATGTTGTCTCTATAAATTCTAAGCAAGCTCAAGTAAGATGATATTTAATATGGTTAGATATCATCGTGCGCTCCCATACGGTGTACATATGTACAGCAGACATGCTTGTACACAAAAAAATATACATGAATCAGTTTTGATTACTGGGGCGCTGTAATGATCTGAAACAGTAGTCGGAGAGTACGCCGAGGGAGAAGCAGTGGAGCCTTAAAAGTTGGCCCATTTCTGGTTCTGGTTTGGAAACTCAAGAATCCCATACTGCCATGGCGGCTGGCAGAGCTCCAGAGAATCAAGACCTTCACCCAACTGGACACAAAGAGCAGCCACAGCTCAGCATCACATCCATAACACACTGCAGGAAGCTTTGGAGATTTGCTGCTTTCTTAGTGGACTCTGGCTGGCTGCTCTTTTTCATTCGCTTTCTGATTGCTGTGATTTCCATTGTAAAAGTCTATCAAGCACATCCAGCAGAGGTTTTTATATTAATCACATATGGTTAAAGGATGGAAATTTTACCAGCCGTCTAACTCTTGCTGAGCAGCTCTCAGACTCATTCCACATCCTCTCTGGCAAACATGTGAACAGAAGCTTACTGGAACAGGAAGGTGACAGCTACACGGGCCATGCTGAGCTGGTGTACAACACCCATCAGGAGCATCTCTGCACATGACAATGTGTGTAGGCAACAGCACAGAGCTTGTGCGCTATATGTCAAAATAATCAACATCACCTTGCATTCTCCTCAGGAAACGTACTGATATCAACCTGAAAACTGATTTATTGCAGTAAAGCATTTCACCAAGATTACTAATTAAGTTCCTTATGTTTCAACTGTGACAGTAAGTCAATTTATGATGCGAAACAGATTAGATTAACAGCTTATTTTATCACTGTTTAACATCACAGAAGTTTTTATTTGCTACTTGTTTGAAATGCCTGTGGTGTCCAGTACTACGCCACGTAGGAAGTTTTCAGCCCAATCAAACATGACACCAGCTCCTTTTACTTCTTTCCTCCAGAGTTGAGGGTTGTGTACACATTTGTGAAATAAGCTTGCAGAGTAATTGAGGGCATTAAATGTTAAATAGTACTTGACACAACCGGCTGAAAAACTCGGGGGACCTTTTGAAGCTCTACCGTGCATGTGAGGTCAACAAACATTAAGTTAAAAAAGCCGCTGTGCCTCATTTGTGGGTTGCTTTCGACAAAAGCCTCAACCAAATGAATAAATGTAAATGCTAAATTCAGTGTCTTAATGTTTGTTTGTTATATTTCTTTACAGAAAGAGAAACTTGGACAATTTCTAATACTGGAAAAGTTTTTTTTAATAACCCAAACAGTCTTACCCCTAGCCTACATACAAAATGTACAGTGGGAAACGGGTAGATAGAGCAATGAAGAACAAGATTTCATGGAGGATAACTGGTAGTTGTTGAGTTTTTCAGTAGGCACAAACAGTTGAAGTGAGCTGGGTAGGTGAGAACAGCTCTCAAGTGTAAAGGACTCAGGAGAAAAGTCAGCTTGCTGTAAAATGGTAGGAAAAAGCCATAACTGCACATTCACCAGCAGTACTCACATGAACACACACGCACACACACTCAAACTCTCCAGAGTCATTCTGCACATTAGCAGGTCGGAGGAAACTCAACTAATGTAATTGCAATTAATAAAACTATTACAGAGGGAGCTATTATATTTGAAGTCTATGGGAACTGAAATGAAAGCCAGCACTTTTAATTTTGGTGCAGATCTAATTGGGTTGAGAAAACACGCTTTTATCTTAAATGTGCGGTTTTGAATAATGAAGTGTTACCTGTCATTCCAAAAATAATCAGCATCTGCACAGGCAGAGACGAAGTGAGAGAGA
Organism: Amniataba percoides; assembly: GCA_037176925.1. Classification (NCBI taxonomy): domain Eukaryota; kingdom Metazoa; phylum Chordata; class Actinopteri; order Centrarchiformes; family Terapontidae; genus Amniataba; species Amniataba percoides. The sequence goes on from JBAJHX010000106.1 coordinate 9,202,890, forward strand.
GCAAGAGCAAGAATAAACAGGGGACTGGGGATTGCTGTTTTAATTGGTCATCAGGTTGGTACTGTGGTTTGCTTGTGTGTGTGTGTGTGTGTGTGTGTGTGAGCTGTGAGGTCTCATGGTGCAGTCTGAACAAGCTCCCCTAACATTCATTATTAGTTGATTAAAAAGAATCAGCCTCTCTTATGCTAATAGTTGCACTAAAAAAGGCAGCAGAGATGGGCTCAGGCTCCTTCAGCATGCTAAATTAAGGGCACATTACTTATTCATGCAAATAAATTGAAAGTCATGTTGGGATTGATTTCCATTATTGTGAATGGCTGTGACAACACTTTATTCTCTGCAAAACAGGGTAATCACTGTTGTATAGGAGCTGAGGTGCCATCCGCTATGAAAAACCCCATGAAATGAACCAGAACTGGTTTTCTTTTAAATACATTTATTGATTTGATTGCACAGACTTGCTGAAATTTCCTCATCAACACTTGAACCTAGCAGGGCCGTTAAAGTGCGTAGCCTTTCGTACGGCGCTCCTGTTAATGGTGTAAACCTTCTCTAATCTGTGCTCTCTCACAGCGATTTAAATTTCTGTATTTTAAAGGGAGGGAATGATTCTGATAGAACCTCAAAGGTTATGAGTGAATTGCTCATTTCAGACTCAGACCAGGACTTTGGAGACCTTTGCTCTATCCTGTTCTCACAAATAAAACAAAGTTGGAGGCAGCAGCAGAGCCAGAATGAATTTAATCTCACAGTCAGAAGGCGTTTTCTGGATTCCCTTATATTCCTATTATGTTTTTCTTGGTTTTTCTATATGTCCTGCTGAACCCCCTCCCACCCCACCCTTTGGCTTTCTGCCTGCCCCCTTTCTGTTTAAAGACTCGCTTGCTTGCCGTTGTGAGACAGTCTTTATATACATGCTGAAATCTTGGTTATTGTTTCCAACATCAGCCTCCCTGAAATTGTTCTGCTTCCATCTCGTTCTCCCTCCTCCTCTCTTCTTTCCTTTTCCTTCCTTTCCCCCAGTACTCATCGTTAACACCTCCCTCATTACAGGTGTTAATTGCAGGTATAGTATAGTACTTATTACTGCCAATTGGCTAGCCGCACATTTATTTAATGACTTCATCAGCTTTCCAGTTAGTACACTTTTTTTAAGCTCTTTATCTTTTTATTCTCACTCTTGCCATAACCATACTTACCCATCCTGTGCAGCGAAAAGCAGAGTGTGTATAGTTGGTGTCTTTTGCATGTGTGTGTGTGTATTTTTGTCATTCTGGTGTCTCAGAGGGCGAATGAATATGTGTGTCCTTTGGTGTGCATGTATGCCGTAAATCTATGTGAATGTGAATGATTATCTTCTTCTGAATGTGTGCGCCTCTGTTTAGGGCCATATGGATATACACATGCACCTTTATGCATACATACATCTATATAGGAGACAAAGAGCCTGTGTGTCTGTAAGTGGGTGTAAGAGACAAAAAAAATTCAGTGTGTGCGTGTGTGACTGCAGGCTGCTGAGCGGTTGAGTTGAAAGCCTGGGAGCTGACAGGCTGTATGCCTGGACCTCCATCTCATCTCCACCACCCTGCTCTACTGTTCAGCTGGGTGGCTGGGCTCATTACAGACTGACGCAGGCACGCACACACTCTCTCTCTCTCTCTCTCTCTCTCTCTCTCTCTCACACACACTCACACTCTCTCTCACATGCACACACACACAGCTCTTCCTCACATTCTTTCTTTCTATCCCTCTCTCTCTCATTCTCCCTTTTTTCCTTCCTTTTCGTCTGTCACATTGTCATATTCTCTCTTTTTCTCTCTCATTCCTTCTAACTTTTTTCTTTCTCTGTTGCTTTCTTTTTTCTCCTCTTTTTTTCGGTGTCACTCTGTCACATTCACCTCTCTCACAGCCGGCACATTCTACCTTTCCTTTTCTGTTTCTCTGTCACCCGTTCTTCCATTTCTTATGCTCCTTTCTTTTTCTGACATATTGCTTTCTCCTCTCCCTCTCTCTTCACTCTGTGCACCACCTACCATTCTCTCTCTCTCTCTCTCTGTCTCTCTCTCTCGAGCCTTCGTATTTCTCTCTGACTAAAAGTCAAGGCACCAGAGGGAGGGAGAGAGGGAAGGAGAAGTGAGGACAAGCTAGATAGAGAAACAGCAGCAGGGGAGAAAGATAGATGACAAAGAAAGAGAGCAAGGAGATCTGCTATTTGAACAAACCGCAAGAAATGTCAAGGGACAGGGACAGAGGGTAGAAGGACGGCGCGCTCGGAGTCCCTTGTGTTGACAGGTCATGCTGACCTCGGGACATCATCGTCTTCTGCGGTGGGAGATCATCTACTGAATACATTCGGCCGATATTCTCATATATTTAAAGAAGCACTGTGGCAAAATCCATCATTACTAAATCTTCAAATGCTTATTTGTGGTGAATTAATTTAATTGTTTTAAATCAAATGTATCTTTGTAAACAACAAAAAAATACACAAGACTGTGTGCTGATTCTGTACTATGATTTGTGTAGTTTTCTGGAGATTAACGAAGCAATCCTGATTGCTTCAGATTAATGATGAGAGTGTTCCAGCTGACCTCTCTGCTTGTGGAGCTGCCTGTCCTCCGTCAGCCTAAAGAGGGTGCTGTGGACTCAACGTTTAATGAGCAATCACAGGCGCTTTCACCCGGCTCTGCTGGCACTGCCGACTGCTTAGCTGATAGGGCTTCTGTTGAGCTGATCATGTGATTCACACTTTCTCAAAGGCTGGGCTGCTGCTGTACACAGGCTGAGAATAGCACACTGTTTGTGGTAATAACAGTTTGACATAGGGAAGTGCAGTGTAAGTGTAAAGACAAGGGAGCCGAAGCCAACTGAAAATGATCAGAACGTGTACAAAAAAAAAAGGTACGGTATGCAAATTTCCTCCCATTTGTGTTATTTTTATTGTGTTATAAAAATAAGACACCTGATTAAAAGTTAATTAAAAATTAATCTACAAACATACAGTGAGCAACCACTGCTTGATTCTCAAAACTGGGGTTATGGGGCAATTTGTGCCATTTTTGTTCAACCTAGACAGAATTTCTCTACAATTTCATAGACATTCTTCTGTTTTTAAAACCAGACTGTAAATGAAGGAGAAAAAAATGTCCTGTCTTTGTTTCTCAAGAAACATTACTGGTTTAAAATTTTGGCTTGAAAAATGACTCCTGATACCTTTTACACAAAAGGGCATGATTTGCTGATACCATAGATTTGATTATTTCTGTAGAGGTTTTACTATTTTCATGGGTTAATTTCTAATTTTATAACACAAAATAACATAAAGGTGCAGAGGTGAAGAGACATTAACAATAGCGCGCAGTGATGAACGCTGGTTGGAAAAGGCTGTTAACAAATTGTTAATTGGTACGTGTGTTTTAAACACTCAGACGCCCTTAGACTGATGTAGATGTGAGTATGTGAGCCTCTTTGTGTATTTATGTTAAAACCCATTTCTCCGGTAAAGTAAGGCCTGCTACAGATTTTCACTGACAGGACAAAGCTTGAAGTGGTGTAAATGTCTGTGTCTATTCCTGTGGAAATCAGTAATCACTTAAGTGTTGTTTAACTTTCTTCTTTAAGTAACTCCTAAAGATTTACAGTACCAGGCCTAAAGTCATTAAACACCCTATGTGTTAAAGAATGCATTTAAACATGTGGCACTGTTTGTCTCAGGTGCTTGCTGTTAGTCATAAACTAAGACAAATGGAGAAGTCTTGCTTATTGTGTCAGTTCTTCACCCAAAACTCTCACTTCTTTGAACACCAAAAAATAATGTTACACGATTTTATTCCTACAAGTGACAAACACACCCATCAATGCTCACAATAACCCTGATTGTAAAGTTGGCTGGCTTGTTTTATGGCACACAGTCACAATCAGAGCTGTGTGTTGAAGGCCTGTGCCCAGCCTTCATCTGTATTAGGTTTAAAGGTCAAGGCAACAGGAAGGGGCTAAGTGGCCTATGAAGGTGCTGGGCACAGCCGCGGCCAGGCAGCATGACTATATGACACATGGCTCTGGGCTCACCAGGCCTAATGAAACACATCCAACATTGGGTGATTACTGGGGGCCACTTTGTCTAAGTGTCTGTGTGTGCATTTGTGCGTTCAAAAGTAAAGTGTGTGTGTATTTAAGTGTGTATATTCACATATGTATACACTGTTGTAAATTACCTAGCGAGTGAGCTGCAGTTGTTTTGGAGCTGAAGAATCGCCCCAACCCCAGGTCTCCTAGTTTCACTACTCCTGTGGCTGTGATGAATACATTGGCCGGCTTGATGTCTTGAGATGGAGGGAGAGCAGAAGACAGTTAGTGATTTGTCACACACAAACATCAAAATGACTGTTTAAATGTGAAAGATATATGACAGTGATGGAAAATTATGGTATGGTACGTGCACTGTGATGGACAAGATTGGTTACACTGTAACATGCATGAAGTGTATCAGTGAAAATATTCATTTCAGTTAATGTGGGTGTTAGTAAACTCTTTTCTGATGCTTTTTCTAAAGTAATGCTAATGTGGCCCACATAAGCCTTTGAAATTTACTGCTCCAATATAATTGTAAGTGGCTTTTGAATAGGCGGTCTCTGCTAAGTGGTCATTAAAGCCCAGAGCTCAGGTTCATTAGTGTCCCTGTGCCCTAATCAGAGTCAGTCCGACGGAAGTACACCACCTGTAGTTGAATGTGTGTGTGTGTGTGAGAGAGAGAGAGAGAGAGAGTGAGTGTGTGTGAGTGCAGCAGACTATGCAGGACTTCATTTGAATGGGCCCTACTGAAAGCATGTGTGCCCATAAACACTGTGTTCTCTGGTCTATGTGTTGTTTAACACCTACACTTAAGCTTTCTGTCATATGCAACAAGGTCATTCACAGTGAAGAAAATTTACTGACATTATGTTAAATTTTTTTAAGATGACTGCTGGGGGTAGTGTGTGCATTTTATTCTCCTGACTAGAAAATGTACAGAAAAGTAGCAGAACACAGCAACTTGTTCAGATTATTTTCCTACAATCCAGACATCCGCTGGTTTTAGTTCAATTTAGTATGTTATTAAAAATTAACTTGTAGAGACTTGGACTTTATTTGAGACGGATAATCCATCGCTGCCAACAACCCAACACCTTCATTTTTGTTGAAGTTTTGCAACTATTGTGTGCAGTTTCTTTCACCTGAGGTGTAAGAGTCTTTTGTTAAGACCAGGCGTCCACTAGCCACACCTCAGCTGGGACGTCTCAAACATTATCAAACATGCATAATGTTTTGTTGGTGAGACTGGACAGGGTGCCACTCCATATCAAGCTTCTGCTTGTACGTCTGTGCACAACTCTCACACCACAACAGAAAAGCCTTGGTCTTTGGTTGGTGACTGCAATAAGGTACTGCTTTTTGAAAGTTTCTGCAAGTTCATTTTCACACCACAGGGATGTAAATTAAACAAAAAAAGGAAATTGGGGAAACATGAATACCCATAAATGTGAGGAGAACGTGTTTTCAGGGCTTGCTCATATGTTTTGAGACATAAATGATCATATCTCTGCAGTTTGCTTGAACTGCATGATACGGAAAAGTAACCCCTTGTTTTACACTCCTGCTTTTCTTGTTAATGTCACAGCATGAAGAAAAGGTGTGAGCAGTTGCAGGATTTGTGTTAGTCTCTTCAACTAGTATGTGCACTCCATTAGCTCTTTTTAAAAACATTCATGGAGCATCTACTTCTAAGCACAAACACATCCAGATTCTAGATATTCTTTTGCGTGAGGGTGTATTTTGTTGTACGGTGTGTGTATGCATCAACATTACCTCTGTGCATGACTCTCCTGGAGTGCATATGTTCGAGTGCACTGCAGAGCTGGACAAAGTACTTCCACACTGTTCTCTCAGGGATAAGTCTCCTCTGCTTCTTAAAGTGCTGTGATGGAAACACACACACACACAAAATCAGAAAAATCAAAGCAACATTAGCATACCTTAAAGAGGGAACAAATAAAATATTTTAATAGGAATGGGAAAAGGTCTCGTGTGGCACGGGATACAATTTTAAGATGGTAGCAGAGTGTTTATGTCTGTGTGTGTTTATGCAGCATCCATCCCCAGCCTCGGTCCTCAGCTCTGACTCCACTTTTAATGGAACCCAGACCACTCTCCTCTCCGTCTGTCCCTTGCCTAAACGAGCTCCGTCTCATTTTCTCTATGGGCTACAATGGAAAGCACATGCATGCTCAGGAACAGAGAGAAGAAATTTGTGGTACCTTACACAACTCTCCCATCTGGCACACAGCTCTTTTTTGTTAGGTACAACTTTCAGTGGCACAGTGGCTCCAGTTGTTCTTAATTTATTTATTTATTTATTTAGTTTGGAGGGTTGAGTGAGTCATTTTGGATCATCAACAGTGTGGTCCATTGCTAGAGAAGCCGCAATGATGACAGCACTTCAACTTTGGCATAATGGCTTATTGATCCTCAATGACAATAATCAACACGTGAGAATGGGAACTTCTCTTCAAAATAGCAGTGAGTAAGACTTGAACATGTAAGAAGCAGGATTTTATCGCCTGGACTTCAGCCAGCTTGGGCAAGAGTGCTGCACAAGAAAGTAATTTAGTAACATAGTAAGAGCATTAGTACAATAACTGGGCAATTCCAGGAAGGTGAATTAGACTTTAGAAAATGAATCAAGTAAATAGGGGACATCTTTGATGATGATAACTGACACTTTATTTGTTTTGACTCACAATGTGTGTTTCTACTTTAAGAGCGGACATCTTGCATATCACCTTTAGGTTCATATTTATGCGTTGGTAAAAGACCTGCTTACGATCTATTAGAACTGCTGACCCGAACTGTTGGCACTGTTAGATGTACAGTAAGGGGAACTTCACTGCATTTCTAATTATTTATTTTGCTTGTATAACTGAGTGTCTGCATGCATGGTCATGCATGGCAGGAAATTTTATTTTCCTTTTCCAAACGATCCCATCTCGCCTCTCTGTCTTCTCTTCCAACATTTATGGCACTAAATCAGGTTTTGTGTATCTTGTACTCGGCACGTTTATCTGCTGTACTGCTGAAGTAAAATAACCTTTGTTGAGGTCGGGGGTCAAGCGGGAGAAGGGACAGGGCTGTTGGATTTACAGGTCCAAAGTCCTGCTAAACAATGTGCGAGGGAGCAGGGCAGAGAGAATATGAGAAACAAAAGCCACAGAAAGGAAGAAGACAGGGATACGGCAAACGGTGGAATGATGGAAGGGAGTAATGGCGAGGTTGCAGGTGATGCTAAGAGATACAGGAAATGAAGCAAAGTGTGCGAGAAAAAGAGGGACAGAGAGAGATAGATGAGGAGAAGGAGGGATAGACCTTGGCCTACATCCAAACAAAGCCTTAGTGAGAAGCCATTCTTCCTTTGCCCTCCCATTTCCATATCAGAGGACTGTTTGATGTCAATGGGGGAGCTCATAGACACCCACCAACACCACCGCCACCCTCTTCTCCATGCCTTTAACAGCAAACACTGCACATGCAATATTCTGTAAGTGCATGCAAATCAAGGACCATTTGATTTCATTTGAATTCTGAGATGGTCAGATAGAGAGTAATAGAGAATAAGGGAGGGAAAGAGAAAGGAGGAGAGAGCAGCGTGGAGGACGAGAAATCAAAAAGAATAAAAAATGTTAAATTCATGCGTCAGGGGGGTTCTGTTTTACATATGGCACTGTACGAATGTGTTTACTTCACATTACAGCCTGGGGGGGCGGGGGGGGGCTAATCCATGGCACACACCTCTGGACTGCCACTGTTACATTACAAAAACAAATAATTTACAACAGTACAGGACATACAAATGGTGCAGAGGTGAGGCATGTACTTCTGTGTATGATTGGATGTTGTCAGCAGCCATATGAGATGACACAGCCCGAATGCTCCCGACATCCTCAGTACCTCAGCTAAGATAGCAGTGACGCTCAGTGGTTTGTTATTTTACCTCTTCAGGCTGCCACGATACGTCTTTGTAAAGTGCATCTCTGAACATTTGCGTGAGTGTGTGTGTTGCTATGCTTGTGTCTGCACATTCTTTGCTTACACAGTATACCATATGTATGTATTCAGTGTGTGTAAGTGTGTGTGTGTACTGGAGATATGCCACTGGTGTGTGTGCGTGTGTGTGTGTGTGTGCTGAGCCTGCCATGTTCACTCTCTTGTACCACTAATCCTTGCCTCTCCTAATTTGCTGTGTTGAACTGTGCGGATGTGGAGCTGCTGAGTATGACTGCAAACAGCTTGTCGAGCTGTGCCGATACAACGCTGCAGCATCATTTATGCATGGGAGAAGACCAGGGTTTTTACATGCACACCACTAATTTGCTATACTGGCAGGTTTTTATAATAACTGGGGCTAACTCAAAGATGAATAACAGAGTAAGCCTGGGATGTAATCACTACCACTTTTGAACAGCCCCATTCCTTCTTCTGCTCCAATTTCCACAACAACATCCCTTAAAAAAAACCTTGTTGATCTAAGGTTAAGATGTGGTCAATTTGACACATCCGTGTTGCTCAAAGCCACACATTATGCACTTTATTCTGATACATATTTGCTTCTATTTAAACTCAGTGTTGATTTTACTGGTTAGAGCCACTGAAATTTAAGCATCTCCTTCTGATCTGGCCAACATGAAAAGGACAACTTTTCTGAGTGACATGTAGGCCACATGTCATTACTGAGTGAGCACTGAGGCAAAAAATAAAACATTTTACATGAGTGGGGGAAAAAAAAACAAATAAAACCTTAAGTTTCCCAAAATCTGTCATTAAAATATTACCTCAAGTGGCAGATTCTGTCCCAAGTACCTAACCTCAAACTTTAATACATCAGAGACATGAGGAAAATGTCAGATTAAAACCAGACAGGTTATGCTCAGTATTTGTTCACGTACCCCCTACATACAACACATGCTGGAACTTTATGACCATTAATCATTGTTTGATTCTTAACAACTTCCCTTCCACAGCCCAGGCACATCAACACACACTACTGGGATTAAAGGGGGTTGCAGCTGGTCTTATATTAGTAGGTTTTTGGTTTCAGTGTGAAACGGATGATTCAGATTGACTCAGTGTCCAGGTAGTCAAAATCTTGTAAAAACCAAAAACCACAGACCTCCTGCCACCATTCCTTCAGTTATAAAAAGCCACATCAGCAGTTTGTTGCGTTCCTGCTAGCATTCGCTTTGACATCAAATGCACGATACGGTGTTGGACTCATTTTGACAGGTATTAAATATACCAGAAATCGACATTGAAGAAAAAAAACACTGGTGCATCTGATAAACAGCATCACGCTGTATATTTCCATTTTTAGTCTGTGTCCTTCAAGGTATGTTACTTGAGATATTTAATGAATGACCGCATTAACAAATCAACTGCATTTTCAGCAGCTTGGGTGAGACTGGGTTTGCTGTTCTGGAGAGTTCCTTACCTTGATCATACGTGAGAGGTCCCCTGCATCAGCTAGCTCCAGAACTATGTTCAGCTCATTGTCCTCGATAAAAGAAGCATGGTACTTTATCACATTGGGGTGGTTCAATTGCTGCGGGAGACAAAAAAAGAAAAAAAAAAAAGAGATGTCACAAAGAAAGAGAGGAAAAGTAGGGGGGAAATGTTGATGACACTTGTCACATTAAAAGCTTCCATGGTCACACTGCCTAATCCAAGACTGAAAATCATTCCATGTTCAGACTGTATCTTCTTGCAATATATACACATATATGAAAATGCTCAGTTCATATCCAAGCAATCCCATAAGCTGATAAATAACTGTATTTTCACAACCAATTAAAACAAAACATTTGAATCCATATTTGGAATCTATATTTGATAAGTGTGGACCTAATGAGATGGTTTTGTCCTCCAGTGTGACAAAGCTGGGTGACATGTCATGACAACCCCTCTGTCTGTGATGACAACAACCCAAGTGTGAGACACACACACACACACACACACACACACACACACACACACACACACACACACACACACACACACACACACAC
>JBAJHX010000106.1:9215176-9230928 GCA_037176925.1 Amniataba percoides
GTGTGTGTGTGTGTGTGTGTGTGTGTGTGTGTGTGTGTGTGTGTGTGTGTGTGTGTGTGTGTGTGTGTGTGATCACGCGCCAGTATGTGTGTCATTCCAGTCGGTCCATGCCAGTGTGCCTCTCATTATTCTGATTTGGCTGTTTCTCCTGTTGGCCTGTCTAGTGGGGGATAAGGCAGAAGGACTGTCTCTCTCTCACACTCAGCTCCTTTATTATCAGGCTGGCTGGGCAGCGCAGGGCCGGGCATAACTTCCATGTTCACTCGCAATCAGCTTACAGGATGAAAAGAAAGGAACAAAAAGCTCTTGGGTGGTTGAGGGGGGGACGCACAAGGAGAGGGAAAAGAGGAGGGATGGATTGAACGACATAGCAGCTGGGTGAAAAAGGTACAGACAGGGGACTTAGGAACAAGCAGCGGAGGAAGGACAGAAAAAAGCTCAGAGTGGAAGAGGATCTATTTAATGAGACAGAAGTAAAGGAAATGTGGAAAAGCATAGAGGAAATGAGAAACGTAGTCACCTGGCAGAATGTGACATTTAACCCTGCCCTGACCCCTCTTAGGAGGTTAGAGATACAGATCCAGGCGAAGCCTGCTGTCTTGTGCCGTCAAGTCAATGATCTGCTACTCAGATTACAGCTCTCTGCAGGGTCTCGCCTGCATCTGAGTATCGTTGTCTTTGATTGGCCCAAAGAGCCCCGGGAGTTTCACTGATGTGTTTGAAACAAACTAATTGGTTTTGTTTTCTTCCCCTAATGTGGATGTGTGAGTGTGTGCACAAACTGCCTGCAGTGCACACACATGCACAGAAAGGCTTCATATATGGAGGGAAACACTACCGAGAATGCATGAATGCACACACACACTCAGCCAAACCACAAACACACACTACGCTGACACACATCTAGGCTCTCGCAGACAGGGGGAGACACTGAAGCTGTCATTAGTTTGTTCATTAGTATTTGAGAGCAACCCAGCTGACACATGTTTATGGTGGTTTGATAAATGAAACCACTTCATGAGGGGAGGGGGGAGCAAAGCAAGAATGAGGCAAGGGAGGAGGTAAAAGATTAAGAGACTCCAAAATTCCTGTGCTGATGTACTACTGCCCGGCTCCAAACATTATAAAAAGATTTTTTTTTAAAAGACAAAAACAATAGTTTTGGCATAAAGAAAAAAAAGTCAATGTGAGCCTGGAGGGATGTAACACTGAAGGAGCCCTGCACACACACAAGCTCAGAGACGTAAGTAGACAGTAATAAACATGCACTGCACAGTCACAATCTCACACACAGACACACACACAGACACAGACACACACACACCCCTTTGCATTCATAACCATGCAAGGAAGCGCACACATTCGCGCACGTGCCCGCACAGCAACACACAAATCCAAGCCGTCTGGTGCAGATCAATTGTTTTCCTGTGGTGGAAGGTCTCAGCTGAGGCACCTTAAGAGAACAGAGCGCAGCGCATGACGCCGTCTCCCTCTTCTCTGGTTCTTTACCTTGAGGAGATCTATCTCTTTGATGCAATCTTGCCGAGCTTTGGCATCCATCAAGTCGAATATCTATCAAGAGATCAAAAGGGGAGAGAGAGGGAGTGAGAGAGAGAGAGGACAGAGAGGGGTGTTATGACATATTCAAGAAATGGCAAGATGGAGAGATGTAGAGAAAATAGAAAAAAAACACTAAACAGAAAACATGGTTGCTGTTATCTAGAGGTGGCGTTGGAGTGACTACAGGTGTTTCACATCTGAGTTACAAGCACATGCCCTTGTGAAAGGTGTGAGTGTGCGTGTGTGTGTGTGTGTGTGCGAGGCATGTGTATACACGCTCAACCCGAGGATCATACCCCACTGGAGATGTATATGTGTGGATAACTCAGGCAATACTGTATGTATGTGCAAGAGAACTGAGTCATATTGAAAGGGGAGGCTAGTCTATGCTGACGTACTGCACTTCACCACAACAAAACATCCAAATAATTCACATGCATGTTGAAGAGTGGGAATGTGGTAGCCATTATCCCCTGTCAGTTTGTGTTTTAAGAAATTGTGTAATTTAATTGTTTAATATAAGGACAGACAAAAGAAAGAATTTGTTAACTTCAAGTCTGTCCAACTTTTGTGCATTTCTCAGCATACCGAGTTCATCAGGTTTTGTTTGTGCTTCAACATACCAACGGGTGGATTCATGACTTTGTACTACATCAGAGAGTCCTGTTAAATTGTCTGTAACCAGGAGTATATTTGGCTGTCTGTTTGTGTTGGCCTTGTGACAGACTCAGGTTGGGTGGACCATTCATAAATACAAAACAAAAAAAAAAAAACCTAACAAAACAAAAGATGCCAAAAGGCTGACAAGAACACTTCAGCATTTAGGACACACATTACTGTCTCTCACCTGGACTTTCTTTAGGGCCACTGACGTGTTGTCTAACAGGTACCTCGCCCTGTACACCTCACTGAACTGGCCACGTCCAATTTTCTTCTCAATCTGGAAGTTTGCCAGTGAGTTATGGCCCATATCTGGTTGTAATGGTTTCTGAAAGAAAAAAAAGAAGCAACTCTATTGACATGGTGCACAAACACAAATATTTCAAGGAAGAAACCAAATAAAAACAAATGATTCACAGACATTTGAAAGAGGAAAGGATGAGGGCAGAAGGATGTGGGTGAAAAGTGTGGTAAGGCCCCAGCTTCTGTAGTTTGTTTTGCTGAGAGGCAGCCCAAGGCTGCTGATGATTTGACTGGCATTAGGCTGACGTGTCACGCTGTGAGGAATGTGCACATGCTTAACTGCAGCACCACATCACCTCACTAAAAGCCTATAGATGGAGGAAAGTCCTTCGTTGAGGTTGCAACACGAAGATGTTTTGGACTGCAAATGTTTTCCCTAATCAAGTGTGAACTCACAAGAAGCAAGTCAACGTGTTACCTGATCTAAGTTTTTACAGGCAGCAGGACAGCATCCTGCAGAGCTTGGCAGTACTTTTTGGAGGAGGCTGCCATGCTGGCATTGTCATCCACTCCCATCAGGAGAGAAAAGTTTCATCATTGGATAAAGGTGATCACTCAGAACAACTTTGTATCGCTCTGCAGTGACTGTTAAGAGGACCACTGAATCCAAACCAAACATATGGGAGCATCTGCATTTTTTAAACTTTCCCCCGCATTTATTCAGCTTTTTCCTTTGGAGTTGTAGGTGCTTGTGCAGTGTTTTGAGGCCAAAGCAGAACTCTGACTTAGTAGAGGCACTATAACTATTTCCCTACAGGGCTAGATAAAATATCTCTATTACATAAATGTGGGCATCTTATCATTCCATCTGACTTGGTTTTTGAGTTCATAGGAATCCACAGTTCTCTTCCTTCCTTTGTCTGCCAAGTGATATCACTGACAGCCTGGCACTCAGCCACAGACTACAGGACTCCTCGCCTCTCCTCGCCACACTATTGGCTCTGCAGACTGAAACACTCACCTTCCACAATAAAAAAACACTCAAAAATAAACCAGAATGAGCCCCTTGGATATGATGTGTGAAAGAAAAAAAAAGAGAGAGAGCAGGCTGCTTGACCTTTCCAGCCTTTTGGTAAACTTGTACAAGGCGTTGGCGGGAGAAAACAGAAGGTGACAGTTATCAGAATGCCACATGTCACCAGCGCTACTGCCAACGTGGCGGTGGGAGCAGCTCAGGGGCAAGTGACTTAGGACAGAGGGAAGGAAGATGAAGAGGGGGAGAAGGTCAAAAATTAATCTACTAAGCACCCAAACCACACTTATGGTAACTCTGTCAAACAGCTTCACTTGCGTTTTGCAGTTTGACGGGGTTATCTTGAACACAGACCAAAGGCTGTAATGGATTCACCCGGCTGCATCATCACTACAAAGAAGACGACGAGATTTTAATTCAGTGAAAAAATTAACAATCAAACACGACCAGAATACAGAAAGATGAAACATCTGGTTCAGCTGTGTGGTGATTTGGGAAGCAACTAACAATAATTTCTCACTACTGTCCAATCAGATTAGTTTTTTAAGTCTGTAAAAAGTATAAAATTGTGAAATTTCCCATTGTAATTTCAAATCTACATGTCTTGAAATGGCTTGCGCTGCTTACACTCGAGCTATTGGGATGAGCATTTTTGTCTTATCAGGTGAATAAATTAATAAATTATTTTAAGCATAATTTAGCATGTATTTAAGACAGTGAAAGTCTGTATGCTAAATGCTGAGTGTCATCATCATTTCAGTTAATTGTCTGTATGCTGACAAAACTAATCCAGTCTTTGCAAACACTAACCCATAACTATATTTACAAATACGCAGACAGAATGAACGGAAGCATGACTCCAAACAGGATTGTTGACAGCCAAAAGAAAAGGCGTCAGCCAATTAGATGCCCTGTCCAATTAACACCTAACACCATCGAGGTGTGTGCATTTTTCAGCGTGACACCACCATCATCCCGAGCTGTCTGAAAGCCACTGTGACAGAGAGAGCATGACGCACTGCTCCACAATCTACTGCTCAACATTACGGCTCTAAAAAGCTGCTACAGCGATCTGCTAGTAGCTACCAATTGTAACATTGTTCCATTGCAGAGTTTATATACGAATCCCATTTGCATAGAAGAGAGGCAGAAGTTAATCTAGACGAAGATCTATGAGGTTTGTCAAAGTGTGGCCATATTGCACAATGACTTGTCAGAACGGTGACAGAAGCATTTGTAAGGCATTGCAAGGTGGACAGTTCAAGATGTATGAGAGAGAGAGAGAGAGAGACAGAGACAGAGAGAGAGAGAGAGAGAGGACAAGAGGGCATTGCTTTCATTCGCTGCGTGGTAGCTTGACAAATGTTAGCATGAGCCTCTAAAGCGCTGTGACAACCGCCTGCTGAGAGCACAGTCTCGCTAATGTGTCCTGGCATGCCAGCCCCATAATCACACATTTACATATGCAATGACCTACATTTGCATGTCAGATCGCACACTGTCCGGCATGATTAACAGTGGGCACCTCCCCATGTGGAGTCGCCCTGGGTGGCAGCAGAGGCCGTGCGAGGGCGGACGAGAGGGCTGGAGGGAGGGCGGCTTTTTTGGCAGCCAAGGGGCCGGGCTGCCAGGCAGGATTATGTCAGCCAGCGGCCCCGGCATTAGACACTTCATTAGAGCTAATCTGTTTAGCAGTGGGCAGTGTATGTAAACTTCACAGGCCATTTGCGGCACCTCTTCGCCCCCTGGCCTGGCCTTCAAAGGGCAGCCAGGCCAAAGCTGACTGACAGGCCGTCTCATCTGCCGCACACGGGTGTCACACAATCAGGAGCTCCCAGCTGAAGCACAAGGCCCTGACTAACACACACACACAGACGGGGTGGGGTTGGGGGGGTGGTCAGAATGACCCTGAATGACGCATGGGTGAGTGTCCAAAAAACAAATGGGGGGAGGGGGTTACAAAGACTACTGCTTGTAAAGATCTAGACTTGATTGTTCATGCGTAGGTTATATATGACGGTTTTCAGTTTTCATGTTATTTATCTGAATGGGTAAACCACAGAACAAACGCTGTCATGGATGACTGTTTTTTTGGGGGTGTCTTTGAAACAAAGCGCCATATTTACCTTCAATCAATTATCACTTTTTTTTAAAAACATATATCAATTAGAAAGCTCTCATATCAATATCAACACAGAAACAATAAGAAAGAAAACACAAAACCTCCATACTTTTCATAAAGGCTGAGACAAAGACAGTGTCTCATTGATTATTACCATCCCCCACTGAAGTCTGATCTTCTAACACAGACTTTCTTCACCTTTTTCTTGACTCACATTTCTGTGCTCTGCTGTGCTGTGGTATGCTAACTCTTTGCACTCACACGTCATTCTGGCTGGTGATGGGGACAAGCTGCAGGGGATGGAGATTAAGTGGCAGCCGTGCAAGGTATTGTGGGTAACGTCTGTGAGGGACAGCGTGTCTTGGGTATAAAGGTGACATGCAACCGCCATGGGCGACTCAGTAGCAGGGGGATTGAAAGAGAGAGAAGAAGAGAGAGAGAGAGACACACAGGGGGAGAGCAGACAGACAGCTCATCGGTGGAAGTGTGATACGGGCTGCCCAATAATGACACCATTGCCAAACACAACTGACAAGACACATGGAGAGTGGAAGAGGGAACGCGGAAGACAGGGAGAGGGAGCGAGAGTGGGGGAAGACAAGCAGCAGAGGGGAGAGGGTGTGATGTGACAGCCCAGCGGTGCCAACGGCTGCCACAGAAAGGCCAGCGGCGGCGGAGAGGTGCTGTCTCCCATGGAGAGAGACGGAAAGGGGGAAAGAAAAACGGGAAGCAGAGAGCAACTCAGGCCACGTCCACCCTAAACCAGCTAAATTCAAAAACGCATGTCTCTGCACTCAGCCACCGTGGGGATAACCCAAAACTGATCCGGGTCCAACAAATCTGCAGAATGTGGCCGTGTTTTCTGGTTTGGGGAGAATATAAGATTGACCAGAACAGAAGAGAAATGAGACAAAATGAGGAGGGAGCAATGGGAACAGATGTGAATCCAGGATGACACGGTTCGCGTTGCCTTAACCCCTCGACCATCATGGCGCACTGCAATCACTCAATATAGCCAATCAAGCAATACGGGTGTTATTGTGAGCTGTATATTTATTTTGTAGGGCAAGCAAATGGAGAAGAAGAAGTGTTTTTTCCTCTTTTTTTATTGCCTGAGAATTTTATCATAAATGACGATCCTCAAAGCCATAGCATGGACACAAACTCATGTGAATATGATGTGTTTACAAAATTACCGTGAATGTAGGCCCTCCAAGAGAGACAGGGAGGGGATACGAGGAGAGACGGAGACAGCAACTGGCAGGCAGGGGGGGCCCAAGCCCACCCTCACCAGTCACCTGCCCCCTTGAGCGCAGCACCATGCAATATTCATCCTCAGCCAGTCAGCCAGTGAGCCAGCCAGGCAGTCAAACCGGCAGGATTCACCCCAAAGGTGTTCCTCGTTCCTCTCCTCTCAATCTGCTCCACAACTGCACCGCCTTGTCTCAGCACTCGCAGACAGATCCATGTCTGTCAAAGTATGCAGCGACTATCAAAATCTGATCTAAGGGGGGCCTGCTCACCAACCCTCCCACTCACTCAAAGAGCAAATGCGCCATTAAAAATGCACATCTTACCAGCTCATCTCGTTTACCTAATGCATATGCATCATACCTCCGGGACCAAGAGAAGTGATATTGCAAGCGATACAGAACATCCTTCATCAGATATACAATTCAGATTTCTTCAGGAGGAGGCTGGTCGGGTTTTTTTTTTTTCCCAGTGTGCTACCGCGCAGCCTGAACCTTGGGAAAGTGTGAAACAGATACAGGACTTGTTGAAAGACACCCATCTGGATGCTGGTTAGACAGCCATCTACATACTCTAACTCTCTCTCTCTCCATCTCCAACTAAATGTAAAAATCAGTTCAGACGTGCTCTATGTGAGTGAAAATGACGCAACATGGAAAGTTCACTGTGCTACCAATACCCGCTCCACAAAAACTGGGTCTGGAATTAACACTGATGTAAACTGCTAGAAATAGATTGAAAAACAGAGGGAGACATCATTATGCCTGAACAATAACACATAATCAACTGTTGGAAGATCAGTGGAAGATCTACTGTCTGTGTGTGTGCGTGGGGGGTGTTGCCTAAGTGAAATTAATCATTAGAGCTTTTATCTGACTTTCTTCTGTGTGCAGCCCAATTATCCTTAATTTTGCAATTATACATCTTAGAATAAATTAACCCCCTTGGCAATTCCAGTGTTAATGTTTCAGTGCCCTTGCATACGCAAGAAAAACAACAACTGAGAGTACAGGCCTATTTTTAGTTTTATTTCTTTCTAAAAAAAAAAAAAAAAAAAAAAAAAAAGAAATATCCACATTTACTCTGGGGCATATGGATGATCCTCTTTGTTTAAAGTCTATTCAATAGTTATGGAGGCAAAAACATCCTTCTGGAAAGAAATCAATGGGCCTGATGTTGGAGGGCGGTATTAAAATCCAACAATGACCACAGAGCAAACCTGAGTTGTATCGAACCAAGAGAGGCACACGGGGAGGCCAGGCTCTGCCAGCCTCCAGAGCTGTGATCAATAGAAACAACTCAACATTCAACCAGTGCTGTCTATCTCACATGCACATACAGTGGTCTGAAGGATGCTCGGACCGAAAGCACAACTTGATTGACGCAGGGGGAAAAGGGCAATACAGAATATTTACTGTTCAAAATGTGAAGGAGGTGGGATACTGTGCTTGCAATGAGGGGATGATTATAAATTATTAAAAACATCCCCCCTCATCAATTAATCTACGGGGAAACAATCTGTAATAACAAAATCCTTATTAAATTTAATGTAATTCAAATCACTCATTATGTGAAAGGTTAAAACAGGACTGTAACAAAGGATTTAATGAAACAGGGGGAGACATGGAAACAATCTTGTATTGTGGTGTTAGTCATTTTATATTACAATTAGGTGCATCTTTTTTTATTTATATTGAGGACCAAATTGAGCTATATCACATTGATGCAACAATCATGTGAATGAAAAACTGTCCTAACATAAACCTGCTCAGTGGTTTGCAAACATTGTTCACTGTGGAAAAAATTGACGCAATTTATTTTACTTGATGTCATCACACTTCACACCCCCGCTCGCTGGCCTGACTTTCAGTGATATGTGTGTCTGTATGTGGAGTCTACCTGTGGTTGAAAGACCGGCACCGCGGCTTGCTGTCCTTGTGGCAGTGTGTCCATATCCATGGTGTTAGGAGCTTGATCCCTTGCACCTCTGAGAATTAAAACACACAAAAATAGAACATTTAGTTAGATGACTCTACACATCTCATCAGACAGAAAAATCCATACATGAATGCCCCTAAACTCTGCAATAATTTTTTCACAAGAGAAAATAATAACCTCGCTCAACTAAACAACTGCTTTGTGTTGCTCAGGACCGAAGGATTGAGTGCTGGTTGCTGTCAGAGTGTCCCATTTCAGCAGAACTGGAACCCACGTCACGCCTGTGGATTTGACACTCTTTGTCTGGGTCCTTCTCAAGTTGCAGCAGGCAGCAATATCAATCTGAACAAAGCACAGATAATGCCACTCTGTGTTTCTTTGGCTTCCCTCCAAGGACCCTTTCATGGGAATTACTGGTTATACCGTCATTTAGGCAGTTCCATTTCATTTTCTGCTTTCTGAGGAAATATAGGTCACACAGAGGTGAGCGTGTTGCGTATGAGTGTGTGCCAAAGTACAATATAATTTGAATGTTCTGGCATGTAGCCTAGGAGCAAGCTAATTGCATAAGATACTCCACCACCAGTTGCTTGGCTTATCACTACATTTACAACAGGCAGAGCCATAATATGAAATGTTACCTGAATTAATAATTTAGACAAATCCTTGAAAGAAAAAAAAAGTATGATGCAAAAATTATATTCACACATGCAATTAGCTTATGATTCCAGAGTCTCCACTCAGCTCATGCATGAGGGAAGAATTTTGAGAGTCGGATTTTGACAGACACTCTAGGATCACTTCAAGTGCACAGTGTAATGCACGTAACTGGACTGCAGAGTCTGAACAATCAACACCAATTTACTCATAACTTACACAGGACACAATGAATGCATAACAGCAACCATGTGTCATCCATAAGTAAACACATACTGCATGTAAGCTGAGGTGTTTTCATTAATTCAACATACAAAATTAGGCAAAGGAAAATGTGTGCACGCATTTTTGCTGTCATGTTTGTGTGCACATGCAAGCCTACACATGGACACACACATACACTGGATGCTCGCAGAGAAAATGGAAATAGGAAATGTTGGACAGCATTAACGAGCAGAAGCTATCGACACAGGAAGATAAAATAAGTCCAGATCTTGCTTATTCAGTAGTCAGTAAGGGTGGAAAAAATGACTACATGAGACTACAACGGTATATGGCTGGTCTACTGATTCAGAGTCCAGTGTGGCTATTTATGATTCTGCAGCTATCTGTAGTCTCCCCTCAGTGTTTTATTTATATGAATACTGTACATGTGTGCAAACACAAATGGACAAACATGAATGTTTGACACAAAGGGAGAGAGATACAACATACTCCACAGTAGGACATTTGCATGTTTTTTCCACTGGAGTGAAGACCGTCTGTCTGCGGATCTGTCAGTCTGCCATTTGTGTATTACTCTCTGTCGCCTCAAACCTCCCTGGCCAATTAAAAATCCCTTAGTACAATGGAGAGAGGAATCGCGCTGAGGAGCTGTCTCTCTGCTGATGTCGTCAGTCTCATTTACTAAAGGCTAATAATACTAATTAGACATCTGCCAAATATATACACGTGTATGCATGGCACTGTAAATGAGCGCGTAAGAGGGTTTTAACATTTGAGTGTAAGAAGGTATTTGTATCTGTGCACGTGAGCAGGCGCATATTTTGCAAATACTGTGGTTGTTTATCTTAGATTAGTGCAGCTTTTCTTTCTGGGGTCCGCTGGCCTTCAAGTGAGCTTTGAAGATCATGAAAATAAGTGTTTGCACAACACGATTTCTCCTGGGATTGCATTGACTATATCGGGAATATTATTTTCTGAAATTTACATTATAAGCTTGTTTCAGACAAGTTTAAATCAATTTACGTTAAAAAAAGGTTTAAAATAATAAGAATTTACTACTGAAGGCAAATGGAAAACCAGAAAAAAAAAACATTTTTAAATGTGCAAACCTGAATCTTTTGGCTCTTATTACTAACTTAATAAATTCACTAAATAAAACTAATTCTTGAAAGTCAACTTTTGCACAATTGCGTAGAAGGCATAATTGTGGTTAGAGTGCTTAAATGTTTCAAATGACATTATTTTTTCAATGAAAACACAAATAAAAAACAATTTAGGCTTACAGTGTTCCATCCGCAGTGACCAAAAACATGCAGTTTTTAATAATCTATGTTGGAGAGTGGTATTAAAATCCAAAAGTAACTAATCTAATAATTTTAATAAATAGTAAAACAAAAATAAATCTCATAAAGCAACACAGCTCATTCTAACTCCAAGGACAAACAAGATTAAATTAATCCCGAGTATATTTGTTGTTCCAATATTAACAAAATATAAGTAGACTTAAAGGTAGGAAATGTTATTCCCTACATAAAAATGTACAAAAAATGGTTCCAGTCATTCAAAAAAGCTCAGCACAGATCTGAATACTGAAACATTAAACATTACCACACTAATGACTTAATTTGTGAAGTTAATAGTGTGTATTTCAGTATGTTCATCCTCACATATTAACTGAGTGATTGGCACTGTAAGGGGAAAACGTGTATATCTCATTAACATGCAGATATAAGCCATTTGATCTGATCACTTATTCTACAGGGGAAACCTGTGATCTCAAAGTGAAACTCGTATCATGTGTTGTTCTTGAATTCATGTGTTCACAAGCCTAACTACCACAGTGGCTTTAAGTTACAATACAGTGAGCCACATACTGAGCATCATGGTGACATGATAATTATGAAGAGAACAAGGAAAGAGCTGGTCTTTTTAAATGGTAAAGACTGCAAACAGTTTAAACTGCTGTCATACTGACAGTAATAGTGATCATACATATATCATAATAATCTAAGAGAAAAAACCTTACATTAAAATTTGTTCTAAAATGTAATATTTTATTTTTCTTCCAGTCAGCACTAGCTGAAGCAAAAATATTATTCACTAAATGAGTAAAAACAGAATACCCAAGTACGTATGTCAGCCTTTAATATTTGCACCTGTGCTTTAATGTGGCATCAAACCCTATTAAGACAATCTGGAAATATATCGGATATGCATGAGGATTTTAACACCAGGTGAAAATAGGGCCTATTAGCCAGAGGCTGGCTGGATGGCTGACTAGCTGGTTGTCGTGGCATTTTGATTTCAGTGTCACAGGGGACTTTACAAGTCATGCGCTCGGGCGGCCTCCCTGCCTCTTGTAGAGACTTCTTTGCACTTCAGCCTTGTGTTCTGCTAGATTGGGGCTGGCACCCTTACTCCTCTCCCTAACCCGCTTGTGTTTCTGACTGTCTACGTGTCAAAATAACCAGGGGGCATCTGAGCTCCCTGACGTTCTTTCGCCTCCCACATCCCACGTTAACGAGATCAATTAAGACTGCCATGTTAGATTAACACACACCAGGAAACAACGCAATTAACGGAGCTAACTCAATCAAACGAGGCAGGGTCAGACTCTCGGGGCTCCCGTTCACACACAGCTCATGTAACGTGCAACTAATCAAAAGCAAAGCCTTGTCCCGGTGACCAGACGATTCAAGCGCGCGGATTGATTTAAACTTTTCATCATGTGAACCTTAAATCTACTAAATCTCCGACCATAAACCCTGCTCCTCTGTTTCCACTGTTTCACTCGTTGCCTCTGATCCACAGCAGGTCCTGCTCGTATCACGGGGAGGAATTTATGGCTTCCAAAACATTCGGTGGGCACAAACAGCAGTGGAAGGTACCAGTCCGCCTGCCTTTCTGTCAGGGGGGACAAGAAATGGTGACGGGCTGGCTGGGTTTTTGGCAGCAGTGGGGCAGCAGCAGCTAAAAGTTAAATCCCTCAACTATTCATAGATGCATGTGAGAGAGTAGTTCAGAGCTTTGGTCTGAGACAGCTGCTAATGTACAACAGGACAGACTCGTGTTTAGAGCGCGGCAGGGAATCAATACAGGCTCAATATGCAGACGCACAATATGTGTTCCTAAAATTATCATTTACATGATTTAAGTCTTAAGTTTTCTGGTCTAAAGTCATGCGTCAGTGTCTCTCATGTCATGTGGCAGCTGCAAACTAACAATCATATCAGTATCGTATTATATTAAATACCCATAAATTATCCCAAACTGCTCTCACCGCTCCCATTACGGTGAAGCTGTCAGGTTTGAATATATAATTTCTTTGAAGATCTACAGTATATTAGGGAGTTAGCTAGAAGAGCACCATTTATCTCTCTGACTGGTGGTTGTTTTTGAGGAGAGTTGGTGGTGGTGGGGGGGGGACTTTCCGATCCAGACCACCAACCACTCAGTGTAAACAAACACTGTTTTCTGACTGTGTTCCATCTAATGTGAGACTCCAGCCTGACATTCTCACAGCAGGCCCAATCACACGTAGGTAATTATATGATAGAGGAGGGAAGGGAGAAACAGCGAGGCAGAACAAGACGAGGAACGAAAAGGATATTAAGACTGTTCAGCAACTTTCTGTCTTCTTTGTTCTCACATTGTATGTTGTTGTTAATTTGCTTTTTTTTTTCCTTCACTGGAGACACATCCACAACGCTCGCCCTCTTGCCATCCTCAAATCTGTGATTTCTTCTTTTGTTTAAAGATACTGTGACACAAACTTAATCACCATCTGTACTATGTAAAACTCTTAACCTTGATTGCAGATTCAGTACTGTACTATCATATAAAGCTTGGGTGATGACGTCATCTCAGTCAGTGGAAAAATCTCTTTGCTTTTCCCTCTTATCAAATTTGTTCTGGAGAATTCCTGCTTGACAAGCAGCTGTGTGTGGCTGTCTCTGCTTGTTATAGTCAGACTGTGATGGTATCAGTGATCCTCTTGATTCAAGGCTGCTTGAACAGGTAATTTGGCCAAACCATTCCAACTGGATCACTCTGCCCAGTTTTAAACCGTAAACAACCTCATAAGTGTCTATGTTTAAAATATCCTGTAGTGTTGAACTTATTTAGATTAATTGGTTAAATCTGTTCTTATGTCTGAAATGTCCCACGATTTTTGAAGAATCTGTGACACCCGTGATTTTTTAAGAGACTGTTTCTGCATAACTGCACCATTGGTGAAAACATTTATCAGCACCACATTTTCATATTACACATGCATTAAACATTCACTGGGAAAACTGCTTATAACCCATAAACAGCTTCTTAAATTACTTTTCATGCCACGGAATTGTTAGTCTTTGTCATTTCCCCTCATCACCATCACTGATGATGGCATTTTTTTTTGCTCAACCATCAAACGGTGCTGGCACGTAAAAATGTACATACAAGATGCTGGGCAACGTGTCATCCAAGTTTGATATGAAAGAGCATATCTTGAGTCAACTGGGGCAAAACTGAGTGGGAGAAGGCAAAAGAGAGTGGGGCACAGCAGGGATGGAGGAGGACAGAGTGGGACAGATGCACAACTGAGAAAAATGCCAGGAAAGACAAAAAAAAAGAAGCTTGTTAGCCCTGATGTGTTCATGGTCCTGTGAGAGACTTGTGTGTGTGTGTGTGGAGCTGTGCACCGCAGAAGTTGGCACTGACTTTAGCTCCTCTTTAATCCCCATTTCCTCCCTTCTGCATTATTCATTTAAAACAGGAGAAGAGGGGAAAAACAAAGAGACGGAGCCGATTATAAAAAGGTGGATCAAGGCAAACTGGGAGCGGGGGTGGGGTGGGTGGCGAAGTGAAGGGGAAGCGTCCTGGAATTAAGCAGCCCCAAAGAGGAGAGTGCTAAATCAGCTCACAATCCGAGGACAATAAATATGAACACAGACTGATGAGCTTCGGTCTGAGGAGAAGAGAAAAGAGAAGGGCAAGAAAGGAGGTGAAGAGAGGGGTTGGGGGGAGGTTAAAAAAAAAAGGAAAAGGAAAAATATAATGTGACACTATCTGGCCTGGGTGTAGGATGTGAGGGAATCAAAGGCACCTTTGAGGAACCAGAAGACGACAGTGAAAGTGCTAGAAGAGTGGTGTCCATGATTACAAGAAGTGGAAAAATCTTTGAGTCTGTGCTCATGAAAGCCCACCCCAGGCCTCGTCTGAAAACCCCTGCTCGACTAACACTGATGATACAGAAAGAAAAAAAGAGGAAGAGAGGGGAAGAGAAGCACTAATGATGGAGGGGTCCACACACTACAGAAGCGGCGCACTCTCCAATTCATTTTAATCACTATTCAAAATCATTAGCCCAAATGTGCGAGCACTCGTGTTTAGTTGGACCAGGAGGGAGAGAGAGAGACGGAGAGTGGGAGAGGACCAACTACACCTCAGCATGTGAGCCGGTCTTTGAGGTCTTTGAGAAAGACGGTCCAGGACTTGATGGAATAGAAAATGAAGAGAGGAAACTTTATTGTCTCTCAATCTAAAAAGAAAAAAAAACACCACATGAGAATAAAGGGAGAAATCTTTGAAAATGGGCTTTGCAAAGCCGGCCAAACACACTACAGAGTCAAATCACTCAGACTTTTCCGTTCCCCAAATCTGGCTACAAAAGCAAAAAGTTAATCAGGGAGCAGCTCAGCATGAGAATATTACAGAATCTCAAACAGTCGGACAGAGGACCCAAACAACAACACTGACATCAAACAGGATTCATTATCTAACAGACAGAACATGGCTGGCTTAATGGTGAGGTCTCTTTCAGTCTGTGCAAAGTCAGTGCGAGTCTCGTGTGTGTGTGTGTCTGGGAATGTGAAAATCAAAGTATATGATCAAACTCAATGTGGCTTTTC
Source organism: Amniataba percoides (assembly GCA_037176925.1). NCBI lineage: Eukaryota > Metazoa > Chordata > Actinopteri > Centrarchiformes > Terapontidae > Amniataba > Amniataba percoides. The sequence goes on from JBAJHX010000106.1 coordinate 9,230,760, forward strand.
AGGCTGATCCAACAATACTAAGTGACCAAAACGGGATTTTTAGATTTTTTTATCCAGATATCAATGTTTGACAATCCAAAATAATAATAAAACTAGAGATGCACCGGTCAATCGGCCGCCGATCAAAAAGGCCGGTTTTCTATCCAATCGGCCCAATCGGTGACCGGCC
>JBAJHX010000106.1:9240081-9250166 GCA_037176925.1 Amniataba percoides
GCTATTTCAGTCTAGTCACTTTCTCTAAATAATTCAAACAACACACAGAACGCTATTTCTGTCAATACATCAAAAATATTGAGCTGTTTACACTTTCTGTATAGATCAACAACATTATTTTTAAGTGGGCCTTGTTTTAACCTTTCCAGTGTGCACTTTGGAAAGGCAGGCACATTGAAGCCATTAATTTATTCATCTTTACTTAATTTATCTTCTGCTTAGAGGCCCTTTGGTGTAAGAGGGAAAAATATCTTTTATGGTATTGCTTTAATTAATCCATTACTTTAATAGGTTCACAACTGCAATGCATATAAATAGAGTTGTTTCATACAGAGCAGAATTTCAGAGCCAAACACAAGACCGAGGTTGTTAAAAAGAGAAATAATAAATCACGCCTTTTTTCCGGCACCATTTGCATCGAAACAAACCACTGATATTGTGTGGTCATGGCATGAGCTGACCCAGGGGCACTGCAAGCGTTTCATAAACTTTAAACGGGGTCCTAGGTCAGTCATTTCTGCGTTTGCATGTCTTTGTAGTCTGTTTCCCCCCAGAGCACTACAGAGCCCATTGAGAAAAGGCATCAATGCCACAGTGAAATTGAGAACTTTCACGTGACATGGGGAGCCGCAAGGCATCCTCCAAGGATATTTGAATGCTTGAAACATCAGTGACCCTTCATAAGATGGAAAGGAGATGGATATGAAAAATATTGACTGGCTGGCTGTTTGAGGGGAGTGTAAGAAGCTGTTTAGACAGCCCACTCTCATTGCCAAAGACCTTACTCTAAACTCTAACCAAACTGAGCCTGCAAAGGAAATACTCAATTCAAAATTCTTCTGGTGAACACGTCAAGTTTGTATTTTCTTGTTCTTGCTTTTCATTATTTGATAATACAATAACTAATGACAGAGGAGAGACACAAAATGGGCCCATATTCTAAGCACTGATCTGCTACCTTTGCCAGCATCATTTCTGTACAGTGCCTGGCCAAGGTCTTTGACATCATGCAACAGACAGTGCTTAATGTAGCTCAAAAAATTGCCTTAGGAAGCATCTTCCTTCAAATATGCTTTGCGCAAGGAAAAAAAAAAAAAGAGAGAGAGCTAACATTTTTTTGTTCTCTGTGAAACCCAAAGGCAAGATGACTGTTAAAGTGGTCAGATGACAAATGTCTCATCTGATCTTTAATACAGCAGAGGGGCCTGCTCCGGGGCTAAAACAGGAAACTCTCACAGGATAGAGCGATTTGGTAAATTCCACCGCGCTAAATCACTGCTTTGGGTGCAGCACATTTCTCCACACCACTGAATGGCATTTTAGGTCTCAATCTGAATGTCTTAGTAGTAGGAAGTCTAGCTGCTATTAAAATTGTATTGACAGAAAAGATAAATGTAGCCTAAGCTAATATGTACCTATGAGAGTCCAAGCTAAAATCAGCGTGGCTTATATACATATATCTGTGCATCTCAGAGGACAAAACTCTTTCACACGTGATAAGGGCATCATCACTTCCCCTTCCAATAACGATTAAAATAATTAGTGACAAAAAATGTCATGTATTTTTGATGTCCCTTTTTCGACATACTTCTCCTTTGGAGAGTTGTCATTCAATCAGGCTAAACACAACGGATCACCACTGCTTCCACCTCTTTCTAGTCTACCCTTATTACCCTTATCTAATCCACACAGCAGAACGAGGCAAAAACAGTGAAGTTTTGCAGAGGCCTGTCAAAAGTAATCCACCTCTCATCAGCTGAGATTCAAAGCGGGACATCCTGGCAGAAATCCCTCACCACAGAGACTGATGCAAACATTTGGCAGCCATTTGCTGATCATCCGGTTCGTGACACATTCCTTGATAGTCAACTTCACAGAGCCAGCCGGTGTTCATCTCCATCACCTGATGACGCTGGCAGACTCGAGCCTGTTGTCTCTGACGATGATAGAATGTGGCAACAGAGAAGTGAGTAATAATTGGGTCAACAAGGTATGTCAGTTCCCACTAACTCTCGTCTGAATCATCTCTCTGCAGCGTAGCCAAATGTGATAGTATGACGCCTGAAATATTTGGCTGTGATAGGCAGCGACAGCAACATGGCATGAGATACCGTTGTGAACCTGTGCGTGACCCCAAAAATGGTTAGACCCTGGAGAGATGACGCACCGCCTACATACCTGTGAGGTTTATTTGTTTTGCTTATTTGTTGTGCCATTGGGTTGCATTCCTTGTTATTTCTTTCAATTTAATTCTATACTTTAAATATTATTATTATCATTATTGTTATTATTATTATTACTACAAAACAATCCATTCAAATCCAAACCGGACTGTGGATGTGATCCACAATTCTGTCTCAAAAAAAAAAAAAAAAAAAAAAAAAAAAAAAGTGAGTCACACAAGCCTTTTTTTCCTCTCAAAAAAATACATCTTGATTTATTTTTCCTTCAAATAAACCATCCCTTTACAACTACCAGTAGTCCTTTTCCAAATAAACCTTGTCTTCCAGGCTGTAACTCTTCTGGTGTTTAACAGTTGAAAGAAGCAGCTGGAAACAACACTTGGTCAGAGTCTTTTTCCCGTCAGAGAATGTCCGGAAACAATACGCACTTTAACCGTAAGCATATTGACACAGTTTTCACTGAAAATTACTTAATGGCTGAGAAAAACTATTTGCTTTGCGGTAAGACACGGTCTGAGGATTCAGAAGAAAATACTGGCTGGTAAAAATATGAAGCTGAAGTGAAGTTTGCTGTTAGACTTTTATTAATTATTAAGACATGATTTGATATTACAAATACCTTTATTTATTAAACTTCGTTATTGTTCATTACAGGCTATATGAAATCACTGGGCAATTATTATTTTGTATGGAAACTGGTCAATGTGTAAGTCATAGCCCATGCCTATATCACCCTTTCAGTGTCCTCCAGCCAGAAGCCAAAGATGATATTTCCTCCAAACCTGATTCAGATCACTTGAATACCATGACCTCTACATGTTTTCCACCATGGTATGAAGTTACTCTGTGTGTCAGTGAAGCACGGTTTAACTAGCAAAACAACAAGCAAACAAATCAAAGTCAAAAGCAACAACTACCCTCTCATCGATGGAAGCTGGCATGTATCACTTTCAACTTTAAACAATTCAGCGGTGGTAACCAAATTCTCCTATTAAAATAATAAATCAGAGTTCATAAAAAAAGTGGCCTTTGTCAAATTTGGCCACATATGATTGGTTCTTTGAAGCTGAATTTAAAAGCTTACCTGTCACCTGAATGTTACAGTCACAAGCTCTGCAGTTAATCTTTGTTTTTTAATCCCTCTGTCACACACAAACAGGGGCTTATTATTTTACAATGTGTAGGGGCTGGACACCTGCGCGTACCAGCGACAAAGGTCTCTGCTCACAGCTGGAGAGGATGGAGAACATTTGTGATCTGAAACTTGTGCAGCCAGTTAATATGGCTGCAGATGTGGCACTCAGCTGTACGATATACAGGCATGTGAAAGGTCATAAAAGTGCTCACACCGACAATACATCTGTAATTTTATTATTAGATATAATGATTTTTCAGAGCTTTCTTTCACCAACCACTTCCCCAGGAGAAGATTATAAGCACACAGGTCTCACTCAAACATGCCTACGGTACAAAGGCAAACAATCACAAACCGGTGTAACAACACAGAGTGAAGGCAGACATGTTCTGCAGTGTGACAGGAGTTTAGTCCAAATCTTTGGGAGCAGAGAAGTCAGGCCTAACGAGGAAGTTATCCCACAGCATGTGTACTGTATCATCACTGTAGCACCAAGGGGCTACTTCAGTGGCCTCATTTACTGTCGTGTTTCCGCCTCAGGTTGAGCCACACGACTTTGTCACGACAGGCCAAGTTAGAGGAAAGTTATCCTGTCGCACACACACGCTGCAATCATCACTTCAACACAGCACCGAGAAATGACAGCAGGCAGGGAAAGTTAGCGCTGCGGCATGCTAGTGCGGCTAACGAGCTAAGCTAGCAGGCGAACTTCGTAGAAAGTTTTTTTCCTCTTCGGCGGAGAGAAAGACACAGAGAGGGGGGTGTTTTGTCAGCTTTGGCGAGGCAGTCAACCCCCCAGGGAAGACAAAAGACAGGTTTTAAGGCAGCACACGGGCGGTAAGTTAGCCGTGAAGTGTAGCTTCAGTTTGTCAAGTTGAGCTAACGGTGTCTTACCAGGAAGTGGGACTCTTGTTGCTAAGCTATTCCTCCTGCGTCGAGAGTTTCTCCTGATGGTTATGGCGCTTGTTTTGACTTTCCCTTTCTTTCCAAGGTCGCTCCAAAAAACAACACAAACTCGACGGGGGGCTCTTTTTCTGTGTGTGCGTGTGTCTGTGTTTGTGTCTTCTTGCGTGGCACTGTTGCCTGGTCGTTTAAAAAAAGAAAAGTTGTAGTTTTTTCAGAGGCTGATAGAGACAGAGAGCCTGCTTCAGTCGAGCCCGGTCGGGATGTGTACGTGTTTCCACACGGTCTCTCCACTAGGCCCCTCTCACCGCCTCACTCCTGACCCGTGTGTGTGTGTCAGCAGTGTAAACAACACAGCAGTCCCGCAGAGCAGCGGGGAGGGGCAAGTGTCAAAAGAGTTGGAGGGAGGCTGTCAAATACCGCGAGATTCAACAGAGGAGCTCAAAGCAGCTCTGCCCTGCTCTGCGAGTTCAGTCCCATTAAACTAAACTACCTTCATGCGACTAAAACTCAACTTAACTCAATGTGACTGTCGTTCTGCAGAGCATGTCAGGTTACAATGCAGAGGCCACACAAGACAGGACCAGCTTTCATTCGAGTATTGACCCAAAAAGTTTAGTTTCTTTTTTTTTACTTGAAGTTTACTTGAATGATCCTGAACTATCCTTGGAAATGTCTATCATCTACAATTTAAGTTTTTAATGAAGCATGATGATGAAGCAGTTTGCAGCGTTGCACAGTTGGAAACACACTTGTTTTAGATAGACATAATTTAACATAATTTTTTACTGTATTGTTATACTGTGTGTGTATATATATATGTGTGTGTGTGTGTGTGTGTGTGTGTGTGTGTATATATATGTATATATATATATATATATATATATATATATATATATATATATATATACAAAATAATGCTTCTCACAGCGCATGGAGGGTTTCATCAGCACCCTGAGACGGCACTAAGCAGAGAAAGGGAGGCCGAGGACTGGTGAGCATCAGAGCCGCTGTCCAGGAGCTCTAATCATCAGCAGCACAAGAGCAGGCACTTATAACAAGAGTAGTACAGGGTGCAGGCAGGAACAGCGTACATGGGACACCATAACCAAGTGGCTGGCATAGCGTACAGGAACTCAGTATGAGCTGGAAGTCCCCCGGTCAGAGTGGAAGAGAAACTGGTGATCATCAGGAAGAACACAAGAAAAATACCATCAGCTGACAGAGGAGTTATGAAAGGTGTGGGGAGTAAAGGCAACAGTGAGCACTGGGGACAGCAGATTCCAGGTACCAAATCTGAGGTCTCTTTCCAGAAGAGCGCAATCCTAAGATGCTGCAGAACCCTCAAACAACAAGGCCATAGTAGTTCGTGTTGACGCTTATTTTTACCTTGTCAAACTGTTGTCCTTGTTTTTAACTGTGTGTCTCTTCTGTGAATGTGCAGTGAGAGCATCATAAAAAGAGTTTCATCCTGTCGCTCTTCCTGAGGTTCTTTTTTTTTTTTTGCCTAGCTTTTTTTTTTCTCTACATATGCTGTGCAAATTGTGATTAGTGATATCAACTTATGCTACTTTTTCCTGAAATCTGAACTGCTTCTCACGGTTTTGATCAGAAAATGAAGTTTGGAGTTTGGAGAATGAAACAACCTAATTTATATAGTTTTGGGAAGTATTATCTGTTTAACAGCAACGTATTTTATATGCTGATCTTGATCTGCAGAGGAAGCAGTAGTACACAGTACAATATTACCCTATAGTAAGTACATAAGTACAAATTGGCATGTAATGGACATAAATACTGTATTTGCTGATGTATAAATACACTTTGTTAATTTCCTCCACTTAAGTTGGAACAAAAGCAAGAGGCTGGTTACTCTAACTTTGTTTAGGCTACGCATGACGATTCGTTGAGCGGTGTAGAGGCATGTGTGCAAAAGAGAGACGGAGGCAGCCAAAGGCTTAATGGATTCTCACTGTATTATGCACGCACTTGGCGCTCACTATCATTACACACATGCATGCAGAATACCCACACATCCCAAGGCACACACACGCAGTCTCTATTGGGAATATCATGAGAATTTATTGACAAAAATGGTATTGCAGATTGACTCGCATGGGCAGCGAGAGCATCTGGAATTGATCAGCTTACTTTGCTTTGATAAAAGCTTCAGCGCTGATTTCAGACTGACAATTCAAACACTGCTGATACACAGGAAACGCATCTGTCTTCTCCCCGTCCCCATTGTTAATAATCAACAAGTTAGGTGGGGTTGTGTTTTTTCTTCCTACTTCAATAGCCTTTTTTGTTAACCTCACTGCAAATATGGAAAAGGGAGAGATGCCTGGAGTGTAGGATTTTTCCCCCTTTTTCTTCAACAACAGTTGAAGATTAAAAGAAACGTCTCACAGAAATCTGTCAATTCTGTATGTGAATAATGCTGTGTGGAATTTAATGGCATGAGTTATATTGGGTTTCCTCTACACCCACATTTTCTTTCAATAAGATCAATGGCGCTCAGTGACAGATAGGGACGGTCTTTTGTATCTTCAAATTTCAGGTTTCTGAGGGAATAATTAGATGGATGGATGAAAAGTAATGCATCAGTCTGCGAGGGGAGCTGCACCCAGAGATCCTCTAGTTCAACATGCATGCCTCCCCGTCTGTTTGGTAGAAAACTGTTTAATAATCGCGTTGAATTTCCATTGTTCTAAAAGTGGCGCTCGGCACTGATCTGGTGCTTTAAACCAATAGCAAACTTTTTGTGTTCTTTTTACTGATATTGTTTATTTAAAAGAGAGGATGTCCTTTTGATTTGGGGATTTTTTTTTCTTGACACGAAGAGAGTATTGTCATCTATTTCACTCTTCTTCCCCTTCAAACTTTCCAGTGTTGCTCGCAGGTAACCAGGATGGAAAAAGGTTCTCCCTCCAGGGGAAATGAGGAATCTTGAATCGCTGGATTTATAGAGATGCTTTTACTGTAAATGTGACATTTAACTCTGATGTGTTGGGAAGAGACTCTTGCTCACATTCGGGGCCTTTTTCTGAACAAATCTGGCAATAAATCTGGCAATAAATGAGAATCTGATGACACTTGAGCTGTATTTACAAGAATTTGGCCACTAATGTCTTTTGTGAATCTGGACACCACGAGATAATGTCTAGAATCATTTAGGCCTAAACCGAGCTTTGTTGAATATAGAAAAGAAGAAAGTCAGTAAAACAGTTTATTCTAAGCTCTGTTGCGAATAAGACCAGTAGCATTCAGAAACGCACACCAGTTCTGTTTTTGTTTTCTGCAACATATACATTTCAGTGCGACTTTACCTGGGTTTTTCATTGCTAAATATGCAGAGATTTTGCACCCAGGGGCTGAAAGCACATTTTAAACACTTAAAAAGAAAAAAAAATGTGGATGTTTTCACTCATGTCTTTTTTATTTCCCCTCTGTGTTGTTGATCTGGCTCAGGGGTTAGGTATGACTGCAATGTGGTAGAGACAGAAGCTGCAGTCAAAGCTCCTGTGATCGGGCGCAGACTTCATAGAGACCAGCAGATGGAGGGGAGAGGAGCTGCGTGCATCCTGAAGGTTTAGCGAGAACTGAGAGGTTACACTCTGCCAGTACAAAGATGACCTGTCACACGCAGAAACATGCCATATCAATGCAGACGAGCTTCCTGTTTATGTACCTCACAGAGCACAGCTATCAGAGGGGAAGGGAGAGAGAGAGAGAGAGAGAGGGATTACAGATGGAAATATGTATGAAATGTTGTCTCTCTCCTCATATACCCGGGCGAACTTGGAGGCAGCGTGCATGTGATGCCTGCATTTACATTTTAGACGCTAATTAATGTTGTTTTGTCTTCAAAGTGCAATTGCAGCCCATAGTTATCAGCCTTGATCGCAGCATTTTCAAGGTTGTCTAGATGTGAGTCGTAACATAACAAATACCTGTAAATATAGAGTAACGGCACAACAGAGAAATAAAGGATTTATGGCGTGTGGCGAGCGCCGCACAAACGAGGCACAGGAGAGAGAGTCTGATAATGTGAAGGACAAAACTGACATATTATTCCTGCCTAGATCACTCTATGAAATCTGTTTTTCAGTGGTTGCTTTTGTGTGCCTGTGCTGTGTTTCGGTGTGTGTTTTGTGTGTTGTGTGCACTTCCATTTGCACACATGTATATGTCGGTGTTCTTCTCTTGGCAAACACCCGGCACAGAGGATCTCTCCACCTGCCCTGCATCAACCAGCAGGGAAGGCCTCGGTTTTGCACACACACACACACACACACACACACACATCACAGTTTAGCTGTGTCTCATTCACATCGTCACCCCCCTGAAATGTGTCTGTGTGTGTGTCCCAGTGCTGGTGTGTATTTGTGTTAGCAGGGTGGTTGGTGTGTGAGGTGAGGTTAAATAGGAGCCTAGCAAGGAGAGGAGGGAACTGAGGCGGAACTGGCAGAATATCACACACACAGACACACACACACACACAGCAGTGGTGGCAATAGGAATAACACTATCAGAGAAACATGTAAACTGCAGGTGTAGCCTATGCCTCAGTGATCATCCCACACTTTGTTGTGACCCTGTCACTGTGTGTGTATAATGTGTGGTAATGTCTGTGTGACCGGATGTATGTGTGTGTGTGCGTCTGCAGAGACACACAGACTCTACTTATCGCTCAGTAGAGGACTCATTCTCCGCTTAGCTGTGTGAGTTACAGGCGTTTCTAGCAACGAGCGTCCACACATTTCTTTGCACCTGCATCCAGTTCACCTTCTAGAACGTCTCGCATGCTGAGAGTAGCTTTGATGCCAACAAACTGTCAGACACCGTGCGAGATGACTGTTGTTGGTTTGGGTTGTGTGGCTGTCACTGAGTAATGTCTAATGTGTACATGATTAATGGACACTAGAGAGCTCCTTTTTTTATTTTTGTGATGGCAAACAGAGTAAAGTGTTTCTCGTTTGACCTTTACATGTAACACCTTTATTTTCCAGACCTGACCATATAGGCAGGCATCAGCTTCAGATGTAACAAGAGTGGGTTTTTAAAGAAACTAGCATGTATCTGGAACACAAACCTATTTGACTGCATGGGTCTCCAACAAAAAGGCCAAACCTCTGGAAAATTAGTTTCTGCTGACGATAATTCAAACCTTCTGTGAGATAAATGTACTTTATCATTCATTCAATTCAAATCTGCTCATGTCCATAAATGCAATACTGTATATTTTTTGTTTCTGGACAAGCCTCACAGCCATATTTGAGTTTGACTGGTCGGGCATTGCTGATCTTTTATTTTTATTTTGCAGGTGTCACATTTATCAGAGTCCCCCAAAACTTCATGAACAAACTCTCCGTATGACAGGAAACATGCGGCACTGTCAGCATTGTTTTTGTACAGTCACGGTGCACAGAGGCTGTCATTTAACAGGAGGAGGAGATAAGAGAGGGGGTGGAGGAGCATGTCAGTCGGTAGAGGCCCTCCTTTCTTACCTGCTGAGGCAGACGTCGTCACACTTGTCTTTTTAGATTGAGATTAATACAGCAATAAAGACTGCGCATTTGTAATGAGGTTTATCTCACAAAGATATCAGTTAGAATGCAGTAAGTTAATACATGTGGTGCTCAAATGACTGTGATACCGTGGCAAGTAAATATCACTAAATTCTTAATATATATTTTGAGGAAAAAAAGAATAAAATACCTTGAACAGGGCGAAGCGGTCCTGTTGGCGAGATGGTGGCGGATCAGGCCTTGCTCACGCAGACAGAGATAAGTTGCATTCCAGCAACAAGCCCCTGAAATTCTTGTCAACACGAGGCCATGATGATGTCCAGAATTTTCATC
>JBAJHX010000106.1:9264386-9279316 GCA_037176925.1 Amniataba percoides
TTTTTGGTGGGGGTTTTGTTGCCTCTTCTCTCTACTTCTTGTTTTTTTTTTGGGTGGGTGTGGGTGTTTCCTCTAAGGATGTGTCACGTGCTCGTTTCCACCCCCCCCCCCAAAACACACACACACACCTTCCCCTGCCCACCTCCCCACCATGAAGTTGCGCTGACTTTAATTGGAGGCCCCTTGATGATAACAGCGCGGTGAGTGAGTGAGTGGAGGTTTGAACCCGGCCGCTCTGTCAGTGTCTCAGCAAAGACACTCACACAAAAACAAAAAGAAAGAAAAAAAGGACACCCAGATTTATTTCCACCTGGACAAAGACACCCTGAGAGCAGTGACCAGCTCAGCTCTGTGTAACATTTAATCTGTCTGCTGGGGGTTGTTTTTTGTTGTTGTTATCGTTGTTATTGTTGTTTTTACCTCCCAGATTTTTTTAATAAAAGAGGGGAAAGTCCAGCTTTAAAAAAACGGACTGCAACAGAAATCCAGCGTGTGCATGTGTGACAGGGCTGCTGTGGACGGAGGAGCCGCCGCCTCCAGCGGTGACATTTCATTTGACTGAAGAGGCTTTAGCAATGTGTCAGTGAGCACCAAGGGGCCGAGGGACGGATGCCTTTTGTGCTGTGTTTTGTTTCCTTTTCTTTGGATCTAATTAGGGTGTTACTCGCCACTAAATATATACTAATGACCAGGATTATTTTATTCTTAATTTTTTTTGTCTGTCTTATAATGTAATTTCGCGCAGTGTCATTGGGAGAAAGTCTCCAGAGAAACCAAAGCCACTTCAGAAAATCACGCGAGGACAAAAATGATAATAATAATAATAAAAAAAACTATTTAAAAAAAGAAGTGAGGAAAATGTACTTGAATTAGAAAAGCAAACCGGGTTCTGTCTGTGAAGGTCTCCTGTTAATGAAGCGCTCTCGTTGTGTATGTTACCTTTCACATTTCATTACTGGCTGTGCATTAATGCAGGAAGATTGATCCGGACGACCCTGTGTCATTTTTCGTTTGCTGGCAACGACTTGCCAAAATTTAAGATTTGCGATATTGTTGGACCAAATGAAGGCTTTATTTTTTAATTAATAATAAAAAAATGCACAATAATCGCTTTCGTTATTCGTGCATTGAGCCTCATTTCAAACCTCTGACGGTTTTTTTTTTTAAAGAACAACCAGCTTTAAAATAGCGTGGGAGGCTCAGTGGGCCGCCGACTTTTGTCCCATAAATAAAGAAAAAAAAGGAAATCTTACACCTCGGCCACTGAAAAACAAACAAACGAAACGACCTGGCCTGTGGAAGAAAAGGCGTCACGTATTTCCATTTTACCAGTTAACCTCAACTTGCGTGGTTTTCACGCCGCTGACTGGGTGACACATTTACATAATTCAGATCAATAACAAGGTAAATGAAATAAAACAAATAAAACTACAGCCAGACACAGTTTAGATGGCTTCACCCATCCTCCATCCACATCCCTGCCTCTCCTTTCCCGCAGACTCTCCCCCGGTGTCACCGCGTTTATCAGGCATCACATCAGTCGCATTGCTCCACACGCTCCCCCCTTTTTTTCTTTTTTTTTTTTAGGGGGGGGGGGTTAAAAAAGTCAGCCATGCATTATTATCCCCCACCCCCGAAGAAGACATATAGAAGAAAGGTCTTACCTGAGGCTGTGTGTGTGTGTGTGTGTGTGTGTGAGCTCCCCGTGCAGCGTGCAGGCTGAGCAGCTCCGGACTGAGCGTGCAGCGCGCGGAGGACGCGGAGGAGACGCTGCCGGTAGATGGGGGGGCTGCTCCTCGTTTCTGAGCCTGCACCTCCACTCCGAGCGTCAATTAAAACACAAGACATTTAAATATTCCTCTCCCGTATGCAGGAAGACAGGCAGGCAGGCAGCCCCTCCGCCCGGCACGGCACGGCACGGCACAGCACAGCGTACACACACACACACACATTCATGCACACACGCGCGCGCAAAAACGCACGCCAAAAAAAAAAAAGAAAAAGAAAAAAGGAAAGAAAAACGCGCGCGCAACGCACAGAAAATGGGAAGCCAAGAGCCAATGGGCCACTCACCATGGAGGTTATTATGTGATGCAGTGGAAAAAATAATTAAAGGAGGATAAACTGCATGATGGTGAAGCAGACAAAACAACGAGCTTTGGGAATATTTCAGTCAAAAACATTTTACTTTTAATCTTACAAGTGTAACGTTTGAATGCACTGGATTCAAGTTGTATTTGTACCCAAAGAGGCGAGAAACCCGCACAAACAAAGTTAGAGGCAGGCTCGAGCACGTGCAGCCGATACATTGATTATACGTAAATATAATATATATATTAAATAATACAAAATATACAATCACTTATTGATGTAGTCGAGCTGACACCGTGTGAGAGTCAAATGAGAGGCGCTGCAGCTCCAACGTGTGAGCGCGGAGGTTTGTGTGAATAAATAATTAGTTTGGGTCTATAGTCAAACTAGATCAGTCAAGCTGACAAAGATGTGCAGCACAGCAGCACAAAGCCTGCTGAGAAACGACCCGGTGTTGATACAGAATCGAAATCATTTTTCCAAATAAAAGGTGATCAATCGCACCTGGATTTTTTTTTCTTTCTTTTTTTTTAAATCACGTGGACTTCATAATTAAAGCAAAGCAGAGGTGGGCAGATTGTGAGCACCATTAATTTTTCTTTAATTTCAACATCATTAATATAAACAAGCAAAAAAAAAAAAAAAAAGGTTATATAAAAAAATAATTCAGTAGAAATGTTCATACTGGTATGTGCATGTGCAACCTCTGGTCTATTCTTCTATTATTTCCACTGATTATATGGAATCACCTCCTCTAAAAATAAAACATTTTTTTAAAAATATACTTAATTTCCCCTGAATTGTGATGTGATTGTCTCTCCTGTCTCACCTGCAGAATGGAGCTGACATTTAAATCCAGCGCAGTATTGAGTGCATTTAGCCAGGAACCTTCCTGCACACACTGGGCCTCATGTTGCAACATCTGATGAATAAAGAAATTTTAGTGATAAAAAATTTACCACTATTTAATAATGTCAAGTTTTTAGTAAATATTAATACTGTTTATGCTTTGAAGACAGTCTGATTGTGCCTGGCCTCTAACTAGACTACATTTTCTCTGTTTAGGCACTAAAACAAATACTCACTACCTTATTCCACAAACCTCCCCCTTTTTCCCCTGGATTGGTATCATTTCGTGGTGTGATATTCGATTATTATTCATCTGACAGGATTAAGCAATATGACAACAAGCCATTAAGTAATAATATCAAACGGTTTCAAGTGCACAGCCATCGACTTGCATCTTTTATTCACTGTTAACACGGCAAAGAGAGGTCACACAGAAGACAGGGTGTCCTGAACCGACTCACGCTGGTCAGGCAGAGCAGAGAGCGGAGAGGTGCAGATGGACTCATTTCAACTGACGACCGGCGAATGGAAACTCGTGTGAGCGAGCGCAAAGGGTGACAATTAATTACACCCCTGTACTGCCTGCATAAATGATAACGTGCCATACCGCTAACAGTCATTTTGCTTTGCTCCTTCCGCCTGGGCTGACATCACAATGTATCTCATCAATAATGCAGCGGCACTGAGATCCGTTTCACTGTGCGCCACAACGCCGAGCGTGATACCCACACAGGCTCCCGTTCAACACTGAAACCGTGGAAACAGCATCAGCCCGGGATGCCTGCCTGCCTGCCTGCCTGCCTGCCTGCCTGCCTGCCTGCCTGGCTGCACGGCTCCTAGGGCATGGTGGTTAGATTACCACACATCCAGGGTTCATCTGGAGTTATCATTTCTGGGTCACCTCAAGTGACACTCCGCCTCGCTGAGGGAGCTCTCAGTCGCTCCCAAAGCATGGCCAGGAAAAAAAAGGAGCGGAGGGAGGAGGTGGCGGCGAGGAGTCGAAGAGAGGCAGAGGAGGAGGAGGAGGAGAGGGAGGAAGGAGGAGTGAGGAGGAGGAGGAGGAGGAGGAGGAGGGGAAGGCTCTCCCAGGATCCGCTGTTGTGCAGGGAACCACGGGCTAAACACTGACAGAATGAAGGAGAGAAATGGGAAGGGAGAGAAGGGGTGGTGGGGGGGTGAGGAGGAGGAGGAACAGAGGGAGGAGTGAAGCACTGTAAAGCTGTATCCCAGTCACATGTATCTCAGTCACATGAGCCAGGGTGGGTGGGTGGGAGGGGTGGTGGGTACGAGGATGGTGAGACATCCTGGAAATATTTACAAACACACAGTGGACATGGCTTCATAATTATTAGGGGAGAGGAAATATCAAAATACACGAGCACGGGCGAAATGTGACCAAAGCCCTGTTTTTATGGCCGATACGTCCAATTAAAATGTCCACGAGTGATTTAGAAAAATAATGATCGACAAGAATAAGCCTATAAATAGATCTCTGAGGCCTCTCAATCCCCACGTATCCTGTTTTTCATTTCCATCCTTATTTTCTCTCTCCAGGTCTTTCTCCCTCACTTTTTCCCCTCTCCTCCTCCAACTCCCCGCTCCCTCCACTTTCTCTTTTTCTGCCTCTTCCAACCAACACTCGCCCACCCTCATCCTCCTCCTCCCTCCCTCCCTCCTTCCCCTCACCCCCCCACACACACACATCCCCATCCCCATCCCCTACCTCCCTCCACCCCTCCTTCGATCTCCTCCCTGCTCTGCTCTGCTGGAGCTCAAATCACAACCCCGGTCCCTGGCAGATGGAGGATAGGAGAGAGAAGCTCTTAACTAGCCAGCCTGAGCCTCTGCTCTCTGCACACCAACTGCTGCCTGCCTCCCCTCCCTGCCTCCAGAACAGATCCAACAGCACACCTCCAAACACACACACACACACACACACACACACACCCCTCCAATCCTTCCCCTCCCCCCCCATCCGTCTCTCCTCTGGGGACAGAGTACCCTCCTGGGGAATGGTGCGCATATTAGTCTATATCTGGCCACACTAGAAAGGACATGGAAACATAATAGATGGATGTTCTTTATCACTATATAACCTTGCAGGGTAGAGCGGCTTCTCGGAGGCGACACGCCAGGTTTACGGTGTTGCTTGTATCCGCTGTTACACTGTCAAACGCTCACTTTCTTCCCGCTTCGACCTTTCATTCAAGACAGTAAGTCAGAAGGGAACATAATGTGAAGTAAGTTGGAGGTTAGACAGTGTAAAAGCTAAAAGCTATAAAACGGATATGACTGCATCGATTTAAAACCAGGAGGGAGATAAACAGGCCAGGAGTGCTCCTTGGGCACTTAGGTGCCTGCGACCGCCCCCGACTCTCCTTTTATCTGGGCTCATCTGGCGGCCACGACTCGGCCTGGCATGAGCCTGACCACCAGTTGCGGTCTGAGGGAGAAACTGCTCCTCTGCGCTATTTGCAGCCCTGTCTGTCCAAAGGAATCTGGTGCGCTGACTGTCACTCAGTGGCCATGTGTGTTTTTTATCACTAATTCTACCACAGGGATCTGGTTGTCCATATGACCACTGTGGAGGCTGCTGCCCTGAGGCGAGCTGACATTGTCTGTGTAGAGCGACCAGACGTTGATGTAGGGGCTGCTCAAATGCTGCTCAAATATCAAGACGCACGCGCGCGCACACAAACGCACAAAAGCTGTGCCCGGCCAATTGCTGAGACTGATGTTCCTTTCAGCCATCATACGGCTGACACTCAAGTTGTTTTTTTCTTTTTTTTCCCCCGCCAACCCTGTGTCAGTTCCTGGCTGGTCTGGCCAACAGTGATGGAGACACTGTAACTGACTGTGGTTGAGGCCACTGGCCGCAGGGCTGCTGTGAGATGGAGAGAGAAGGGGGAGGTGGGGGTGTGTGTGTGTGTGGGGGGGGGGGAGGGAGGGGCTGCTTGGCCTGTCAACTGGTTGTGACTAGAGCCTGTCTGGTCACAGATCCAAACTGGACAGCTCTCTTTCTCTGCGGCTACTGCCACCGTCCTGTAGAAAGGCACACGGTCTATAGCTGCCACTCTGCTCCAGCACAGCATATGCTCCGGCTGAAGGTCAGAGATGTTCAGTCCAAAATGCCTGAAATAAACACCTCACGTCTGGTTGGCTGCTGTAACTCGGGAGCACATCTGCACCGAGGGAATACAACCATGTGAGCGTACGTGCATATACGTGTGTGTGCACATGCGTGTATATTTGCTTATGTGGAAGAATGAAACTTTTCAAATTTCTCCATTTTTCATCATTCTACTGGTATTGCATAATACAGCCACACATTCAACAAAATGAATTCATTCCTGAATATGGTCGATGAAGGCATTTTCTGAGTGATGGTGTTAATGTTATAAACTTGTCAAATAAAATTAAATTGGCTACAGTTTCTTAAAGACTATCAGAAACAATTTATCTGCAAGACAACAAAGAAGATGATGATCAGATTTTTTTTGGTGAAATGCTCTCTCATCATGGACATGGCCCACTCAAGGGCACAACTGAGGAAAACAGCCTACGAAGACAGGACTTTAAAATGATGATGGACCAGTCTGGTGGTAGAAGGCGTGTCTGTTTTCAAGGAAATTTCACTATAAATCTGTGGAAGGGGCTGCTGTGCTGTTTGTGTCTCACTCACCAACTGCTAGGCTAGAACAAGATGAGGAAGAAAAAAAAAAACATTTCAAACTGTGCCATCACTGGAATGGGAAGACGTGGAGGGATGAGGCAGACATGAAAGTTGGCCTATTTCATGGTCAGGCTGCGGGACCGCCGAGGCCCTGAATGGCAATGCATCTACTTTAATGTGACAGACAAGTCCCTAGGCAAAACCCGCAGAGCCGCGGCAGGCAAGCGGGCCCAGGTACTTGATGAGTGTGACACCTTCACCATCCCGCTGTAGAAATGTTGCTGCCGCACGCTCCGCTGCCTCGGTTTAGAATAACACCAAATAAATTCGCCTCTCATCCCGCCTGACGACGCATCCCCAAGAACCTGTCCTCCCCAGCACTGTTGGGATCATGAATCTCCTTGTAGCCGCTCACAGGGCTTTGCTCCGATCACTAAGCACTTGCCTTTGGGACCCACCTGCCGAGGAAAATTGTGGCCGCGCCAGTAGGCGGCTGCGGCAGAATTCCGTGGCAGACACATCCTCTCATCCCGACGCTGTTTGCCCAATCAGGCGGAGACGGGCGAGTGTGTGTGGCAGGTTCAGAGCCAGCGCCTGAAGGCATCGCGCTGCCTACCCACATGCACTCACAAATCACAAATCACAAATCAAGTGGCACATCTTTCCTCAACATCTCCTGCACGCACAGGTAGTGCTGGATGAGCGCTTGACCTTACCTTGTGCTATTACTGTGGGCTACAGAGTGTGCTGTTTAGTGCAACCTTTATTCTATATTGGCCTATTAGGAGCCACAGGGTGTTCTGACGGAATAAGCCTGCCTGTGCATGTGTGCGTCTAAGCATGCTGGCGAACATAAGCTGATCTATTGCAGTGCAGGGATGAGAGGGCCCAGGAGTTCATTAGGCTGCAGCTCAGGAGAGCAGCCGCGGGGAGCTGCGCTGTAGCCAAGTGTTGCCAGGAGGCTGAGCTGTGAGTCCGGTGGGGAGGGCTGCTGTTGATGTCCATGGCATGTTTGTTAACAGCCTGATTCCATCAAGTGGTGTAAAAGTAGTGCAGCCGAGTGTAAGGCCTGACCCTTGGCCCCTGCCTATTTTTAACAACACAGCATCTCAGTCAAAGGTAGACAGTTCAGTCCAGCACTTGTGGAGTGTAAATGATGCTAATATTCATGCAGTCGTACATTTGGGAAAGAAAATAACAAGAGATGCAAAGCAAAAGAGCACAAGACTCCATCTGAGTATCTACAGCTACTTTCGCTCATATGCCCTTTATCTTGAGGGCGAAGATCTAAAATGCTCTTTCAGTTTTCATCTCCATACTCCCACAACCCTTGTAAATGCATCAGAGGAGCGGAATACCACAAAATATTAAATACTCTTAAAGAGGAACGAAAAATGAAGCTTGAGGCATTTCATTGGACATTCGAGAAAAAAATAGCACAAAAACACAGCAAAACCAAAATGTGATAAAAGACTATTTTACATGAGGTTCTAGTGAACAAATCCTTTCTCTTACTACCGTGTCTTATGAGAATGGAAATAATCCTAAGAATAGTTGTGATTCATAGGAGGTAGGTATTGCAAAGGCGCTACCCATATTTCATCATTTGGTACACTGCTAAAAAATGACTCTCAAAGTAGTCCAAATAACGACAGGGTTCTTCTCTAAACAGGTCCTTTTACCTCTGACACGTTAGGCCTATACATAAAAGAGAGAGTTGGATCGTTTCTTCATTGCGGGGTCCTTCACGTTGACTTGGCCATATGGACACTGGAGGAGAGAATGAAATAATTAAATGGTGCTAAATGGCTGCATGCAGAGTAGAAGTTCAGTCACACAGAGAACAAGACACGGACATGTGTACAGAGGCGACGCACGCCGGAGGAGCAAAGCTTCGAACAAAAGAGGAGCCGGACGAGGCAGAATCAAATCAGGACCGAGCCACGCGAGAGAGGACAGAACGAGGGGAGACAGAACGGGACGGGATTGGGGCACGGCAGGAACGGGAGATGAGACGAGACAAGACCGGGTAGGGTGGGGAAGGGAGGGGGCGGGATGAGGACGAGACAGAGCAAGTGTCACCGGGACGCAGCAGAAGTGAAGTGAGAGGGACAGGGCCCTGTTTCCCAGAGTGTCGCGAAACCCATATCTGCTTCCTTTTAACGGGGTGTTTACAAAAAAAGGGCTGCAGCTACAGGCATAAAAGCTAAAGATCGATTCATGCCAACCTGCAAAAGGTTAGACGCGTCTTACAAAGTCCAAACACCTGTAGGATTAACTGAGAACTGTGTGTTTCATTTAAAAGCTGTTTTTTTTCCCCTCATTGATCTCAAAGCCAGTAATTCTCACTCTGAATACACATGGTGTTTGGTTCAGAAGTGATGCTAGTAAAATAGGCCCCCAAAAAAATTGTCTTCGAGGACTAACATGTTGACACGCAGCGAGCAGGCCACATGTCGCGCAGCTCTCGTCTGGTTCACATCGGCGGATCTGTGTCCTCCTCCTCTCAGGCATGTAAGGGTGTCATCGCCGAAGCAGCAGTCGTGACGAGACAGACGTCTGCTGGACTTTATTATCAAGCTGATCCTACTTTGATTTTAACCTTATTTCTTAGTGATCCCTTTCAGTAAACAAGCTGGTTTTTCACCCCTACACTTCCTTTAGCTCTCTATTTTGGCCACCATCTGCCTCTTTTTGATTTAGAAAGAATCAGTCAGAATACGATATCTTCTTACACTTACTTCCACAGACGACATATTTAATTAAAAGTGTAGCAGAGCGGTGACTGAACATTAAAGTTGTTTATTGTTTAGGAAACAAGAAAACATACTGTGACATGACGAATAATTAAACCTTTTCAACAATATGGACTATTTTTACGTGATAATTTGGGTGAAAAAAATTGACAAGATTTGCCAGAACCCATTAAAAGTATAAGGTAAATGATTATTATTATTAGGAAACAGGACCCAGCTGTAACTGTAACAACAGAAGAGAACAGAACAGGACAAAACTAAACAGCTGAGGCCAGATGAAGAAGTGGAGAAAAACACAACCTGGTGGAACCAGAAAACAAAGAGCTTACATGTCTGCATGCGCTGCCACAGCATTTCCCTCTCTGAAGGTGGGCATACTCTGTGAACACCTTGTACCCACTGAAAGGGTCGACATACATCTGCTTCTTTGCCTGAACATAATGAAGATATTATTATTTAATTAGCATGACATACAAGCGTGCACGCTGGTGTGTGACCCCCGCATGCATAACCGTATACAGTTCATATACACACCCAAAGACAAAGGCACATGCAAGAATAATTCTGAATATGAACATAAACATAGAGACAGATTGCTTTGGGTTGAGGAGAAGAGAATGGATGACCTCTATGCATAGAAACAGATGTAAGACAGTCTAACTCTTATGATGTCACTAATTAATTAGTGCTGTCCTTTTGTGTGCAATTCAGTAGGTGAGAATTTGCAATGAATTAATCAACTGGTAGCACTGTAATAAGTTTGATATTCACTGCAGATTTGCAGCACGCTTAAAAAAAACATATTTTAGATGCAATCTTTTATTTTCATTTTGCACAGACATATAAACACCTTCTGTGTGTGAAAAACACTGAACCCCTCTGCCATCCCTTAGGAAGTTAGAAAATGTCATCTCTCAGTCTGTTTCAAACTGAGAGCCCACTAGTTGGTGAGCTTTGACAGGCCACAAAGGGAAAAAGGCCCCAGGCCTTTTGGTGACACGGCCTGTCATTTCACATGGCATTGCAGGGGCACATAGTGAAGCTGGCATAGCTGGGCCCCCTCTGTATTGTGCTTTTCCCACCCAGGCACTACCGCTCTCCTCAGGTCGCGGCCAACTTGCCTCAATTTCATCCAGACTCAGAAGCACAATATTTACAACAGATTAGCCTAAAGGCATGCAGATGACACCTATTCATGGCTGTCATCACCACAGAGCTGCCTGGCTCTGTTTGATGGAGGAGGAAGTAAGATTTGGCGAATATGATGGATATGACAAAAACAATGGTCATCATTACTTATTTGACACATTACTGCCTATAAAACACTGAGTAGGTATGCATCTAAGGAAGTAAAATTGTTGAATAAAACTGGAATTTTCCTGAAATATCTCCAGGCTACCGTTTGACAGGAATAAAAAATTATGTCCAATTTACGCACGGTCTGTTTCTTAAATGCTTCTGAAAAATATTTAATATTATATTCAGAGAAAGGCAAGAATGGAAAGAGTAAAACCTCACATCAAAGCTAAAACCATAATACTCACTTTGTAGTTAAAACAGTAAAATTTCACTCTGCCAGAGCCCGGTGGGAAGCCTGCCCTGGGGACAGGTGGGCTCTGGAGATGCTCCACAGCTGGCATATTACCATTTCATCACTGATATCAGCTTAAGTAAACAATGGTCTCATTGTCCAGAATTATTTGTATGTATTATATGTATGATGATATTTGGCCCTTTGTTGAATTAACACGAGCACTGGGTTTGTTTTTTAAGAAGCATGCCACTTGTAACTAGAAATGTAAATGTAACTGCGGTCTTAAAAACAAAAGCACTTAGTTGCCCTGAGGAGGTCATGTCTGACATGTTTTGTGCCAAGAGTCTCGAAATCATACACCAACATGCAACACTGGTAAATACGGTAGAGAAAACACTTTACCCAAGCCCATTTACAAGCACTATAATAAGGTGAAATATTGTTGACTTAATATGGTACCTGAAGTCACAGAACTTTTGAGAAGAGAAGCAGATAATAATAAAGATAAGCTCAATGTAAAAATAACATGCAGTACTCGGCCTTGCTGTATGAGTCTGAATTGGGACTATTTTTATGTTGGGGTATTGTCATTTTAAAGTAAAGCATGTGTGCACCTTCACCGCCACTGCAGTTATAACAAATCGGTCAAGAAAAGAAACCGACCAATAATGAAAAAATAAAATCAAACTGGACTTCCTGCTTGTCATTGGTCGTGCGTAATTGCGCAGACGGGACATGAGTCCTCCGCGGAGCCTCCTCTTACCTCGCACGCCTCTCTGTGGGCCCTGTGGATGGTCAGCTCCTCCTCGGTGAGCTGCCCCCCTGCGCCGGTCCGCGGCCTGCCGCCTCCTTCACCTCCTCCTCCTCTTCCTCCTTCAGCAAAGCTCGGAGCTGACATGGTTACAAGTGGTTTATTGAGCGGGACGTGCAGGAGGATCAATCTGCAGACGAGCGCTCTGCCCGGGCAGTTTTGGTGAAACATGCCCCCGTTGAAAGCACCGTGTGTGTGTGTGTGTGTCTCACGGACTTTGAAACACTTGGAAACTTCGCGTCAAGCGGACAGAGCGTCTCCTCCAATCAGCGGCTGCAGATTGCATCCTCATCAGAAATCGTCTGTGTTGCGCGTTTACTTTTTCCCTCCTTCTCCTTCTCCTACCGGTTTTCCCTCGCACAGAAACCGACACTTCCTCCCCGTGTGCCCCCGTCACTGCGCTGACATGTGACCGGCTCCTGACGCCGGTCCTGCGGAGAGCACAGCGCCCCTGCTGTTCCTCTCTGAGAGACAGCAAGGCAAGAGAAGGCAGAGGGGACATGTAGCATTGCATCAATGCATCATCACTGCATTGTTACATTTTAGGACTTCAGAGGTGGACTTGAATAAATAAATGGTGACCACCTTTAACTAACAGAGTCCAAAATCCACATTTCTAAGGTTTCATGGAGCCTTGTTTTCCTCCAAAGAGAAATGTTGCACCTGTTTGACACTAATTTAAGTTTTGTGCAATTATCTGGGCATGCAGACAGGTTTAAGTGCTGCGTGACAAATGGTGGTATGGTACATAATAAAAATGAGTACAGGCCCTCCACCTTTGGTTCTTCAGTGTCACCGTTGCTCAGATGGGCCGTCTTTATTATTTCTTTACTTTCTGTACTGTCATCTTTTGCACTGAGTTTTACCCCAAGGCACCTCTGAGCAAATGGATTTCTCTTTCGGATAATAAAGCGCAACAGGATTAGATGAATTTGAGTGTACGTGACATGATTTTAACGTTGCTGCACTGCTGTGACGCCGCAGTGCAAACAAAAGACACCTTCCTGTGGTATGGAAGTAGCGCAGTGACTTGGACAAAGCACTGCAAGGTTGATGAGTGGACTTTAATGAGTCCTCTCAAGGTTATCCACCGCTGTAAGCCACCTCTGGTGATGTGTCGGCTGCAGAATTCTGGTTAATGAAATCTGACAAGCGCCTTTTGACTGACACTGTGGGGTCAATTTACCCACAGACAAATTACACATCGCTGTAAAAAAAAGAAAAAGAAAAGCATACTTACTATGAGACATATTGTGCACGCAAGCAGGGCTGATGTATGAAAAAAATTAGATTCTTTTTGAACATTAAATATGACAAAGCAAGCTGGAAATGTAAATGTATGTTCTCTAAATACAAGATTTGGTGTTAACTCGACTACTGAAAGGCTGAAAAAAAGGCCTTGTTGTATACAGTATATTCTTGTGAGTGACATTTCCATTCTCCGAGATAAATCACATGCACCGCGGCTTGGTCAAATGTTTGAAGCCACTCTGAGATTTATTTTCAGAACCTCAGAAGGACAATGGGACACTGTGTTGTTGTTGTTTCTTCAGCGTTAGGCTCTCTTAAATGAATATAATCTGGGACTGTTTACTGTTAAAGTCCTCTGAAATGGGAAACCTCACTGGTTCCCAGTGCCAAGGACTCATAAGAGCTTTATGCATGTGTCTCTTTGTGTGTATGTGTGTCATGTTGTTGTTGTGTTGTTTTTTTTTTTTATGTTAAGGCAGCAGCCCTGCCATTATCATTTCATACGGATGCCTGAAACAGCATGCCCCAGTCTGTTGCCACTTAATTACCTTCCAGTCAGCCTGAAGAAATCTGGCTCTGATCCAGACAGACTCTCTGGAGAGGAGAGAGAAGTACATCTAAGCCATTGGTTTCAATTTACCATGGGACAAATATTGCTTAAACATGCAAACAATAAAAAGAAAGTCCACCATAAATATGGAATTCACATTGCACTGAATATCAGGGGTTTGGGTCAGTAAAGTAAACATCTATAAATAGACAAACACATCTTCTAACCCACAGGATTCTGGGCTATTTTGGTTGTTTGTGTGTAGAATACTTTTGATTTTGCCTTTTTGCCTGAATTAAATCCCCGGGGAGGTCCAATGTGATAGAAATAATTTTATTTTAGGGTGGATTTCCACCTTTAAGAGGCCGTTGACTCAGCTGATTCATGAGCAGTGTGTTTATGTGGAGCAAAGAGTCACCTACAGGAGACACGTTCAGACAGTTGTTTCATCATTCAGGAGCTTATGTGGCTGAGTATTGCGACCTCAGCATTTGTCTCGTGCACGGGCCGCTGTCGCCCAACGTGGCTACCGTTTACACACGACGTGATGTAATTATGCAGGTTAAAGTCGAGTAATCATGCCAGCCTTTATCAGTCTTCTCCTCTCCACCAGGGCTTGATCTGCTGGCCTGCTGAGGTGCAGCTCCGCCGAGGCAGCTGGGGGTTAAAGGCTTTGCTCAAAGGCGCTTCAGTGGCGGTAACCAAGGGCTACTTTTTCACTTCCCCCACATGGATCAGGCCAACAACCTTTGAGTCCTAAGCTTACTTCTTGCCTCTTTAGGCCACCAGCTGGAGATGAAGCCCATTGCTCTAGTGCGACCTGATGCTAGTTGGAAATATGACAGCATTTATATCTCCGATTGAGGAGGTTTAAAAAAAAAAAACTGTCTGGCCTGTTTCCAAAAGCTCTACGCCTTTTTTTTTATGCAAGTGACTCATGTTTGATATTCACAAGCAGCTTGGCCTGTTATGTGTTTGCTGTTGGGCTTCTATTGACCCCCTAAACCAGTGGCGGCTCCTGACAAATTTCTCAGGGGGGGCAATTGTTGTGATGATGACTAAGGTGATCCGTTCAATGGTTAAACTGATAAGTAGTGAGACAATTGTCAGCTTTTACTGGTCAACTGAGCAACATCATCTGTAACTACTACACTGAAAGACAAAAATTTTCCCTATCACTACACAGGCCACACACTGGGCTACATTGGATTACATACATGAGTCTTCATAAATAAAATAATTTTGATTCTACAAATAATGATTAATCCCCGGTGGTCATGAACAGATAAACTGTCAGTTTACCCTCAAATACCATTGAACATTGAAAGAGATATATGTTGTATCATTAATTAAGAAGAGGGGAATAGATTAGTTATAAACAAAGTTTTTATTTAAAAGAGTACTATATTCAGTGT
>JBAJHX010000106.1:9279416-9291152 GCA_037176925.1 Amniataba percoides
ACGAAAGAAAAAAAATCCCTCATTTTCCCCCGGTGGTGGTGCGTCGCCCAATCGCCTGTATGAATAAACCGCCCATGCCCTAAACTCACTTATTGACCTGTGTATTGTGTATGCAGCTTCATTATTTGCTGAGAGACCCAGAGGAGTCCTGCGCTGGAATAATACTTCCTGGTTTTTCTGCGTGTCAGTTCATTTCTGATTTGTTTAAACACACACCTTTAGAAGAATGTTGCCAACGTTACTCCACAATACTGTATTAAAATAATTTAGTCATAATGATTAACACAATTGGTTGATAATGGAGGATGCGCTGTAATATATATGGTTAAAAATCTGCAACGTGTTTGCATTTAATAATGTTTTCTCAAAAACAACTACCTTACAGTGACGCTGGGAGTCTGGGCCCTTTTGGACGTGGGACCCCGGGGAGGTTGCTTTGCTCAGCTAGTAAACCAGCTGTGAGGACATTTTTCATTCAGCAATGCTGTTGGGTGGGCGCAGTGTTAGCACTGTCGCCTCACAGCAGAGAAGGTTCTGGGTTCGAACCCACGGTCGGCTGTCTGCGTGGGTTTTCTCCGGGTACTCCGGCTGCCTCCCACAATCCAAAGACACGCAGGTTAAGTTAACTGGCTCCTCTAAACGTGCCTGTAGGTGTGAACGTGAGTGTGCGTGTGTTGTCTGTCTCTCTGTGTCAGACTTGTGACTGACTTTCGTCCAGTCCAGGGTATATCCCGCCTCTCGCCCACTGATAACTGAGATAAGCTCCAGCACCCCGGCGACTAGTGATTCAGGATCATAGCTTCAGTATCATAGTGTCAACTACTTTTTATCTTCACTCAGCGTACCTCATATCAGTGAACTTCAAAGGTGGTCTAATCAATACTTTGTTTACATCAACAGTGGATAAAATGACTGCGTGTCACGTGGTGGTTTTAATGGCTCTGAAACTTTTTTTAATTATTGTTGTGGTCCCCTCACGCCGCTGTCATCAGCCTTGTCCCAGGCAAAAAAGCTCCCCACCCAGTGCCAAACAGCAGACAGGTAAAGTCAGACCACTGTGGAGTGTTTGGCAGCAAAAGAGTCAGACGACACACATGCCTCATCGAAACCAGAGTGAATACTGGGCTTGCTTTTTCAAGGAACACGACAATCAGAATCAAAATCAGTGAGGACGCTGACTCTTCATCCAACCAGCAGGCAGCAGTTTGCTCTCACACTCACAACAACAACAACAACAGGAGATGATGTGTCCTGCCAGGATGTGCTCGCCCCCCTCCAGCATCTGATTTAAACCACTTAACATTTTGGACCCCTGATGGTTGCCAGGACCCTCTGCAGGGGCCACAGCTGAGGGCCACAAATCAAGCAGCTAATAAGAGCGCCTCGTAGGGAAACCCGTTCATTTATCAGTGCTCTGTTTTCATGAATCACACGGCTCGGGGTCGATCATTTAAAGAGAGAGTGAGGGAGAGAGAGAGAGAGAGAGAGAGAGAGAGAGAGAGACGCTCGCGGGCTGGAGCAGCAAAGGTGCGCGTCTGACGCGCTGACGTCACCGAGTCTTTGACAGCACTTCCTGGAGTGGTGTTTGTTGTGGGAAATAAAACCGTGGCGCTGGAGTCAGGCGTGTGTGGTGTGTGTGAGAGAGAGACGAAGAAGAGAGAGCAGTAAAGGGCCGGCGGGACTGCTCGGGCTCCGACACTAAACCTCCCAACATGTGGCCGCGGCAGCTTTCGGCCGGTGCGGGGACGCGACGGGAGAAGTGACGGAGGGAGGACGCGGTGGAGATATCGAGCCAGCCGAGCAGAGCGCAGCCGACGACAGCAGCGAGTTGTCGCGATGTTGTAGCCACAAACCATGGACAGCAGAATAAAGTAAGACCTCTAAGTTTCGCGTTTAAACTCCCCCAACCCCTCTCTCTCTCTCCTCCTCTGACACACACAAACATGTCGGGCTAGCTGCTAACGTGTCGCGGCTCAAAGTGAGACGTGACGGAGCCTCGTCTGCGGCGGCGGATTTAACCACCAGGCCAGCTGGCTCGACGGCATTTGGGTCAGTCAGTCAGTCTGTCAGTCAGTCTGTCAGTCTGTCAGTCTGTTTGCTGGCCGCCAGTTAGCAGCCAAGCTAGCCCGAAGAAAGGCAGCTTCTTTTTTTCAGTCCAGATAACGCTGTCAGAGGTGTTAAAATAAATAAATAATAACTTCTCACACACACTCCGGCAGCTTTGGCCAACCTGCTGCTGTGTTGTTGACACGGTGTGACTCACGCGTAGCTCCACTGCCCGATGACCATTATTATATCAGGTTACATGTGCAGGCATTCAGCAGCACAGCTGCACACTTGTTGCCCCTGAATGTGTGTAATCACAGCTGCCCCCTCTATTTACCCCCTGCACCCATCCCTACCTCCTCCCTCCCTCCTCAGCCTTTCCATGTGATTAAACAGTGTTTTGTTCCTTTCAGGGAGAACCCAGAGAGAACTTTTGATCTGGTTGTGCAGGTGGCATGTCCAACATCTGAGCATGAGGGTAGGTGTTGTCATTTCTTTCCACTGATAATGCTGTCACTGTCTGTCTCCGGCCTGGTGGAAAGTGTCTGTGCATTTTCAAAGGCCGTGCATAATTAACAGAGCCGCAGATGAAATGATTAGTCCACTTATTGATTATTTTGACATAACGACAGTCATGAAGTCGCTTTTTAAAAAGTCCCAGATGAGCTGATTCCGTCTTTGCAAGTTAATTCAGACAAAACAAAGTATTTGAAGAGGTCTCCTTGGCCCCCGCAGAAGTTCGATTTGGGTATTTTTTGCGAATTGTGTAATCGAGAAGAAAACTGGCAGATGAATTGATGGTGTAGATGAGTCTAAATAGAGCATACTCATTTTAAATTAATTCTACTAGCTATCAGTGCTGAAATTATATATTTAAGTCATTAACCCAACAAGAGTGGCAGACCTTCTTGGTTTTCAGTGTCTCAAAAGTTTTTTCTTTTCTTATTTTTATTGTTTTTCTTTAATATTTATCTTTTTTTGCTGATGAATAGGCAAAAAAATCACATGTGAGGATATCACCTCGTGCTTTTTTTGTATGGACATTATGCTCATATTTTCTTACATTTATGGGCCAAATAATTCATTGGATGGTAAAAAGGAAAAAAAAAGCAATGTGGTATTTTACAATGAAAATAAGTGGGCTCATATATCAGTCCTGATATAGACGACCATGTGTGTTTGTCTGCTGTATCCAGTGCCATGTGTTTGTGACGAGTTAGAACAATGTAATTACAGTAATTGTGAGTCTGCACAGCCAAGATGTCATGTAACGTCGGCAACAGTGTTTGCCAAATGTGCTTGTGCAGTATTTTAAGTGAGACAGTGAGCGCCACAAAGTCACAGAACTACAGTGCATGACTGAGGTCAGTCTTGCACAATGAGAGCAATCATTTTCTCAGTGGTGTTGTTGTGTGTGCTGCGGAGTTTACTCTGTTCAGATTTCGAGGACCAGAGGAGATCAGAACGTTAGTTTTGCTATAAACTTGTCAGACATGTCACCTGACGTAAGGTCTTTATTAATACCATGCTTTCTTTATGTACTTGAGAGATTTTCCAGTCTGCTCTCCTCTGTTATTTGACCGGACCAAAAGTTAGCCTGAGAGGGCATTTCTCTTGTAACCATGACCCCACAAAGGTCACGAGAGAGCACGCTCGGGTCAGTGAGCTGCATGAAGTGTCCCGCTGTTTGCAGTGGTCAAACATTCCTGCACAGAAAGTGTTTAGACTAGCTCAGGAAATGACTGCGGCCAATGAAGAACAACACCATCTTCTGCCTTCATGAATATGGGAAATAAAGTAACGCATATTTCACATCAATATCCAGTGTCACCCCTAAGTCAAATATCATGTAAAAACATTTTCACTGCACATTACGCCAGCTGTCTTATTTTGCCCGCTCCGTTTTGATGTTAAAGAGGTGTTATGTGGACGGTTCACTTGTGCAGCTGCTGAGCTGACCAGAGTAGACTGAAAGTTGTCCTTGGATGTAGTTCTAATATTGGATTTTAAACCAAACTCATAAACCACCGGCCTGCGCTGTAATAACTGACTTCCCCCATGTATGATCCAGGGTCAGACTCATATCCGGACTCCTGCTCCCTGGAGCACCGCTACAGAGCACCGTGTGCACACCCCTCAGGTCAAATGGAATATACACGTTCTGCGCAGTCATTTAACCGGAGTGCTCTCTCTGCCCTGCGCTGGTTCCTGACTGGATACTGGAACGCTGTTTGGATGTATGCTGTCTGTTCAGTAGGGGCTTACAGCGGTGAATTTTTATTTTATTTATTTATTTTTTTTAAAGGAGTAGTTTCAGATTGCCGTATGAGGAATCAACCACTTCTCTCTGAATCTGAACCGTTTCCTTTTCTTTTACTCAGCTTTAGCTCATGTCTGTATGAACTGAAAAGCTTCTTCAATGCTAAAACGGCACAGAATGGTCATTGTACTATTATATACGGATCCATTCTGTGCTAATGTAGTATGTCAAACCCTTAAATGTGACCCGCCTTTTTGGAAAGCATGCATTTGTCTCAATTCTTTGGCGCTTAATTTGATTATGAACAGAAAGGGTTAATGCTGTGAGTCATAGTGGAACGGCTCTGGCCAGCTATGAAACCTCCACAGTCGCTCACCGCAAGCTAGAGCTGTTTCTCCTACAGCCAAACATTAGATACTTGGCCAAAAAGCACCACTTCATTTCACACATAATCTTCCCACTGCCTCACAAAGGCAAACAAACATGATAGACTATAATTAAATTGTCATAGCAACATGGCGTAAAACATTTTGAGCATTTGGAGAAGCGATGGAAGGTTTCAGCTGGCTAATATTTCTCATATCTCACCCACACAGTGTAGGGAATACAGGTTTAATTATAGATTGATTTTGGCTGCCTTTCAGTTGTTGTGTACTCCCTCCACCAGCCGAGCACTTTGCAATATCTTGCTTTGAAGTCACTGAAAAGGTGTCCTCTGTGAGTGACGGGAAAGCTTCGTGTGTGCTCGGTTTTGCTGATGCCGCACTGCTGTTTTGCCACTCTCACCACATCCTGGTCCTGCTGGTCTGAAACTAGATCCAGCAGAGACAGCATGACACGGTGCCACTGTAGTGTATGTGGGGTATTTCAAGTTGTTGATAGTATGATCAAAGCTGCAGAGAAAGCTGTACTGTAGTCAGATGAAAATACCAGAGACTTTTGTAGATGGTCAATACACCTGTCCCTCAATTTCCTGTGTTAGCTGGGTTTCACACCTTCTGTAGTCAGTGCGCAGACAACACCCACATGTTTGCAGGCAGAGCTGCAGTAAGACGTTGTTTTTAGTTTTTTTTGCTGACCTTTTTTGAACTGTTGCTCTCAGAATAGATTGCTCACTCATAATGAAGTTCACATTTTGGCACAGACACTGTGCAAAGACTAACAGGTAATATTCTTCTATGTGACAGACTCTCTGAAGTCTACACCTGAGTGCTGAATGAAGTCTTTAATGTTAATCATTAATTCATTTTTTTCAAAATATTTTTATTGAGAAATGTAATCACATAATGGCAATGAGAGATAAAATCCACTCTTTTTTTTATGTATACACATAAGTATGAAGGCATGAATGCATACATGTACGTACAGATATGCAAACACTTAAATACATCTCCACATACACATGTATATAAAAGCAAAACAACCCAAGCAAAGGAACAATATAGAACCCCCCCACCCCCAACTCCCACCTCAACTCAGCATTATATTATTAACACACAATGTTATTTATGAAACACAGAAACGGGCACACATTTAGTCAGGGAGCCGCTCCAAGCTTGTAAAATACGAGATAAATGGCAGCCATTAATAGGAAAACTGATCAGTGCATCCTCTCAAAGTATATTTCTTCTTCTCAAGTTTCAGACAGAATATGGTGTCTCTAAGTCACCGGGAGATGTGACGATAGTTAACAGATTTCCAGTGTAATAATAAGCAATGTCTTGCCAATAGGGATGTGAAAGCCAAAATGTCCTTTTGGTTAGAATTTAATGTAAGAGAAGCATCCGGGATCCCAGTTATAGCAACTAATGGGGAGGACTGCAAATTTACTCCAAGAACCGTGAACAAAACAGATTTTGGGTTAATCATTCATTCATAAGAAAGTAATGTATGCTTTCCAAAAAGGCATTTCACATTTTAGGATTTAATGGATGCAGCCATATGCTATATTAGCACTGAAGCTTTTGACTCAATAATATAACAAGTGAAAAATGAAAAGTGAAAAATTGGCCCAATGCGTGGAGTTTGGTTTTCATCTAACCACTCAATGTGGCTGTCTCTTCCTTTACCAAGATTTCTGTGGGTTTTTTTTTTTTTTTTTTTTTTTGCACGTCACACCGAGCAGCACACAACCTGTCCCTGACATGTAGATATGCATTCATATCATATTTGCAGGGTACGGGCCTGTTTGTTTAAATAATGACTCAGAACTTGTTTAGGCTCCTTGCAAATAGTGTCCATGTCCTCCAGAGCAATATACAAGTTGTGCAAAATGATTATGTTTGTTTTAATAACAACCAACAGAGTGGGAGTGACAGCGTGACTTTTTTCATTTGATGATTCAAATCTTAAACTTGTGTTCATTGTCATTATATTTAGCAAGGCTGTGCTGCATAAAACGTTTTGACAGCATATGACTTCTTGTTTTATAAGCCTTGAAAGTTTCATATTATTTTTAAAATAATAATTACATGATACGCAGTCCTACAGGTGGAATACAAACTATTCCACTCTCTACAGATTAATGCAGCAGTGTGCCAGCAAAAGCAACGCTGCTCGATTTAAAATACTTGAATTCTTAAAATCAGGATTTAAGCATGTTTTTATACAAACCGAACACGCTTAGCACCTCAACACAATATGTTTTCTTTGTTGACAATAGAGTACCTTTTTTTAAAGTTGCTTAAAATTTGCATCCAAAGTAACTGAGCATTGTTAAAGAGAATCCAAAGATGCATTTGCCAAATCAGCTAATTTGGTCACTTACTATTTGCAACAATAAAACCCTGATTATTGCCTAAACTAAAATCAGCTCTACTAAAATGAACTGTCTATCTTTGCCTGTTTTTGCCCTGTGCACTGCTGAGAAGGACTCACATTAAACCGCTGTTAGCAAGGTGTTACAAGATTTCTAAAGATGTGTGCCTGGAGAGACACAGGCCTTACTGCCATTGATGAATGACCTTTTATTCCCAACAATGAGTCTGATTCACATATATCCAGATAAGGTTTTTGTTTTACTGTGGTCAAGGAGAATACTATTTCTAAGTGTGTGTCTGAATTTAGATTAATTACCTCCTGTGGCAGTGTGCTGAGTTTGTTCCTGTTGGACAAAGTCCCAGTTATTGCTCCCATGGGCAGGTTTGATTTTGGCGAATACTCGAGGTAACAACATAACATCAGCGGTGCAGGTAACAACAGAAAAGTCCACCACCTTGCAGATTTGATGATAACACAGTTGTAGTTGAGATTTGATGAGAGCGTCGGCATTCCACAGCACAAGTGTTGCTGGGGAGAAAAACAAGAGAATAAAGCTCACAGCTACAATGGTGGCAGTGTTCATATCTGGACTTGGCCCCGCACTTCTAACCATGGATGTGTGGATAGATGACAGACACTGGCCCTTTTTCCTCACGCAGGTCCACGGAGACCTGGCCTCCCTGTTCAGCCTGAGCTCAGCTCCGCTTAGCTCTGTTGGCTCGCTGCTCTGTGGACGCTCAGGCTGTGAGCGAGTGTTTCCTGAGAGCGTGACTGGCATGCTAGCGACTAGCGGCCCTGGCTACATAAAGCCATATTGATGTGCTTCCAAGATGCTGCCAAAGCTAGTAGATGACGCTAACGCTGCCAAGGCAGTAGGTGGGGACAGATGCTACCTGTCCTCGCCCGCTCCCTCCAGCCAGATTGTTCCCAGTAACAAAGCAATAAACTTAATAGATCAGCATATCAGTTTTATAGCAACATTCATGCTGCAATTAGGGCAACGATTTACTGTTTAAAAGGGAGGGAAAAAAAACAACCTCAATCAGGGCAGCTTGGTGAGCACTGATGCATCACAGGACTATTTTCTCGGGTCTGAAACCTGGCCTTGATTCTTCTGTGTGGTTTGCTTTGCACGCTCTCACTGTATACACTCAAGCGTTACCCCCTTTTCCACGCCATCCTCAGTTCAGATGCTCAGGTCAGACAAATATGGAGCTGTGAATTGATTGAATGAATGTGAGTGTTTCTCCAAGCCTCACAAACAGACTGACGTTCTTTACAATCCGCACAACACACGACACCCCTCCAGCCTCAGAGGACAGATGAAAGCCCTCGTTGTTATCTTGTTTCCATGTCATGTTTGTGTCTGTCAACAGTTGTATGCCATTGAGCATGTGTCTTTTTTTGTTTGAGATAAGTGACAAGTTTATTGTCTGCTTTAGTATCTCAAGATAGCTTTCGCACTAGAACTGAAACACGCTGCCTGAGGAACTGTTGAAATACACTTGCATAGGTTTGGGGACTCCTCCCTCAGATATATAGATAAAGGAAAAAACAGAAGGCAAAAATATAGAGTAGACACATTTTACCCTTTGATTCTTGTGGCCTCATAGCTTCACTTTGTCCAACTATGAAAAGTTACTTTTGTTCTGTATCCTAAGAACATTTTCGCTGAGACCTGGAGGTCTCACAGCGTCACCCACTGTTCGCTAGTTAGTTATCAATCTGCTTCCTCCTCTGCTGTAGCCCCCTCAAGCAGCACTGTGATGTTCCATTTTTTTCCCTTTGCCTTTCACCCCCTTCCCATTTGCACCTTTCATATTCGTAGAGCAAAACTCCCGTGTAGTAGAACTTTTAGAAAAGGTTGAACGTTGACATTCTGCAAAATGTCAGAATTGCTCCTTGACCCGAGCTTTTGTCGGTTCTGCCGTCTGATTGGATTCCGGCTGCGTGCTGAGTTCACGGTGGGCTCACACTCAGACGGGAGGCCATTGGAGTACTAACAGATGCCATGGCAGCAAGGAGGGTGTTGATTGGTCATTAGAGAGGCCACACTCCTCCACTCACACTCCTGAGAGGACCCCAGGGTCTCACACTTTGTTTATCCCGCAACCCTTCTGCCTTTCTCTTTCGTCTCAGCCCTGCGACTTTGCTAAATTGGCTCTTTTACAAAGAATCACATATCACCCGAGTCTCTGTTGTCTTTTGTCTGTTTCCACTGAAGCAAATTGAGGAAGTCTCTTAACTTCCCTGCCACGTTATGGCAGTGACCAAAGTGTGAGTGAACTTTGAGAAATCCCCTCCCACTCAGTCTCCTCTGAGTGTCTATAGGATCATATTCGACCTCGAGGCCAACTCTCAGCAGCCTGACCACCTTTTCTCTTTCATTTCTGCATTGACAGATGAGGTCAGTGGATATTATTTGTAGCTGTTTGTGTGTTGATGCCCTTTTTATTTAGCAAAACTCTTAATCACATGACAAACTGAAGTATTAGATACTTTGGTCCAAAGTGCCCTGCTATTATGAAGCAGTACCTGACCGTTTATGTCACCTGACTCAGGATCCGAGCCGTATTAGAAGAACGTTTAAATTACATCTGAATAGCTCAGACTAGAAAATGACTGTAGTTCAGTGTGATATTTAACTGGAATACGTATGAATGGATGAATTGAGTTTGACATTACAGCCAAAAACGGGATCTGTGTCATTGACAATACATTTGAAATTAAGTCACAGTTTTACTTTTTCACAAATCAAAACAAGGCTGTTTGTTTGAGTTGACCAGCAATGACCAGCAAATTGGACTCTCCTGTTATTGCTTTTTTCATCCCAGTTTTTTTTCCTGTGCACTATACAGTAAGATATGATACTAGTTTGGATTTTTTTCCATTACATTTATCCAGATGACGAAGTTGGCCAGCTAGCGTTAATGCTCCTCTCAGTGCTCTACAGCCTTGTTCTTTTGTTCACGTCTGGAGTCATTTGTAGCTCCCTGCTCGCAGTCACTCATCCATTCAGTAACTGTGTAGTGGCCTGCTGCTAACTGGGTTTAGTTCCAGCTCTTTTCTTATTTAAAAGAGATGGGAGCGAGTGTTGTCCACACGTTTCACTCTGGGCCTATTTTGTTTCATGGTGAGACTCTAAACCTAAAGATGTCAAAGTTTCTGTATTGTTTGAGGTGTCACTTCTAGCCAGTGCAGACACAAGATATCTTACCCAGGTCAGTGAGTTAGTTCAAGGCCAGATGAATTTATTTTTTTTCTTTTTGCTGTGTCTGTATTTTTGGGTAACCTACAAAGGCATTTCTTACTTCTAATGCAGGAAAATCCAATGTTGCCTTCAAAGCATAATGCAGATTAATGTGCAGGTCTGTTTTGGCCACAGAGTTTGAAGAACAGAGCTGCCTGTGTGGACACAAAATTCTTGTCTGTTTGTTCATTCAGTCCAGGAACACGTTTTTTCTTTGTGCATCCAGATTTCACTCACATCCCCATCTCGATCTGTTCATTCTCCAGCATATCAACTCTTTCTTGGAGATCGCATTTGGTTTGCGGTCACAAACAAGGTGCAATCCTCCGCAAAAAGGATTGTGGCCCCCCTTCCTGATTATTGTCATGACAGGAACAGACTGGCCCTACAAGGAGAATGGGGTGGTAGGAGGCAGGTCACTGGGACTTTTCAGGTGGTGCAATGTGATCTCGCAAGGCTCACATTTTAGAAAACGCACATATTCGCCACCATCAGGACAGCTGTGAATGAACTTCTCTGTTGTTTCTCCAGAGTATTGAAAGTATTGTTGGCCACAGCATAAAGAACTGGGGCAAAATGGGATGGGATGGGGTGGGGAGGAATGGAGGGAGACGGGAAGGTGGGATGATGGTGGATATACTGATGGCAGTAGTCTATAAGCTCTGAGGTGAGGTACTGTGGGGGTTGCTGGCTGAGCTTTCCCCAGTCTCTGACGCAGTACTGAAACTCCAGGGGCAAACTCCTTTGTGTGTGTGTGGTAGTAGGTACATCTTTAAGAATATAGCGTGTATTGTGCATGTACGGATGTGTATTCGTGTGTGTGTGCGTGTGAGTGTGTGTGTGTGTGAGTGACTGTGCATGAGACACAGAAGCGGCGAGAGCTGCAGGAGGCTCATCTGAATTCACTAATGCTGCCAGACTGGGAGAACATGGAAAGACTTCTAGGCACTGACGCTCACAGGCTATTTTTAGACTTCCCCTTTCCACGGCAAAAAAAGTGGGGTAAAGCAGGGACCCGATCAATGATTTAAAATGAGATGATTCTGATGAATGCAGAGGAGCTTCATCATGTCGCCCTCACTAGCTGCCTCACAGCGTTGTCAGCGTTGGTGGCTTGTTTTTAGCTTGTCTGTGTGTGCTGTGCGTCTCAGTATGATGGCAGATGAATTTATTCCCCTGTGACCACTCTTGAGTTATGCTCCGGAGAGCTGTGGGAATTTTATGTGTTTAAAAATAAAACGCCATGAAGCAAAGGCTAGCATAATGTCCAGAATGAATTTTGCTTAAAAAAAACAAACAAAAAAACCCATCTCAAATGATGACAATAGATGACTGGGATTATATATGCTCATGCGCAGCAGATGGCACAAGCATGCGCAACAAAACACACATGTATGACCCCCCAAACACACACACACAC
>JBAJHX010000106.1:9291252-9305741 GCA_037176925.1 Amniataba percoides
AAACACACACACACACGCGCACACACACACACACACACACACACACACACACACACACACACACACACACACACACAACCAATTATGTTGAGTCACAGAACAATGATTGGCTGGTTCTTATGCATGTAATGCTGATGTGGCCTAGTTTAGCCCACAAATGAACAGGATTAGCGCAGCTCCTGCTTTAATGTAGCTTTGGTGATGTTAATCTGTCCTAGTCTGGCAAATTGGATTCCATTTAAAGAAAAAAAAGCTGTGCTCAAAAATATGTTGTTGACTTTTGTGTCATCTCGAGCAGATTTTATGATGACAGCATTTTAACAGGATTTGGGGTTGACTAACTTCTCGTGACTATCATCCGGCCTGCTTCTTTTGTCGTGCGCAGCGGGAATGATAGCCATAAATCTCATAAAGCTCCTTTGCTTATGAAGGGTTCCAGCCTTATTAAACAAGACGCCACTTTCTTGGAGATTTTCCTACAAAAACCTTTGATTAAAATTGAGTTTAGTACAAGTAAGCATGCACCCGCTGTCTTCTGGTGGGTCATTGGTATGTCTTATTTGTATTGCATTGTTAGCAAATAACATATGATATAAGATGATGAGTATTAATTTTTCAGAACAGCCCAAGTAGTCTTTGAGACCAATGGCGGGAGCAGATGAAGGCAGAAATTGTTACAAAGGAGGTAGTCTCACTTTGCGTTCTGTTCTCATGGGGATGCTGCCATGTAGATTGACGCAAATGATCTAAAAAGATGAATGATGAAAAGACAGGAATGTGTTTTCCCTGGCAATTAAGTAAATCAACCTACTTATTGACATGGTACAAGAGCCAGTATTCTGACATCTAGACCGTTGTCCTTCTTAGACCTTAATTTTGCGGCCAAGGCCAAACCCAAGTGAAGCAGAACTAGTAGTCCAGGCCTACTGTCTGCGCTGTCATTTCAGCTTCTCTCCTCACTGTTTACATGTCAACAGCTATGCCCTCAGGCTACGTCTCTCCATTCAAGGCCGCTCCTATGTTGCCTAACACCACGCAATTACTGTGAAGATGATGGCGTTTACATGCATGTTGTAGCCCTACTGGCCCTTAATTTGGATCCTGGCCTATTTTTCCAAGACAAAATGTGGGTCAATCTTGATGTCTTTGTGAACGTCTGAGACCATTTATCATTTCAAATCATGTAATTCTCCCACAAGGTCTTTTGTTTTCGGACACACCTTCCAAACCTTCATGCAGACTGCTATTGTTGAGAGCATTGCCTGAACGTGGAATCATTTAATTGATTATCTCGCTCCATTGGAGCTGGTTTGGATGAGGCTAGGAGTTGTATAAACATCAAAAACCCCATTTCAGACTGACACAGTCACATGCAGGATTAACTGAATAGGTTTATTCATCCAGGCCTTGAGACCTGCTTCTGACTAGGGCTGCTCTGCTTTCACATCAAGTTATTATTCTGTATGTAGCCCAAAACCCCAAATCACCAAATCAAGGGGTTTTACAGTCTATGCAGCATATGACACCCTCTGTTTTTATTTGGTATGGAAATCAATACATATTGGTGTGAAGTAACGGCTTTTTTAGTTTAGTCTTTAAGTTCTGCTTTTTAAAATCTCGACTAAACACACTCAAATCTCTGTGTAAACACAGTAACAAGCTCTGTCGTAGAAAGTAGTATCAACAGCTACACAAACGAGAGTGACAAACCCACAGTTTACATTTGATTTAACACAGAAATATGTTGCCAATATGTTTATTTGTCCCTGACAGTAAATTAGTTAACAAAGACTTGGATGACTGATTAATTATTAAGATCACTTATCAAACAAAGCTGTGAAACATTCTTCAGCACCAGGTTCTCAAATGTGAGACTTTTTCAGACTGTAGATTGTTCATAACAAGCAACTTGAAGATGTCACCTTGGAAATGATGACAGGCAGTTTTTAGAGTCATCTGATATTTTATATGCTATTGATTTGCCAAGAAAAAACATAAATCCTCAGTTGCAGCTCTAATTAGATATATTGTGTATGTCACTGGTATTGCAGCAATCTCTATGAAAACTACAGTTGAATGTGTGTGAACATGGATGACAAGGAATTAAAGCTGCAACAACAGTCCGACATTAATGGGTCCAACGCGGGTAGAATGTGTGTTTATTAACCCACATCAAACACGGGCTTGTGTGTGTGTGAGAGCGTTTGTGTGGGTGTAGTTGTGTTAACATGTCTTGCCTTGTCCCATCTGCTGAATCACTTGTTGGCGAAGCCCACTTTTCCAAACCCTGTGAGAGTTCGAGAAAGCATGCTGATGAAGCAAAGTGAAATCATAATGCACTGTGAGTGTAAAGGACTTCAGTTCTCAACTTTTTCTGCTGAAGCCAGTTAAAATTTGGGCAAACGTGTGTGTGAAAGTTTTGGTGGTGGGGTAGTGTCTGCCCAGTGTTTTTTTTTTTTCTGTCATCAGCCCTGCAGAGCATCGAGACCCCTGTGACTGTGTTCAGGATTAGGCACCACTGTACGCTTTTAACAGATACAGATGTATTGTCATCCCCGTGGAAAGGCTGGCTGACTGGCTGTCTGACTGCCTGACTGAGAGCTGTCTGTCTGTCAGCCTTTGCATGTGAACTTCAAATCGCAGCTCGGCAGCACCAAGCATGTAGCCGCCAAAGGCAAGGCTTTGCACTGTCATCAGCACCACGCAGCTGCCTCTGGGTGCTGTGCCATATGACATTAACTGAGATCGATCCTCTCCACACCTCAAGGAGCTGCTGTGCTGCACACAGTGTTTCCTCTGATGCTGCAACCACAAACCTCAAAGACTAGAAAAGGAGCTCCCCCAAAGCACCTGTAATTGAGTGACAATGACCCGATCGGCAGCGTTCCTAAATTTTATAACTTGTGCATCCGGAAACTATTTTTGTCAGGCTTTTCTATCACATGAGACCACGCCAAAAAACATGGATTCTCGGCAACGAAGCCTTTTTTACAGTGTGTAAATGAGTGCAGCCACAACCAATACCCTACGGCCTGTCATAGTAACAAAATCAGGCTGTTTACTCAGTCATTTCAGCGCGCGTCAACATGGTAAAGTTAAAGCTTACTTACCTTGTAGAGGAAGTAACACTCTCGGTTCACATTATCTTCATGGGTTTTTTAAGCTTAATAGCTTAATAATAGAGTTATTAATTCACTGTGCTTATATAGTTGTTTTTTGACCGAGGCAGATGGTTGGACCATATGGAGAGAAGTATGTGATTATGTGAGGAAATGTTTGGTTTTTAAGCCAACCAGCCAACAACCAGAGATGGAATCATCACCAGCAACCTGCGTCGTTGCAATACAGCCTCTGCGGACTACCCTCCCGTCTATTTAGAAATAAATATCTGGGTCACACCTCAGCTTCCACCTCAGATTTTAGGGCACATTACAGCACTTGATTATATTATTTTGCAGCGGCCAATGCATCATACAGTGTGGAAAGAATTGGAGAGTAGTCTGTCTAGGGAGATACTGGTTTGTTTTGTTTTTTTTCTTAGCTTTCTTTAGCCCCCCCGCACCACCACGAACACCACCACCCCCCCGAACAAACATGCTGTCTGTGTGTTGTGTTGAAGATGCAGTCATGCGGAGCCGGTGTTTGACATAATGTTGGACCAGTATGGAATCTGACTGGGAATATCAACGCTGATATGTGGTGATACACAGAGGCTGTCACAAAGGTTGCATCCATATGCTGTGGCACTCATTCGTGAAGCTGTGAAATTGGGTTGCATCCCAACTAGCCTGGAGACAGTATCGCTTTCACTTCTCTCTTTCTGTCTCTCTCTCTCTCTGCACCTCTTCTCTCCCACTCTCTCTCTCTCTCTCCCAGCTCATCCCACTGAAGCATTTTTCTGGGAAGACGGAACAACTAATGTGGCATTAATAGGGTCACATCATCTCCAAGCAGCTCTTCCTTTCTTCTTCTTCCAGTGGCTGAGGCTGTTGTTTATCTTTTTCTGATGTAGCTGTAGAAATGGCTTAGAAATCCCCCAGGCCAGCATCTCTCACATGTGAAGCCTGCCAGTTGATTTTTTTTTTGGCTGGTAAAGCAGGTTCTACCTTTAGAGATTGTTTTCTTTCTTGTTTTATTCAAATTGAAGCGGTGGAATTCAAATGCATCTCCCCTTTGCAAATTTAGACCCATTTCCGGACCTATATCTAGACCAATCCCATGATTGATTTGCTGCTGCCTTTTGTAAGCAATAATATACTTTTATGTTAGAGTTTACAGCTAGATACCAATCTAAAGATTCTTGATTCAATCTGATATCTGCATACACAAATCTGTTCTAATTGAATCCAGGTAGTTTCTGACTAACCTTTAGGCTTTCGCTGTTTCTGTCAGTCCCCAGTACTCATTTGTACCAACACGGTGTGACCAATCAGTATCAGTAAACTTAAGGACCATATCATCGTTTAAGAAGTTTCTCTTTTCTGAAAACCTCTGCTCACTAAATCAGCATGAAATGTAATGCCATTTGCAGTGTGCAGACTGAGACTTGATGGGCAAAAGGGGTGAGAAAAAAGAAGTTTCAAACGTCTGTGAGTGTGTTTTTCTCCCTGCTGGCCTTTGAAAGATGCCAGTTAATCTGCTTACTCCTTTAATTGTGAGTGTAGGGGTTGGGCCTCCCCCCGGCCAGAATAAGGCTACTGATCCAGAAGTAAAACGATGACCACCACAGTTATTCCTTCCTTTAGGTTGTGCAGCCCCCCTCTAGTCTTCTTTAGCCACCCCTCGTCTCCTCCTCCTCCACCGTACCCTCCCTCTGAGGGGAGAAAGCTCCTTGTTCTGACAATAGACATTTTTTGCCATATGTTGGCTTGACATCTTCATCAGGTTCACAGCAGGTTACCTTAGTTAACTTTCACTCCACTGCCTGATGGGATTTTCTCCCTCTGTTTCTCTGATCGGCCCAGGCTCAAAGTCTAGACGGCCTCCGAGGCAGGGTCCCTCCAGCCCCGCGTCCACAATGGCCGTATTGTGGACGCTTAGTAGTGGTAGCTTCCTCCCGTTACAGCGAACAGGCTAGTGCTAAAACAATGCTTTTGTCCGAGGGCGTGCGAGGGGGGCCTAATCCACTACATACTGTGAAATAAATCTCTCGCAAAGATGAGAGAGCGAGCGAGAGAAACGGAGTGAATGAAATCATTGCCAAGGAGGTTAAGAGTGCAGCAGTTTAACCCCTGGCCAAGAAGGAGGGAGGAGAGGAGGCAAAGGGAGCGAGAGAAAGGAGGAACAAGGAGAGGCAGGCGCAACATCCCTTCATCTCCGGAGCACGGATGGAGGAGAGGGGCTGCCGGTGGCTTTCACAGCCTCTCTTCTCACCAGAGGAGCTGCTGTTCACCATATGGGATTTGGCCTCTCTTAACAAACAGGCCCCCTATTCACTCACAACACACATTCAGTCGCTCATGGAGTAAGGTGGAAAGAAGTGCATTTTTTATGCCTTTAGAACACTGGATGGCCATGAGGGCTCTAAGTCTGCGTTTGATTCACATAGTATAGAGAATTATAAACTCGAGGCTTTCATCTAAATGTGTATTCACACTGGGTTTTAGGGTTAGGTCTATTTTTTTGTTTTTTACTGGAATACCTCAGTTTTAAAGCCAGAACCGTGCATCCAGGCAGATTATTGAGCTGCTGAGGAGATCCTATAGAAACACAACACAGGCCTCTGCACTGTGTACCTCATGTGCATACTATGCTTTTTTCCTGTAGTCTGCAAAGGCTATTTTTATAGTGGTTTGTGTCATTCAAAGCAAATTTACCTTTTGTTTTTTTAACTTTTGTGACAAAATGGCTTAAAGGTGAAACTCACCGTGCAGTGCTGGGCAGTGTGAGGTTTCTGACACACTGGTGTTACGCGCCAACTTTTTCTTTCAGCCAGCAGCATTAGGGCAGCATTAGGAATGACATCCTCTGCCAACAGCTTCTTTTTAGCCTACTTGGAAATCCCAAGAAGCGCAGATGCATGCCAAGATGAAGATGCCAGCATTTTTCATTTTTAGCCTACTTGGAAGCGCCAGCAGACGTAGATTTATGCAGAGAATAGAAGAAATAAGAGATGAAGGGGTAGGCTTGTTTCTCTCATGTTTCGGTGCACATATTGCGCTAATTTATTCTGTTTAATCCCTTCACGTTTAATGATCCACCTGAGTAGGTAGGGAGGAAGCGGTGTCAGTTGAGAGAGGCAGAGGTCTACCTCCCACTCCTCAATGATCCATCCACTCCTTCCCTCACCTCACCCTTCCTCCTCCCACTCTTTCCCTGTTGCCCCGCTCTCAGCTCCCAGCACCCTTCACCTAT
Source organism: Amniataba percoides (assembly GCA_037176925.1). Taxonomy (NCBI): domain Eukaryota; kingdom Metazoa; phylum Chordata; class Actinopteri; order Centrarchiformes; family Terapontidae; genus Amniataba; species Amniataba percoides. The sequence goes on from JBAJHX010000106.1 coordinate 9,297,607, forward strand.
TAACCCTCCTTTCTCCTCGCTCACTCCTCGCCTTTTAGAGACAGGCATCTCAGGAATTGCCAACACATTGATTTTTTTAAAACTTTTTTTTTTACACCACCAACCACCACCACCCCCCTTCTTTCCAGTATCTGTGTCACGGCTCAGGGGCTTCCTGCGTGCTTCCCCCATCGCGACTGTTGGAGGTCAGCCACGCTTGAAGCCCTCAGAGATCAATGGACAAGCTGCATATACAGTAAATATTCACTCCTGAGCTTGCCATCTATCTGTAAACACGTCATACGCTTGTACGGTACACGGACACACGGGCGCACTTTGCAAACGTGGACCACTGGTCACTCCTCAAGCTCGTTGTCACATTCGCCCACCTCCATTTCCTGGGGTGCGAATGGAGGAATCTAACTCTGGATAGGTGATTTCAATTCAATTCTCACCCACTGGATCTGTTTACGCTCCACTGGGGTGAAATATGCTATAGGTTGTTTTCCCCTTGTCACTCTAACTGCCACCGGTGTCACATCAAACGGACTGTTTTTATACTGTTTGCAACAGCTCTCAGTAGATTTTGTCAACTGCAGGAAATATAATAAACACCACTGTGTCCTTTTGCATTTTTGGCTCCGGGTTGAGAGGCTGATATCAAACAAATTCGATGCAGGATGCAGGCGGGGCTGACAGAGCATAGGTTTAAAGACAGGTGTGTGGACAAACAGGTAGCAGGCGGTGCAGGCGGGTGTATGAAAGAGCAGAGAGTGGTTGATTAGCCTCAGCAATAATTTGTCCAGTCAAGTAGCAGAAGCTACAATGAAGTCGTTGCATGTTGACAATTGTTTGTTTTTTAAGGCACAAGGCACAGACCATTTCTACCCTTTGTTGGGGGAGGGGTGTGTGTTTGTGTGTGTGTTTTGCGCTGATGTCCTCCAGAACCCCCCTGTGTCTCTAACTTTGTCATTTTGCATTGTAACTGACAGCTACCATTGTCTGTTGCATGCAAAAAGTGTTTTACGACCTTGTGAGCGAGCCAAAGCCTTTACACAACGTGCTTGTAAAACCCACGGCCTGTGTTTTTTGAAAAATTCAAGAACCAAATCCGCAGAGGCTGCAGACAGAAATTTGTGGCTGTCCAGAATCCCTGCCTTGCAAATCAAGTAATGAAAAATTTTGATGACATTTAAACAAGAGAAAATTACGAGCATGTCATTTGCACCTCAAATATTTTTTATGTGCTGAAAAGAAAATGGTTTAGTACAGGCTTCACATTAGTATTTCTGCAGAAATGTGTTGTCATATTTTTTTGGAGCTCTTGTGTGTGTGTGTGTGTGTGTCTGTGTGTCTGTGTGTTTTTGAAGATGGGGAGGGTGGATTAACCGGTGCAGGATCTGTCATGGTGACATTTGTGTCCCCTGGCGGAGCAACAGGGGTCCTCTTCACCTCCATAACCTTCAACTTTCAGCCTTAACCCCCTTCAGGCCCCCCTCTTGCGTCCACCACACGCCCAGCACGTCCGAAGGGAGGGGTGTGCGAACGTAAGAGAGTGAGAAAAATAGAGAAAGGGGGCACAGGAGTGAAGAGGACAGAGAGCTGCAGGGGAGGGCGGGAGGAAGAGAAAGAAAGGTTGTGGAAGAAATAGGAGAAAAAAATTGGAAGAAGAAGAGGTGAGCAAAGGAAACGGGGGGTGGGAGAGAGGCGAGAAGGAGGACTGGAAGCAAGGCAGAAATGGGGGGAAAAATTATATATTTCATAGAATATGTAAAAGAAAAAACTGTGGAAAAGAGAAGCAAGAGGCAAAATGATTGGCAGAAAGATGTGGAGGTGGAGCAGAACAGAAAGAATAAGTGCCTGTAGGATAGAAAGGAAAGTGCATGCGGGATGCAGGAGAGGAAAGACGAGGTATGAACGATAAAGGAAGGTGTTTGGTAGCGCTCTGAAGTTCCCACACGTCCTTGGCCGTACGAGAAAAGTATTTCTGCTTGTCGTTATAGCTCACCATTTTCTACCTCCTGTACTCTCTCTATTCAAGCCTGTCGTTCGCTTCACGCCACCCCTCCCTCTGCACAACTCCACACCGAATGAAACATACGGAGTCCATGTGTGCAAGATGTTTTGCATAAAAAATGTTCTGGTTCGGTGCATTTTGATATAATCTTAATCTTTCTATTACTTTTGAAAATTTCCAGAAAAGTGTATCCCACCCAAAACTCAACTTATGTTCTAATTTGTCTTTTTCTAACTCTTAAGTATTCAGTTTATAGAAATATGAAACCTAGTCTAGCAGCAAATCCTCAGTTTAACCAGTAAATGTTCATTAACAACTTTTGGGAAAATGGAGCAGACCATCATCTATTATTTTTCTATTGCTCAACAAAACAGTATTTTAGTTGTTAGCCACATTCTTAGCTCCACCTTTTTTTTCACAGCCTTTATTTAGTATCTTCTGATCTCACTATGTCAGAAAAGCAAGTGGTAAATACTTTATTAGAGTGGCTACTCTTAAATGTGGGGCATTAAACTAGTCAGTTGGGGATTTTAAAAACTTGGTGTTGTAATCGTTGGTGCAATAGATAAATCTACAAAAGTCTACAAAAACAAACGACTGCCTTTACAGAAAACACACAGCCACATACTACCTGTATTTTCTGCTGTGTGTTGAACAGCCAACGTTTTGGCCCGTCATTGCAGGGAAAGCACAGTTGTTATCGATAACTTTAAAAATGACTGCACCCCACCAAGGTGTCCCAGTTCTCGGGCGATGTTCACGGCAGCTCACTGTCCTGGTTTACTGGGACACTTGACGGACTTAAGGCGTCGTTGATAATTGCCTTCACGTGTGCTTTTTCCTGCAAGTCAAAATGTGAAAAAAATAGTCTGTACTGTTGCAGCTGCTATCAGTCGCACTCCTCCTGTCTGTACTGTCAAACTCCCCCTGTATTTTCATACCTATACACACCTGGCTAATCACTACACAAAGTAGGCAGGGCTGCCAAAAGCTCCAAACCTCGCACTCCCCCTACCTCTTTTTCTTCTGTAACTCCTGTCCCTTTCCCTCTGTCCTGTATCACACACCAGCAGCAGTTCCCATCCTCTCACCCAGTAAATCAGCATAAAATAGCCCTAACTGTGGCAGATCATAGGGTGGGGGAGGGTGGGGGGGTACTGGAGTTGGAGTGTGGAGCTTTGAGTTGTGCTGCCCTTTTTTTCTCCCCTTTCTGTGTCACTCTTTTCAAGATGGGGCCCATGAAATTATCCAATAGGATTATGTAAGGCATGATGGATTCTGCTGCGTCCTGTCATCCGTTTGTCCATTGTGTGACTCTCTCTCACTCTCAGGCAGCCTGGTGCGTTAGCCATGAAGCTACTCTGCACATTGTGTATTACCGCGTTTCCTCTTTACTAAAGTGGTGGTCCTCTCCTCTGGCTTCATAAATGTCTACATTAATCTTTTCGTGTGTACATGTACAGAGCAGGATCAGACTCAGATATAACCTTGTTAAAATGCTCATACATCATATAATTAACTTTGCTAACCTCATCGTTTATACCTGTTGAACTCGCTCTTATTTCTTTTTTCTGACCGATATATTTATTATCAAAAGGTTTGATGTTGGTGAGCCTGCAGGGCTTTTGTATGTCCATGACGGTGAACCTGGCATATGAGTGCTCGTCTCCTCCAGCCCTGGCTGTGCCTGCTGAGGTCACGGGGTGACCTTGGAGCTGTGGAAGCCGTGTTTACCAGAGCCCCCCCGTAGCCAGGCTATGGCTGCTTCCTTTCAAACGCATGCTATAAGCCTGTGAGAAGCAAGGCTCACGTTTCAGTTTGGAGGTTAGCTTAAAGAGACCTGCAAACATGTTACATGTGTGACATGAAGGCAACAACAGTCGCTGGTTTTTAAAGGGAAATGAAGTGGTTATTTTGTGCAGTTTGGCATGTTTGTCCTATATCAGTTTTCCAACACCACCTTTGATCAACAATGTCTTTCTTTACTACTGTGTTATCAAACTATGAGTACTAAGAGAATAATGCTAACGTATTTGTCTTTATTGCTCATGTGAAATACTGATAAGCTGTTGTAAATCCTGAATGTCTTTAAGGCTTTCCTCACCTTTAACCTCTTTTCCCCTTGTTTTAGTTCCATTTGTTTAATCAGTTAGCGTGTAAAATGTCAAAAATAATTAGACATGTCCATCACTTCTTACCAAAGCAACATTTTTTATCTTAATATTTCTTATTTAGGCTCATGAGCTTAGGTTCTGTCTGTGCACTCAATGACTGACTCAACTGTGAATCGACAGCATCACAATTGGTTAGTTTCCTAATGTCTCAACGCTAATGTTATTTACTGAATTTAAAAAGGAAAACAAAACAAGAAAAATCCCTGCTATAATGATCAACCTTTTAGCTCAGGTTTGACATCCCTCCAGCAAACAGCCAGGCTTGTATCAATGTAGGAATAATTAAGCAAATGAACTAGAGTATGTGTTGATATGACTTTCTTAAACGTGCATGATTTGGTGTATAATATAAGCTATCATATCTACACTGAGAATATAGATTAGCATATTTACAGCACATACTGCCTAGACACTCTCTCTCTCTCTCTTGTCTTTCACTGTGTGCTGCTCTGTGTGTGTGTGTGTAAGCGAGTATATAAGTGTGAGATCCTGTGTGTGTGTGTGTCTGCGTGTGTGTGTGTGTGTGTGTGTGTGTGTGTGTGCGTGCGTGCACGGACTCGCAGCAGCCACCCTTGCCCCCACCCCTCTCATTAATATGTATGTGTTCTGAGGCAGCTAGCGAAGACGGTGTGTTTCTCACCCGCTGATTAATGCTGTCTGTCAATTACCTCTAGATCCAACCGTGCTGTGGAGCTTCCCCCAGGACCACACAGACCAGGTTGGAACACACTCTGCTTTTTCATTCCTCTCTCTCTCTCTCTCTCTCTCTCCCCCAAATCTCTCTCTCTCTTACTCGTTCACTGTTACAGACAACCTCTCCCTCCTCTTCCTCCTCCTCTCCCGTCTCCCTTCCTTGCCTAATGCCCTCACTCACCCTGCCATCCTGTGGTAACCTCCCCCAGCACCTATCACCACCACCACCACCGCTCTCCTCCTCATCCCTATCAGTGCTTCCTCTCCTTCTCTCTCTCTCTCTCTCTCTCTCTCTTCCCCACCTCCTCCTCCTCCTTCTCCTCCACTCCTCTGTCTCATTGTACGTCTGTTGCTGGTAATGAAAAGCAGTGAGCAGGTCTTCAATAACCGACGAATCAGTAATTATCATGCAACCGTGACAGGAATGCACACCTCTGTTTTCTGCTCTCTCTCTCTCTCTCTCTCACTGTTTGTATCTCTCGCTTTCCCTCTCATTGTGCTACTGTGTCTGCTTCCTATTGTTTCACATTTATATTATTATTGGGTTCATTTTCAATCTCAATACACACCTCAGTATCACCCACTGGTCTGTATTGTTGAAGAATCACATTTCACCAGACACGGTATCAGTGCACTTTTACATCATTTGACACAATCTGCATCTAATTTTGTATCTTTGTGTTTGCTATTGATCATAATTACACTCAGAAGTAGCTGAGATCTGGCAACGTGGAAACATTTTGACAACAAAATCTGATGGGGCAAGAAAGACGAGCGGATTTTATATCACAGGCTGTAAACAAACCAGTGGTTTTCAACAGGACAGATTATCTAAACCAAAGAAGTCTACCCATATTTCTGCTGTACTCCCTTATTGCACAATTTGCATGTGTGTGTAAATAACTATATTGAGTACAGTAGGTCAAAGCTTAAGCAGGAAGTCTGTTCATTATAGTTTGCAACATAAAGTTTGGGTAATATTTTACGATTCGCCCTTCCTTTCTCCAGGGATGCACAGGTTCAGGCCAATACTGACCTTATTAAGCACATTTGGCACTGGCCATGTGATCCACATTAAATACAGTTTATTTGCTAATAAAATAAGATTCCTCCTCTCTGCTATCACTTAGATTTATTCAGTCATGATGGTTTGCCAACTCAGTTTTTAGCACTTAAGCAGTCCGAGGACGTGGATGTTGTCTTACATTAAATGATTCCATTAAGCTCCACACATCGGAAAAAACGGAGATATCAGTCTCTGGATCTGGTTAATACCCTGGTTGTATGTATCAAAGTTATTTTCATGAGAAAAGTTTGATTTGTGCATCACTGGTATGTTTTTGGCTGCCCCGTGGGCCTGTTTAACCAGTCTGTTGTCAAAATGCTTTTAAGCTGAATGTGTCTTGCCCCATCTGACTTCTTTTTTTGTGATGTCACAACAATTAACTAGGTGAGCTCAATGTTTTTTTTGTTTTTTTTTTTCTCATAGAATTGATGGCCAAAACTACAAAACTCAGTTGTCATAAACCCAAATTATCCTTTAAGCCAATCATAAATCTCATCAGCTGTCTCTAGGGGACAGTGTACACACACACGCACGCACACACATATGCAAAAAAAAAAAAATCTTTGGAATAATTTAAACTGATTTAGTATCTCTTTTATTTAAAAGCTTTGCTCTTTGCCCTTAGAAAAATGCACCACCTCAGCAGGGTGTCTTTGTTATTTCTCTCTGGCTTCACCTTCAAAGAGCAACAGCCTACATCCAACTTGATCAAAACGAATACACAGCCTCTAATAATATGTGTATTAATCTCTATGTCGTGCACATCCCTCTGTAAGTAGAGTAGGTTGAGTCAGTCTCCTGTTGTTGCTCCAACTTGCTGCTGTGGCCTCTCGGGCAGTTTGTGTGTGAGATTTAATTTTTTTTTATTGTGCCCACCATCACCACCGTTACTCTGCAAATAACAGAAGACAGAGATTTGACAGTAAAAAAAAACAAACAAACAAACAAACAAAAAAAAAAACAAGACATGTAACACATTGTTCAAAAAAGTGGCCACAGCACAAAACAGATCCTGGAGCAAATCACTGGACAGATGACTGCACCGTCCCCTCAGTGGACTGAGGTGAGAAATGGAAGGGAAGAAAAAAAAATCTAGAGAGAAAAGACAACAATATGTGCGTAGGCTAACTATCTCTCAACACAGCAGCCAAGCCAGTGTGAGTTTAAACAGCTCTCCTGCCTCTCTGATCCACTTTGAGGAATAAACGGGCTTGTAGAAAGATGCTTCAGGCGATGTCTGCCTGCCCCACAAGAACCAGAGCGTGCTATCAGAGTAAGAGGTAGAGGGAGTGAGGGAACGAGAGTGTGAGCAAGAAATTACACACTAACAGAGCGAGGCACAGGAAATGGAAGTGAGGGGGGAAAGGAGTTTAAAAAAAAAAAAAAAAAGCAGCCGAATTCAAAAGAGATGGAAAAAAAAATAGTGTAAACATAGTGTACGTGTTGACATGCGCCTGTCTCATCCCTCTTCTCCAACATGTCTCTGTTTTTAGCCCCCCTCCACCACCACCACCACCCTGAAACATTACTTTTCTTTCATTCTGTTGTCCACCAGATCGTTTGTGTGGATAAGATGGCCCTTAAGATGGCTAGTTAGCGTGCTGTGTACAGAGGGATTGGCCCTTTCCCCTGTATACATAAAGGCTGTATTCACGGGCCTCATTACCAGGATTAGGGCTCCTTTTCTCCTTTGTGGGGCTGAAGGCTGGAGTCCTCTGTAGCCACAGTCTCTGTCTCTTTCTGTGGCCCGAGCTGGCCAGCATATGGCAGCAGCAGCCAACAGTCTCCACTGAGGGGCTCAGGGCTCAGAGCAAGGCCCCCTTTTGTTTAGGCCGTTATTGTTGCTCAGCGTAATGACATTTGTAGGCCGTAGGATCGGGGTGGAGGGGTTAGTCTACCCCAGGGGAGAAGGCGAAAGAGAGAGAGAGGGAGACAGAAAGAGGGAGAATGGGAAGGGGGGGGAGGCAAAGACATGTAGACAGACAGGAGTGTGGATTATGGAAATATGAATTGATTTTTTTTCTGTGCTGTGGTAGAATAGAAAGCTCAAAGGAGAACAGACTGCAGGCTGGCTGGCACGCCGGGGTGGTGCTGGGGAAATGTGAAGTGAGAGGCGCTTGCTCCCGCTTTCTCTCTCTCTCTCTCTCTCTCTCTCTCTCTCTGTCCTCTCTTTTTCTTTTTGCCTCCTGCTCCCCCTATTCCTCCC
>JBAJHX010000106.1:9305841-9318988 GCA_037176925.1 Amniataba percoides
TCTCTCTCTCTCTCTCTCTCTCTCTCTCTCTCTGTCCTCTCTTTTTCTTTTTGCCTCCTGCTCCCCCTATTCCTCCCTCAGCCCCTGAGACTCTTGATGCCCTGGTCATCCACAGATGCCACTTGGATAGAGAGGGAGAGATTGAAGAGAGAGAGAGAGAGAGAGGGAGGGCAAGAGAGAGGTGGCTAAAGCATATATTTGAATCGCAAGAAGGGCTTTTTTTTGCAAATGAAGCAGACAGATGGAAATCTGTCCGTTTCCTCTCAGATCTCATCCCAAAGTTGTGGAAAAAACACAGCAGACAGAATACACACACACACACACGCGCGGTATCACACATCACACACACACAGAGCCAGTTAATTCTAGCTAACCGCAGTGTGGTGTATAGAAGGCCCACTCCTCTGTGGAGAACAGAGGATAATATGATAAACACTCAGCAAGTCCCACAAACAGACGGCCATTTGAAATCTTATAGAGACTGAGAGCAGCTCCACACTATTTAAAAATGGTACGTTACCCATGTGGATACACCCTTCTGCGAATTGTGGGGCTTCCTTTACCAACATTACAAGCGAAAAGATATTTTTAAGGTTGACAAACACACCAACACTTTCCTTTTATTTGATGAGTTTAATGAAATAATTAATACTATTTAATTAATTTAAAATAGTTTATTCAGTATTATTTTCTAATATACATGTATCTTTTCTGGTGATTTATTGAGTAGATTTGGACTGTCAGATGTCATTTCTATGCATTTGTCTCTCACAGCTGTCAGCCCATTCGGACTTCTATCGTCAAACAAATGAGTACTCAACTCTAATGTAAATCATTAATCATTTACTCGAACCCTTTAGGAATATAGACTCTTTAGATAAGGTGTCACTCTCACTTATCTAGTCTATTTAATACCCAACTTCCTTATTGGATGTTTGAGAATTTGTGTCTTGTTATTTGAACTGACTAGATGCTAATTTGTCTGCCTTTTTGTCAAGTATTCATAAATGCTTATAATGGAGAAAGTAACAAAGGAATTATTGGAAAAATATACTACCTTGGTGACCAAAAACAAATTATTTATAATATGTGAGAGGTTGTGGCTGCAGTCCTTGGAAGCTATTGTACTTTTGGGGAAAAGAGCTGTTTCTTTTGTTGTTTTTTAACCCCTAAGCAGAAATATCTATATATCTATATATCAACAATAATAGAATATTATTCATATAACTGGCTCAATACTCCTGCTTAAGGTATGGATCAGTGCAGGTCAGCCATGGCCACAAATGGGTTTTGCCATGCACATTTATGGCTTTTTGTTCAGAGAGAAAGTTTCCATTTAATGTTAATTATGCTGAGTTTTAGTACTGATCTTTTGTGCTTAACTTTAAGATTCAGATATATGCCCTAAAAGGTTTGTATGAGAGTGATATCTACCATCTCAAGTTCTTTTATGGCTCACATGTCTCATCTTGTAGAAACACTCGTCCTCTCGTTCTCTCTCTTTCTTGCACTCCTCCCTTGCAGTTTAAATGTAGCTTTCCCCATTTTACAGCCACCCGCATGCATACGCAGAGATGTCTTTGTATTTGCTTTCTTGGCATATCAGCGTTATGCATCATTCTAGTTCAACCTCCTCCTGTTTATCTTACCTAACCGTCTTGTTTCCAAACAGCTCAACTCACATAGCTACTCAAAACGATGTTGCAGAAAATTGCAAATTACACATAAACCACTTTTTTTCTGCCAGCCTGGTTGCAGCATAATGTCCAGAGAGAAATAAAGGAAATATTGAATTATGAATAGATATTACTGCAAGGCCTTCTCTCAGCTGTGAAGTGAAGTTGATGTTAACTCTCTGTGGCTATTCCACACATTTTAATGGTGAACCTTTGATCTCACCCGTTGCATACTGCATGGAGTTGACCGTATAACATGCTGTTTTTCATTTATGCCAAGGCTGCAGTAGGTGTGATTCGATGCTAAGAGGAAATTTCTCTGCTTTGATATGAACTTATACATTGCTATGTATAATCAATCTGCTGTATTTATTGCACACCAAGACTTGTGTTGTGAAAAATGTAGTAATGTACTCTCCCCCTCTACATGAGTAATTTTCTTGCGACTTCCTACATTTCCCAGAAGGCCATCTTTATGAGCTTGTTGCATTTGGAACATGTAGGTGGTGAAGAGAGCAGTCGCTGGAGCAAAGACGCAGTTTTCCCACTTGAGAAAAACTGAGTCACCGACCTTATTTGAAACATATCGTGTATTGATGCTACATTGCCTTTTTTGCACTAATTAGCTTGAGTGGAGTAAGTGGTATCTTTGCTTTGCCGACAATTGATGAGATTTCCTTGCATAATTGTTCTAATTTGGTGCAAGACACGGACCCTTGAAAAAAAGCTCTTGCCTTGTGATTCAGTTGGACTGACACCAATACCTGATGTTTACAGCAGGTGTTTTTTAGATTGTAAAAATAATTCCTTGTGTGACACTTCACTGTAGAGCAGAGCGGCCAAAGCCTCGACTTAATTACTTGTCATCGGCTTTTGGCAAATTAGATATGGCAATTAGGCAAGTATAGCAACAGACTACAAAACCCATCATTCTACCTGTGGCTGTGTGTTTTTAAATAGTTTTTAAATAGTTTCTGGGGTGATTTTGCTTCTCTCCCTTTTATAGATCTGCTTCTCAAATGTACCTCCCCTTTGTGCCCATTCAGTATTTTAACCACCGTCAAGTTTTGGAAGATGTCATGACTTCAGACTTGACTTATTTTCTGTTCACGTAGTCCTATATATCCATCTCTGTTCAGAAGCTCACAGTGTCATCAGCCAGACAGGGAGAGAGGGAGGGACAGACAAAGTGCGAGGGAAGAGGAGAGGCAGCGGGTCTCTCGAGGCTTCAAACCTCTGCAACTCTGAGTGTTGCTCTGACACTGTGCTCCATCAGGACAGGCTGCCTGACGTGTGTGATTGGTGGCCACAGCTCTGGACCCTGAGCCCTGAGTGGGGGGGGGGCTGAAAGGGGGCTCTTTGGGAACTAGGTTTGATGGGGTGGGTGAGGTTGCAGCGGTCTGAGGGTTTGAGGTAAAAGGAGTAGAGTCATCGGACGTGATTGGTTGCTCCAGCCCTGAGGGAGCCGAGTGTTGACCCTGAGGAGAGGAGGAGATAGCGGGTGAGAGCGGTGCTGGAAGAGTCGAGGTGGGTGTGGAGGCTTGGTAGCAGAGGGCCAGAGACACTAACTTGAAGACAGTGATCTGTGACTCCCAGTTGAGAAAATGTATCGCACCCAAAGGACAGAGTGATAAAGAAAAATAAGTCAGACAGGAGAAGATGTAAGAAAAGACAAATAGGTGGAGAAATGGAAATAGATGACTTTAAAAGGAGATTTATTACTAAATGGTAACAGGGAGAGTTGGAAGGAGGTGAAAAGGTCACGAAATTGGAGGGATAAGGAGGGAGAAAGATGAAGGCAAAGTGAGAGGTGTGTGGAATGACAAAATGAAAAAGAAAATGATGGAGAGCTGTAAAAAGCCGATAGGACAGTTAGGTGTATCATGAAAGTTATGCAATGTTGTTTGCAGGAGTCCAGAAATTTCCTTATTGTTTTTTTTTAAGCATACATGGCCTCAGGCCTTACTAATCCAAGATAAAATGTTGTCCTCACTCCAATGATAAGGTTGTGAGAAACAGGCTAGTTTCAATGTGTAACACCACCACAATGACACAGCAACACACCACACGGTAAAGTTTGTGTCGGAGTGCGGTTGGCAGAGGAATGCGTCGGATGGTTGATAGCAGTGGAGGAGATGTTGCTGCAGAGAAAAGTACAGCGCCTCCGTCAGACCACGGCCTTTTCACAGGGACAATGCCAACTTCCCCGCCTATCCTCCAGAAAGACGGGAGACAGAAAAGTGGTATTGTTTTGTGGCAAGCTGTTGAATATGAGCACGTTTTGTCAGCTCTTTTTGGTGCCGCTACAGCCAGTTTTTGTGAAGCCTTAACAGCGAGGCACAACGTGTGGGGAAACTGAGAGATGAAAAAGATGGAAATTCCTTCCTTTTTTTATGTTTGTGTGTTTTTTTTGTGTGTGCATGGAGAGGTATAGGCCTAAGTGTGTGTGTGTGCATGTATTTGTGTGATGTCTCAGCATGTCACAGGGCCTCGTCTTTCCCCTTCACTGCACCCTGACAGCAGTGTCAAACAAGGCCTCATATGATCTGTGTATGTCTTTGAGAATGCGTGTGTGTATGTGTCCGGGTTGATAGTGTTTTTATTCTCCTTTCTAACCCCTTTCACCTCAGATCCCGCGGGTGTTCCAGGGTGCTGCCTAATGGACAGTCTCGCCCCGCTAAGCTGGCCTTTGGCTCGGGCACTGAGCCGGACGCCTAACTAGGGCCCTTTGTTGCTCATGGGTCCTGATTGCGCTGACCTCTGGGTTGGCTTCCTGGGAGACTCAGGGTGGCGGAGAGGGAAGAAGAGTAGAGCAGGGGAAGTGTTTTTACGCCCCGCTGCTCACATCTCGCCGGCATCGCCAGCGACTGGCCAAAAGAAAGCTGCAGTGTGTTATGGCAGCAGAGTTAAGAGATGTTGGCTGCTTTCCTCTCCCAAGTTGCAGGTGGACGGCAGTGGATGCAGCTACAGGGCTCAAGTTTGACTGGCGTTCGTACAGTATGGTGTGGTGGAGTCCAGACGACTTGAAACTGCTTTTGCACACAGGGCCACAGGAGGGGGAACAGAGATTTTAGAATAGGGAACAGGGAGATTGTTAGTCATGTGGTAAAGCATTGTTCCACCTTGTTTGTTTCATAATGAGATCTTGAATTTCTTGATCCATTCATCAGAGCTCCGCGTTGGGTTTGACGTGCAAACCCGGCCTCGTGTAAAGCATGTTCTCCAAAATGTTTGGTTTTTGAACGTTGCCAAACTCCCTCAGTATTGTAGCTGCTGTCACAGAGAAAGAAAGAGTTCATCTGCGCTTGGAAACACGTTGTCCCTGTCAACCAGGAAACTCATATTTACGGTATCAGATGCCAGCCTTACCCCAACCACATGCTGCTGTTGCCAACAGAGCTATCACACACGTAACGATGTGATTTAATTGGCATGCATTTTTCCTTTACTGCACTACCCGATAGCCAGCAGCCACCAGCCAGTGACAAAGATAGTGGCAGTGGCAGAACAAATGCGGTGTTGTGCGAAGGGAGAGAGAGGGATGGAGAGAGGAAGGGGAAGAAGAAGAAGGAGGAAGAGGAGGGTGCAGCGATGACCTGACCCTCTCCGCTAGATTCCATGTACATCTGTCAATAAGACGTCCACAGCCAAATGTTTAGGAGCCAGTGTTGCACGGCTGCTCCCCTGCTGAGCTTCAATGTATACATTCTTTGTGTGTGAGTGTGTGTGAGAGTGTGTGAGGGCATATGTGTCTGCGAGTGTGTGATGCCATGTGTTAGAGGCAGGCCCACATCAGGGTTCATACAGTCGAGTTAAGCCCAGTGGGAGCTGAAAGCTTAAAGAAGGAAATCCCCCCCCGGCTGCTTGGTGCACACACACACACACACACACACACAAACACACACACACACACGCTCTCTCTCTCTCTCTCTCTTTCTCTCTCTCTCTATCCCTCTCTATCCCTCTCCCTCTCCTCCTGGCACGTCATTAATGAAGCCCATGCTTGTATGTTTGGGGCATATGCAGCTCTCTTGGCCCAATGCTACAACTGTGTGTGTTTGTCTTTGTGTGTGCGTGAGTGCACGTGAGAGTGTGTGTTAGGGAGTGAGACATCTCCCCCTATCACATGGTAATGTATTCAGTGGAAGATCTCTGCAGAGGCATAATACTGCCGCTCTCCCCTGTCTGAGCCCATCTGTGATATGTAGAAAGGACATCAGCAGGACAGGTTATTAGCACTAGAATAATGCACACTGTTATTGTTGACGCCACATTCTTATTCTCTGAGCAATATGCCCCCTCACCCCATAACATAAATACATCCATTGTGGAAAAAGCAAAGCAGGGAATAAATGAGTGCAATACAATGGATGCCATGTATGCTACCCCAGTGGAATGTTGTTATATGGAGGTGACTCATTAACAGCTGATGGACGTGGATTGAATTTGGGGCTGGACAGTGGGGGGTTAAGGGGCTGCCATCCCTCTTGTTAACCTGAATGATTGAATTCATCCCACATATGCAATGTAGCCTAAAGAAGAGTAAGAATAAGGAATCCAAGCAACGCTTTTGTTACCCTTATGAACTTGAGCAAGGACAACTCTGAGGGTAAACGCAATGGCTTCTGGGTTGCTAATTTTCAAGAAATGTTTTTGTTCAAGAGAGTGGTGCAAGGTGTTGATGCTGATGGAAATGTGTGCTGTTGCAGTTCCGCAGGAGATCCAAACTAAAGCTTTTATTTTGTCCTTGCTATAGGTATCTGTGATGTCCTTAAGGGTCCAAAAGTGCAAACCTGGTAATGACAAATATTTTCAGAGAACATGGTTTCTTCTTGCCATAGAGGTGCTGCATACACATATGAATATAAGAACACATATATATGTGTCAGGTGTTGGCAAGTGCTAGGGGAGGCCAGAAGATCAATCTGCCACCTTCAACACCTCCTGGAGAAGAAGTCTGGTAACACAGGACTGTTGTTAACCAAAATAACCTCCCTTAACACAGGCAGTGTGCAGCAGAGGGGTCACTGCGAACAGAGGGAGGGGATAAAAAAAAAATCTGCAGAGACAAAACTCCCCGTTTCCCCCATTTCCCTCTCCTATCAGGCTGAGCAAGAATGTGAAAATGTAACGCCCCCGTGTCAATTTGAAAGTGCACCTCATCGGCTCATGTGCCCCTCCACCTCTCTCCATAACCCCCCAGCCCCCCTCCACCTTCCCCCTCTCAAGCAGCTCTGTTGCTTTGGTCCAGCTTTGAAGGCCGTTCTTATTACTGGCACAGAGCGCAGGTCAGAATGGCAAGCCGGCAGCATACTATTAAAGCCTAATGAAAGAAATCTCTGCAGGGTCTGAGGTCTGCTGCGGCCAGAGGAGGCTGTGCCTCTGCCCATTGTTCTTCTGCTCCTCTCCTCACTGTTCCGTGGATTTTTTTTCTATTCCTACAGAATAGTGTCTCTAACTCTACATCTGGCTTCTCTGCCATCTTCCTTGTCCTTCTCAGTCACTTTCTGTCTTTTCCTTTGTCTTGTTGTCTCTCTTAATCTCCATCTTTGAGTTTCACTTTACCTCCATCTGCATCAAGTGACGTTTTCAATGCTGTTTAATTATTTAACTACCACCCAAAAATGACCTGTAGGCTCACACAAGTAAGATGAGCCTTAAGTCCTCCCCGATGACTGTTGCTCTTGCATGTTATTAAATATACTACAGTGGCTGAGATTATATCATGAAGCCTTTGAAAGAAATGTGTTCACATTCTTTTTCAACATATAGCCCCTGTTGACCATCTTATAATCACATCTGCAGGAACCACTCTGATACTAATTGAAGAAAATAAATTTACCGCATTGACCCCCTCCCCCTCCCAACAGATGATTGTCTTCATTTATGCCTCCTCAACATGAAGGTCAGGGTCACCTACAGAAGTCCGATCCCAGTTAGGACACAGGTGTGAGACATGCAGCACTTTCCAGCAACCTGCATTATTTCTTGGGCTTAGCAAATAAGCCCAATGATAATTCAGGAAGATGTAGTGTGCTGGTGAACTCTATTGGAATAAGTTGCTCATATAGATTGTTTACTCCTTGTGAAGCATTGGATTAATAATGCTGTAGTCTCTAATGTGACAGTAGATTAATGTGTTGTGCCTTTTCCACATTTATTGGTTAAGTCACATTGATTTCACATCAATTTGAATTGAACAGCTGTGAGAATGTGAGATAGGAAAATCAACAAATGGATAAATATGACTGAGCTCCTTATTTTTGTTTGCCTGAGAGGAAAAAAAAACTCACTGTGTCATCACCAATGCTACCTTTTCTTCACGATTTACAATGTTAATGTTTTATTTATGTTTTCAAAAGATCTATTAGGGCATTAAACATTACATTTCCCCAGCTTACCTCTTCTCTCTCACCCTCTTTTTTTCTCTTTCCTTTTGCCTTGATATCTTCACTCCTCTGTTCCTCGCAGTCTCTTTCTCACTGTCTCTCTTACTCATTATAACATCACATCCAGTAACCTTTTGGTATCTGATGCAGTTTGAAGATCACTGAAAAACAGGAAGTTGTTCAGGAAGTTAGTCGTTTACTGTGTATTAGATCACAGACCAGCTCACTCCCATTTTCTAGTAATACCACTGATAGTGGGCATCAGTTCATCAGTGACGCAGTTATGAAAAATGTACATGAGTCATTTGTTTGTGACTTTATGTTTTTCTTCTTTCTGTTTTGAACCTAGATTTAATCCGCCAGTCTACCCAATCAAGGTTTCATACCATCATACATTTTTATTCTGCATTATTTATTTTTTCCCCTCTCTCTCTAAAACCAAGGCTCAGCTGTCCTTGTGCCTTTACACATTGCAAATGAATGCATATCCATGCAAATTCTTAAAAAAGAAAGGCTGAGAATTTGAATATTTTGCTTAAAGCTGCACCCAGGTCGACCCTGCCATTCGGCATTTGAAAGCAGTGTGTCTGTTTGAATACTGAGGATCTCTCTTTGTCATGTTCGCCAGAGGGGCTGGGTGAGCGAACCAGCACCGGCAGGATGGGCAGAGATCGGCTGGGTAGCTGCACACAGACAGACTAATTGGGAAAAGGGGGGCGAGAGGGGGGACGAGGGGTGTTGGTAAGGGTGAGGAAAAGGTGGGGTATGCAGGAAGGGGGGAATCCAAGATGACGACAGGGGGTTTAGGAGGGAGGTGAAAGAGGACGGAGAGTGGGGGATGGAGGGAACGAGAGAGAGGAGTGAAGGAAGAAGGGAGGTGATGAAGAGGGCACGAGAGCGTGCGGGAGGAAGAGGTGAAGGAAGGGTGAGTGGAGACACTGTGGTTTCCAGCGCTGATGTGTTAGTAGCCCTGCTGACTGTGTCATTATACTGTTGAAGTGCTGGCTGGATAATCAGGGTCCCTGTCTGCTGCAAACCACTGTAGCCTTAAAACTCCATTAAACTGTATGTCTGACACATATGGAAAAGATAGCTGCACGCAGCCGCTTCTCTTGCAGTTATTAAACATATTCAAAGAGGAACTGGTCTGTCTCAACTTTTGCTCAAAAGTCTCAAAGCACACTTTTGACTCTGATGGAGCAGGCATCTGTTGGGGGAACATGTTCATATGCATGTATAGTTTGAGCAAAAAAAAAAAAAAGTCCCTAGAGGTGTGACACTCATGTGAAATATTTATAAAGTCAACTGCACGCTGCACAGATAGAAATCTGGAGCTTCCGTTACCTTGGCTTATGATAACAACCCAAAGTAATTAAGAGGTAAAGTAAAAGAGGGTATTTTAAAGATTGTGTTATAGTTATGTTTGTCAACTACTGTGTGAACTAAAAGTAAGTATACATAATATAAAAGTGGATCGCAGAATCTGAGCCCAAAGGTCACCAGTTTGAATCATGGGCCTCACACTTGTAATGTATCATGCAGCGACATTAATGATGTTAGTAAACAGACAGTGAGTTAAAACTATTTACATGACTGGAGAAGGCTTGTTATGCCGTAGAAAAAGCAAAATAATTCAGAGCTGGTTTGATTCCCCAGTCCTTTTGATGACTTGTACACATTAGCTGAGCATGTGTGACACGCCGCTCCAGAGCTGAGTGTAGTTCTCATGGAGATGCGCAGCCTAACATGCTGTTTTGGGTGTCTAAATGTGTTTTTACTACCTTCCCAATCTTTAATTGATTTCTCTTCATTTGGCTTCCATGTGGCTCGAAAAGGCATCTCCCAAAAACTCAAGTCGACTAATACATCGCAGTGAACATCTTGTCCGCATTATTTTTGAGTTATGTTATTTTTGTGTGGCAATGCGGCGCAGGCTTTTCCAATCAGTCTGCACTTACAATTGCATTACCGGGAAATAATAAATTAACTTTGACCAAAAATCAAAGCAGACGCAACATGCAGTGTGATGGATTATACAGTAAAAAAAACACATTCAGAAATCTGAAACAGTGCAACATTGCTTTGAAAAGAGCTGACAGTAATGTAAAGTATATGTGAATTGTAGTAATGGGCTAACACATGCAAAAACTCTGATGCAGACCTTTTAAAGTCTGCTTCTAATATGGGTATACCAGTGCTACATTTACAAATTCGCCTGCCACCAGCCTCCATTCCTCCTAAAAGTACACCCTGTATGGAGGGCTCTGGGGGCCAGGCTGCACTGAACTGGGTTGAGTTACACAGGGTAGCTAGCTAGATTGATCTGGCTGCAGTAGCCAGGGGAATATAAAGCAGGGCAGGGGCTTAAAGTACGAGTCCCCCCAGGGAGGAGTCCTCGCTGCACAGGGAGGGGGCATGAACCGAGCTGCCTCTCTCTCTCCCCTCCCTTTCTTTTTTCCTCTCTCTCTCCCTCCCTCCCTCCTGCTGCTGTGTCTGTCCATCGAATACCTTCTCAATCTCTCCTACCTCATGACATTCACTCTTGTCAGTCTTTCTCTCTCTCTGTCTGCCTCTGTCTCTCCTTTCTTTTTCTTTATTACTTTCAGCATTTTGCACTCCCATTTTCATTCCTTCCCTATCCCCTCCTTCCATCCTCACCTTTGAGTTCTCTCGTCTGTATTTGCAAGCATATGGGAAAATTCATATTGCTCACGAAGTTCACACCCAAAATGAAACACCACGGCTGATGCTGAACGTTAATCTGACACACTCTTTAAAAATAAGTGTTTCACATCATCCTGTCCACTTTTCCCCTTTTTTAGTGATGGTGATTGGCCATGCATGTGTATATATATGTGTCAAAGACAGTCAAACCTACCCCATGGGGTATTATCTGTCATGTGTCACATCCACATCCCCCCACCCCCACAGTACCTGCCGTATGCTGCCACTATATATAACTTTAACTCACCGCAATTACTTCTCAAAGAATCATGGTAGAGCAGGCATAAAAGTGAAGTTTAGGCCTATTTTTTAAGAGCAGAAAAGCAAGATTGTCGCCCTGCGCTGCAAAGTTTTGTTGCTCTTCCCTGCTGTACCATGCTATTCTGGAGGGGTACGGTGAAAAGCTGCCGTGTGCTGCTGTGTGCTGTTGTAGTGTTGTGGTGCAGCGATAGCAGGATCGTCCACTGGGGGAATCCAGAGTATTCTGTCTCACTGAGTGATACCCCTGTCTCCACTCACGATAAACAGCACACACATACACACATACGCCGGTGTCTGCCAAGCCCAGCCTAGCAGCAGATTCCTCCCACATCCCCCTCCACCCCTCCAGCCCTCCACCCCCTCCTCGCAAAGCTGCAAATATATTAGCTGCCTCTTTTTCTTTTGTCTTGGGAAAATGGCAAGCAGGGGGAGTGTGTGCTTGCGCCTATGTGTGTGTTTGTGTGTGTGCGTGTGGTGGTGGTGGTGGGGGGCTTACTGTACTAAGAAACTGTGGAAGAACGAACACCCCCCTTTGTGCCATTCCTGTTTAGATATCCCCATTGGTATAAGGCCCTGTCATGGAGGGAGGGGAGCAAAAAAGAGAGCTACAGATGTGAAAAAGAGTTATCAGTAATACAGGTATGATGGAGGAAACAGAAAACAGAATGACAGATAAGGGGGGAAAAAAGTTGCATATCACATACAAGCGGCCGACTTGGTTATAACTGAAAGGGGTGTTGAAACAGGAACACTGTTGAGCTCGGTATGAAGAGCTGATTCATCCAAATTACCAAACATATTTTCTCACTAATCCCCAGTGGTGTAGAGCGGTGCAGATAGTTATTCGCCCACGTTTTGAGATATATGTTTTTATACATTTTTAGATATTGGTTTCTGAGATTTTCATGTCTCTTTGCATATGGAACTACTTTCTACCAGAGGAACAGACCCAATGAAAACTTTTGACAGAGAAGTCTGTAGATTATCCAGAGTAAAAATGGATATATAACTAAGATATTTGTGTGGGCTGGAAAAAAATGCTGTGAATAAAATGTTACTGCTCTGTGAGCGCTACAAATGAATTTCTGCTCTGCTCTATTGTATCGTGGTGGAGGTAGAAGACCAAAACTATCTGCATGGTTCAGTACCAGTGATGTTTTTTTGTTATTTGGGTAAGCCGACCCTTTAACACTATAGCTCCATTTCACAGTTTATTTTCTATAGACCCAGAGAGCTTTTGGGCCAAAGCATTGCCCAATCTGGTTTTCTTGCTTTATTTCGCATTATATTTTGTATATAAAATACGTTAAATTAAATTTATAATTAGACACTAAATGATGAGATAATCTGGCCCCATCGTCCGAAGAGTAGTTGTCATCAAGTGACAAATGGTAGGAATCTCTATCTGTCAGTCCTTCAAATACCTCGATAATCATCCATCCAATCAACTTCACAACCCAAGCAAGTGCTGCGTCGAGTATGGAGTTGTTTGGATGAGTGGTTCTCAAGAAAGCTGCAAGCAGCAACACCAGAGGCCAAGCAAACAGTTCGCTCTAAACAGATGCGGTTTGAGAAGACATTGCACTAGTATTGACGTAAATATATTAGAGGTCAGTCTATCTGTCTATTAATCAGTTAAGTCTGTTGACAGAAAGGTGCAAATATTGTGACCTACATTTGAGACTTTTAGCATATAGTATCCCAGATGAAAGAATTAATGTTTTTGTTCTCTGCTTTATATAACTGAAAAATGATTATCTGTAGGATTGGTTTAAAAATATATATTGACGAATTAATCCACAGATTATTTGATAATGATTCTATTCGATGCAGCTTTAAAATATATTTTGCTACACATTGGTATATTGAGAAGAAAGAAGATCTGTCTTTCAGAAACATCTGTCTAGTCAGTTTATTGGATAAAAACAGTTGTCTTTAAACTGTTTTGTATGGGGAGGTACAAAGACTGACACACAGACACACACATATATATGTATGTGTATATATATCTATATATCTATCTATCTATCTATCTATCTATCTATATATGTATGTATGTATGTATGTGTGTATGTATGTATGTATGTATGTATATAT
>JBAJHX010000106.1:9319088-9335838 GCA_037176925.1 Amniataba percoides
TATATATATATATATATATATATATGTATAAAAAAAAATGTCTGTTGTTTCTATGTCACATTATACACACATACAAAGACATCACTTCCCCCTGGTCCTGTATGAGATCTGAGTCTCTACAGCCCTGAGACTGTCACTCAAGCACAGACAACTGATGTGGGCGGGGCTGTGACAACTCTCAAATCTGGCAAGTCAAATGTTTTTATTTGCAGGGAAAGCGACTGCCTGTATGTGTCTGTGTGTGTGTTTGTGTGCCCGCGCCTGTGTGTGTCTGTTTGTGCTTGTGTGCCATATGCAATGCGCCAGGGAGGGCTCTCTGGAACATATTGGTGTGCGTACATAGTGGTTAATAATAGTAGCAAACGCATACAGGGATGGCAGCTCTGATGTGTGTGACAGTTTTACAGCCGCACACGCCAAGACACAGTCACACACATGCAAACACACACGCCTGCACACACACACACACACGCTCCCACAGCAAAGACGGAGACCTCCTCTGCCACCGAGCCCTCCGTCTTTGTTGAGTTCTCAATTTTATCACAGATTCAGATAAGTAAAAACAACCACTTCCCACCCACCCTGCTACGCACAAACCCTCACCCCCCCACACCCTCCTTTGCCCCCCCCACCCCCACCACCACCATGCTCCATATGTGGGCACATGCACACACACAAACATATAGCCAAGTCAAACCCAGCCACCCACACACTCACACAAACACATACAAATACACATGTTTAACCACCCTCTCACATTGAATGCACAAAGTCCTTGAAGCAGGCAGGCACTCGCATACATCATGCAACCCAAATTCACAAATACATATCACACACACACACACACTCACACACAGACACACACAGACACACACACATTGATCCCCCCTTCTGTCATAGCTCATTGTCTCATGTTTGTCTGTTGCGATGGCTGTGTTGTGCTGGGGTGGCAGCTTTAAGTTTTGATAAGGAGGGGGTGGCTGGGGGGTTGTGTGCGTGTGTGTGTGTAAGGTGTCGGCGACTGCTCCCCGCAGCGAGGTCTTAGCAACAGTAGGCAGCAGCAGCGGAAAGACACCCAACCTGTCGTCCAGATCAGTCTCTGGGGGAGGCAGAAAGAGATGCAGAGAGAGAGAGAGATATATATCGGACAACTCCAGGCCCAAAGAAGAGACAGACCTTGGGTTCAGTGGCCGAGCTTGGCAGGCACACCAAGAGAAAAAGAAAGAGAGAGAGAGAGGCCAGAGCAAAGCGGACAGCTACCCGGTCCCCAGGATTAGTCTGTGGGGCTGGCAGAGCCTGGCCAGAGCTGAGAGAGAGGTAGCAGAAAAGACAGACGGCGAGAAGGACCCGGTGCCCGGCGCCCACTCTGGGCCAGGTTAGCAGCCAGAGGGACGAGGAGAGACAGAGCAAAGCGAGAGACGGAGCGGGGACTCTGCTCTGTGGCTGTGCGGCTGGTCCAGAGTGGCTCACCCATATGGTGCTCCACTCTGTTCCTGCTCCCTGTCTAAATCCATATGCTGCTGGTGGAAAGGTGCCCCCCCCCCCCACACCTCCCCTCCCACCTATCTTCAAGAACATGCGGACCCTCGCCCTCCCCACACTCCCCCAACCCACAAGGGAGGTGTTGGGAGGTAAAGCCCTGAAGGCTTGTACCCCCCTCCTACCTCTTAACCCCTCAGAGCTGCTTAGCCCATTGTCACTACAATCTGCCACCGTAGCCTTGGTGTTGTTTGTCCCCCCCCCTCTCTCCATCTCTCTCTCTTTCTCTCTCTTTTTCTTTCTTTCTCTCTCCTCCTTCATCTTTTCATCTCCCTTTGGCACCCAATAATCGATGAACTTATTAACTGCTAATTATTCAAGCTGTGGATCGAGGATCCCTCCCCAACCTTGAAAAAAAGGGAGCCTCTCCACTCTGCTCTGCCAAATGAAGTGGTTTATATTGCCCATTCATTTGGATTAAGTGCATTTAGGCTGCAGTGTTCAGGACGTGAAGACTTTGTCAGATCGCTATCAGGAGCATTTAACATTAATCCTCATTTTGTTCAGCCAGTTGATAGCACCCACTTAGTGGGAGCCCAAGAGATTGTTATATTGAAATGCACGGTCATTATTTGTTTTCCCTGTGATGTGTGTTTCTCTAAAAAGGTGTGTCTCTCTCTCTCTGTTCTGGTTTCTCAGGAGGTCCTTCAGACGATACCAAAGTTCTGCTTTCCCTTTGACGTGGAAAGGTACGATTCCTCTCCTTCTCTGCTTCCCTGTTTTTTAGCGCTGCAGCTCACTTTCACCTCTTTCACAGAGCACACACATGCACCACCACACACACATATGCATAAATATATACACATAGCTCTCCCTCCACCTATACATATGCATTTGGAAAAGGAAATGAGATCATGTGTTTGTTGCGCATCACACAATTGTGTTATGGTGACATTACCATCGTTCCCAGGTACAGTCATGTGATGATTTATCAGCTGTCGGAGTGTAATCAGGAGTGTGTCTGTGTGTGCGATCTCTAGTCTTAAACCCCAAAAAACCTGACACTTTCCCCACATGCAATCTGAACCGACTGTACCTGTGAAGAACACAGCTGTTGGCAAAAATATCCCCATAAATGTAATTCCGTGATGGCAAAGACACACGATAATGATGATGATAATGATAACAACAAGTTTCATTAAGGATGATGCTGATGAGGTCATCGGTGACCTGCTCACTCGATGTATCGTGCACAGAGACAAGTTTATGTGTGTGTGTGTGTCAAAGGGACCTGAGTCTAAGAAAGGATTTCTTCCACATAATAAAGGTCTGATCAGGCCAGTGCCTCTCTGAAAAGTACCGGCCTCTCATTTTCAGCATGGAAAATGACATGTTAAAATTCCCATTGTAAAGACAGAGAGAAAGAGAGAGAGAGGAAGGTGGTGGGGGTGGGGGGATGGATGTACAGTCTTTTACTGAAGCTGAGCTGCTGCCATCTAGTGGCGTAGGGGTGTACAGAGCTGCTCTGAAATTTACCTTGGGGTTAGAACAGCTTTTTACAGTTTTTCTCAAGCAGCCATAGTGGAAATATGTGACATCAGCTTTGGACCTTAACTGGAGATTTAGCTCATGGTGAGATTTTGTCTGAGAATGAGTTTGTTCCTGATCCAGGCAGACCAAATTATGTTTTGTTACAGTGTATTTAAATTTACCAGAGTTCAGAGATTTATTGCACCTTGTTACATTCAGTTGATCCGTTATGTGATTTTGGCCATTTGTGAGTCTGTGTGTCCCCTTGTGTCCGGCCCCAGGGTTTCCCAGAATCAGGTGGGGCAGAATTTCACCTTTGTGCTGACGGACATTGACAGCAAACAGAGGTTTGGGTTCTGTCGACTCACTCAAGGCTGCCGGGTCTGCATATGTCTGCTCAGGTAACACACACACCACACACACACACACACACACACACACTGACATGCTCACCAAATTTTGTTGTGCTTTTTTCCTGTTGAATTAATACTCCAAGGTACATATATTTCTTTTCTGTGCTTCATTCAAAATCATGTCGCAATGAACAGATTCGTACTGCAGTCTTTAATACTGGGTATCTTACACATTTTTAAAAAAATAACATATCCAACTTTAATAATAAATTAAAGAAATGTCAAAAGAGACAACTGGATGTGCAAAAATCCAAAAATATAAAAGTCAGCCTTCCACATTTTAGTTTCTGAATCTGAATCAAGAGAAGGCTTGTCCAAACGCCAGTGCCTTTATTTACTCGTTCAAATAAGCAAGACTTGGTCTGTTCTGCCCTTTTTCAAATTATGTGTGTATCAGTCTCAGAACTGTTTTTTAAAATATCTGCATTTATTTCTCAAGTGTGATGAAAAAAATTAATTTACCAGATCTTAGAAGTGAACACAGATTTTTGAGACAGCATTTCCATTCATTCTCACACTTCACACTGAGCTGCACTATGCCAGAATAACAAATTTATATTCTCATCTGCCCACACAAATATGTTAGTGATGTGCCTATAATTATCCAAAAGTTTAGCAGTTTTTTGATATTTCATAGGTGGATTTATCCTATCACAGCATACATAAACAGGGACACCAAACCCACAAAAATTGCATTTTCTTCGCATAATTACTCTCCAACAAAGGGTATTATCATTTAATTCCCATGTAATTGCATGTTGACACAATGTTTTTACAGATGTAATTACCTTACCATTACAAAGAAGGAGAACACCAGTGCTAATCTCAGTGGACATGCTCATGCACTTTAGAATAAACTGAGGAAAATGTACTAAATAAATCCATTTTTAATTAATGTTTTAAGCACTTTAACAAACAACAAACTGGGAAAGGAGCACAAAGCCTTTTTTTCCCTGTTAGTGTTAAACAGCACTCCTATAAGTGCTCTTCTCGCCTCTGTGTATGTGGTGTGTGTGTGTGTGTGCGTGCGTGTGTGTGTTGGGTGTGTGTGACTGTTGATGGACAGTCGTGGGTTTGTCGCTGCCCTGATGAGCTGCTGTGAAGAACGGTGTCCCTCCTCCCCACACCACCCACCCTTCGTGGCCAGCTTCCATGGCCTTTGTTTTTCTTTTCTCTCTCTCTCCCTCTCTCTCTGTCTCTCTCTCTCTCTCTCTTTTCTCCTCGTTATTCGGCTACTGCCACAGTGCGACAGCAAAGACGCTTGGCCCATAATTATGCATGAAGCTTCACTGCCAATTAGCAGAGGTTCCCCTGTCCCTCTCGCTGAGTTAGACATGCTAATTCATTTGACATATGATGTATAAAATTCATTATGCATTCTGAGTAGTTTGCATGGCTCGCTTCATTTATAATAAAATAACGTATAGAAAGTTTTTTTTTTTTTTCATTTAAAATTATTTGCATGCTCCTCAGTTATTTATTTATATATTTGTCCTGATCTTTTTTTTTTCTTATCTTAAGGGGGGCCTACTGTATTGGGAGAAGATTAGCGAAAGTCTAAAGCATTAAACATTTTTTTTAGATAGCTCATCGAAGCAATGTGTAAATTAAGTTCCTGCATTCAAGGTCCTCGGTCAAACATTTATTTTCTTTGTTTATTATTCTTTAAACTGTCCTTCATTCAGCCATATTAGTAATGCAAGACAGTATTAAGGAAATTATAGCAGATAGTTTGTGTTAAGAAAAAATGATAACCAAAGAAGAACAGAAAAAATGCTTCTAATGTAAGTTGTTTGTCTAAAGAATTATCAGTTAAAATTTGTCTGGTTAAAATATAAAGCAGTAAGGTCCAGCCCCACTAGTTTATTTTCATTTCATCTGCAATTTCTAATGGATATAAAATAGAAATAATTAAAACAGTTCGCGTCTCCGTGATTGTTGAAGTGCTGGGACCGTAAAATTGTCACCTCTGCTTACAGGAGGAAGTGCTTTAATGAATAGGACAGTTTTATGTGGACAGCCCTTTGTAGTCTCACTCCTAAAGCCGTGGCCGAAAGGGCCATGCTCCCTTCAGGCAAAATCTCCAAACAAAAAGAAAAAAGAAACAAAAAATAATAACTTGTTTTCTTTTATGCCGTTATTCCACATCTTCTCCGTCTCCCTGATTTTTTTTTTCACTTTTGAAGGATTTTCTGTTTAACGGTAATTTAGAAAAATATGAATTTCCTCAGTTTTATTTAATGGCCGAGGGTTTAGGAGACATTTTAGGGACTATGTCGCTCCAGTTAGTGGTCACTTAGTGGGTCGCCGGAGGACACTTCCTTCCTTGTGATTAACCCTTAACCCGTGAAAGTAAAGGTGTAATGAAATCTTCCACTGAGCCGTCTACAAAGTGTAAGATGACTTACGATTACAGGTGCCTGTACATTAAAGGAGATTTAAGACTCATCTAAGGAACAAGATCAAGTGTTGTGCTTTGCACCCAACAGGTAGTTTATGGCAGCAAAACGGCCTGATATAAGTGCTCCAATGGAAAGGATTAATCAGACACCTTTACTACTGAAGTGCAGAGATTTAATGTGGGAGTAAGAGCACCCACAATATTTGGTTTGCCTTATTTCACTCTAGATTTTTCTTCATATTTCAGCTGCATTTGTTTTTGCATGTGGTTCTATCTATAATAGCGTAATTGTCAGTTCCAAAGGCACTTACACAGCCCTGTCTCCTGTTAGATATTTCCGTTCTGTTAGGTGGTCTGAGCCTGGGATGGAGAGCACGGCGGGCTGTGAGTGGGCCGCAGATTAACTGGTTCATTCTTTGAGTACATGGCACTTTGAGAAGATGTGTTTAAAATGGCAGGAGAGATTGCGGGGCCCCCACGCACTGAGCACTCCAGTGATGGATGCCTCTCTCTCTATCGGAGGATTTGCGAAGCACAAACAGATCTGAGCAATGAACTGTGACGAGTAGGAGTATCTCTCTAAGCTTTTTCAAACTTAAACTTTGCATCAACAGAGAGCTGAGCAGGGCGGGGGGCGGGGGGTGGGGGGGGGAGTATAAGTAGAATAAAACAATACATCTCTAACTTATATTCACTCCGTTGCATTTGAGTAAAGCATAGAAAACTATTACCTATAGTTGGGAGATGTTAGAAGAATATTGATAATTTGTGGTTGGCTGCCTCCACCAGCGATCATGTGTTTTCCTCTAAAACAAAGGATTTACAGCACCTTGGTGTAGGAGTGTAATGACTGTGAGATCTGTGAGGCTAGACGGCTGCTCTGACAGCGAGAGTCCTATTTACATCCCCTTCAGCTGTGAAAAATGAAGGATTAATGTCCAGAAGCCTGCCTTTTTAAACAGGCACACAGCAGCCAGATAATACAAAGGCTTTGTTCTCCCCCTAAGTCATTATATCAGCCTGAACTTTTTGTGTCATGGTTAAATGTAAACGGACCCCATATGCAGATATATGCATTGAATGCTGTTTGACATGGCAGAAATAGGTCTTCAGGTTGATATCCGGTCAGCATGTGAATTAACATACGCGTGTTTGATTCAGTTTCTCCTGCAAGTGTGACCTGATTGCTGTAAATCTTCACACAGACGTCAAAATATTGGCATGTTAAGAGGCTGATTGTTTCAGACTAATGGTCACTCAACCTCTCTGATTGGTGTGCTTGGCTGCACTTCTCCGGGAATCCAGCCTGTCATTGGCCCCTTGCGGATTTAGCGATATGAAAATTTGCATTAGGTTCACTTTATTGTTTTCTTGTTGTCTGTTAATTCCAGTCTGCAGAGCAGCCAGTGACCCATGCCCTGGAAGCTCCTCAGTCTCCAGCCAACTGCCTGAGCAGGACTTCACTGGCTTATAAACTCACACACTATCAAAGCTTCACTGTTACAAATGTATTATTATATAACTAAGAAAGTGTAGTTTTAACCTCTGTCAGATTTTTAATCTGATTTAAATTATTGTCTTAATGAGTATTTAACACTGTGTTCACTTACTGACATAAAGAAATACTCGGCGAATTTGGTGAGCAAATAAGAATCCACTTTTGATTGATTGGCTCATTTGGCCACTAATTTATTTTTCAACCCCTGCGTCCAGGAAAGTTAATGAAGCATTAATGGGAGTTTCTGTTTATTTCATTGCAATGCTAAGAAGTCCTTATCTAGAATCATTATTCATGCAGTGTTCAAAACTGCATGTTAAAACCCCGAACTAAATAAAAATGCAGTACCTTGATAGGATACCATGTTTTTATTATTTGATTGCATAACATTAAGTGAACTGAGTCCTCGCAGCTTTTATGCCAAAAGAAAATGTTGGCCATCGTCCACCTAGAAAGCAACGTCGACTTGGCCAAGAAAATGTCAACTTTGTAAAGAAAGCCATGCTGCAGATGCTTTTAGCTTATGGTGGGTGTACTTAGTGATTAGCTTTAACACAAACACTGCAGTATAAATTATTTTGAGCTTGTTAATGAATTTATTTATTTTACATTAATTGCATAAGGCAAAGACTTTTTTTTAAATGTGAAGGGCATAAAAAGAAACACAGAGAGGGCAGAAGGAGGAGGTGCAGAAGGGGTTGGGGGGGGGGGGGGTGCATCTTGGGCTGCATATTTGTTAAGCCTGTGCATCTGTGTGCAGCATGCTTGTAAACCATAGCATCCCTCCGCATCACATGAAAGCTATGGTGTTTCTTTGTTAAAGAATCTAAACTCCATTGTGTTTTTCTTCTATCCTTCCTATTGGCTTAAAGAGCAGACATGACAGGAATTCTTAGCATGCAGAGGGCCCTGTGTACGAAGAATGTCATAATAAGGACAAGATAGCATTTCCTTTTTTTTTTTTTTTTTTTTTATTCTTAACGATGACTGTGCTTCGGAGTAGCTGCATCTGGGAACACAACCCATTATCAATGTCCTGTAGGCATTTGATCTTTAAGCAATAGGTCACCGACAATAGCCTGAATATACTGTACACACTGTCATATTGCAGGGCTGTGTGTAATAAACTCAGCGCCGTCCAGCAGATGGTGAAATTATTTATAGACAGTGACATTGTTTGTTTGTCTGACTTTTAGATACAGCAGCGATGCAGGCCCTTTTGATGACAACATTTGCTTTGAGTCAGCACATCTTTAATTGTTTTTTTTTTGTGCTTCTTTTATGATAAAATGATTTTTTCCATTAACTCATTTGTCTCTCTTCCCCCTCCAGTTATCTACCATGGTTCGAAATCTACTACAAGTTGCTAAATACCCTGGCAGACTACCTAACAAAACATCAGGTAATCATCACGTCTCACCTATTTTTAATTTCATGTATATAGTTTAAGTGCAGTGTGAGTATATTATATGAAAAATAAGGCACTGTGGTTTGATTTGACTGAGAAACAAGCACGCAGTTTAGTGTTTAGTGAAACTGCACTGGTAAGATATTTTCCTCCATTCTGTTCTTCCCCTGCATGCTGCATGTTGTCTTTTGTGTGCAAGTTTTGTTCGCCGTCTTGGGCTCGACTTGGCTCCTGTTGTTAGCAGCAACAATGTTGACATTTCACAGACCAAACGCTGATCTGACACTGGAAGTTATTCCTGATGATTTACTGGAAAACAAATCGTTAAGAAAGGAAAAAAAAAGCCACACACGTACACTTGCGCGCGCACAAACATACACATGATTGTTCGTGCTTCACAAAAGTCTTTTCCCCTGACTATTCACTGCATTGTACTAGCAAAGGGAGGGAAATGTAAAATATGCAACAAACTGGGGAGATGTGCAGCGTCTAGCGCAGAGGGTGTAGGTGATGTTCCCATGTTTTGACTGAAGAGAGAGGAAGAAGGAGCGAGTGGGGGGGCGGCGGCGGCGGCGCAGGAGTGTGAGAAAGGGAAAGATGCAAAGAGCTTTGGGACCGTTTTCAATTGTCATGGAGTCACTGCTTCTTCCAATACCCTGAGAGAGCAATGATCAGGACAGAGAGCCGCGCTAAAGTAGACAGTCACATCACACAAACGGTAAACACGCACACACACATTTCTGTGATTGAAAAGAATTCTGCAGCATAATGTAATATAGAGAGAGACTGACGAGACGAATAGGACAGTGTGTGTGAGAGAAAGTGTGAGGAAGAGAGAGACAGAAAGATTGCTGGAAATCCTGGGTGACTGAAGTGTTAGTGTGCATGATTTGGTTTCTATTTACCCCGCTGTCCGTTCCAGGCGAGAGGGAGATGTTGACAGACGAGGGAAGACAGAAGAGCGATGAGGGTTTAAGGCGAGGGGTAAATGAACTGTTTCCCCAGGCCGTGTTGCTGACCATGCGTGTGAGCATTGAGCCTCTCATGACAGGAGGCTGTTCGATTGCACACACCCTAACACCCCCCCCCCCTTCCTCCCACCCTTCCCCTTCTCTTACTGTATATTGCCGCCCATTCCTCTCGAGTTTCTGTTTCTCTCTCCGACGTGCCTGTTTGCGCGCGTGTGTGTGTGAGGGCGCGCACGCGTTTCCTAAAACGAGCAGCGGCTCGTAGCCAAAACCAAAACAAAGTTCCCTGAGAGGGAAGCTAGAAAAAGGATCTAAAACAAACAACAGTGTCCAGCCTCTGTGTTCACATTAGTTTTGTTTAGTTTAAGTACAAGTTGAAAAAGTGTTGTCTCCATCAAATCTCCAGCAAGAGGCCCGAGAGTGTAAATAGCAGCCTTGTCGTGGAGCTCATAAATGCTGGAAGAATAATCTCGGGGCCTGTTCTGTGGTCAAGCTCGCTCTCCGGCGGCTTCTTAAAGCCCCTGTCTTTGGAGCGGGGACCCCCACTTAATTACTGACAGCCCGGTCTTGGCCGTAAATCAACCCTGCTGGATAATAAGCGTCTGCAGCCCCACACTCAGCCGTCTTTTAACCTCGCCATTGCTCGTTAAACATATGTCAGTCGGATGTTTTGGAGCCCTTCAGGCCTCGCTGCAGGATTGCCCTCTGGTCTGCAGCAGCGCCTGTCCCAGCACTGTTGTTAAGATTGACACATAACTGGTGACAACAACAAAACTAGTAAATAAAATTCATGTGTCCTATGTTTTTTCTTTCTTCTTTTTCTCCCCTTTTGTTGTTTGTTTCTCTCCCCCAGGAAAATGACTTGAATGACATGCTGAATTCTCTCTATGATCTGCCTGTGCCAAAGCCCTTCACGCCAGTCAACCTGAGTGTGGTAGGTATAGATCTTATATTCCCCCTTATCAGAGGCAAGACAGCTGAGAGTAGAGGTAGAAAGAGGGAGGGAGAGAGGGACAGGTAGGTTACTGTAGCAGTGTGCTGCATTGAGAACGAGACTCCAGAAGAGAAGAAGACACGGTAACGGCTGGCTGGAGTAGTTAAAAGAGGAAGGAGAGATACTAAAAATGTACTAGAGAAAAGAAAAATTAAGAAAAGAAAAGTTGGAGGAATAATGAGAACTAAAATGAAACTGGTGCAAAAACGAGAGGAGACAAAGATGGTGTGGGGAAAAAAACAGAAAAAAGGGAAGAAACAGAGAGATCGACAAAGAATAGAGGTCAAAATGGCTGAGATAAATGAGGGAAGGACAGCGCAGACAGAAAGTGGAAAGAAACAGCGGGAGGAGGTTAAGATAGACTAGGTAGGAACTGGGAGACACAGAGGGCCGAGGACTGACACTCTGTTTGGAAACAAGAAGTGGCGCTAACAGGTTTTTCTGTGATAAGCCCAAGCTGGACGTGGTTAAACTTGAAGGGTCCTCTCACAACTCGTCATGTCTGCCGCTTATCAAAAAAACCTGAAATGGCTTAACGAGCCCGGGGTCCTTCAAAGTCAGCCTGTGTTTGTGTTAACTCTGACACAATCTCTCCTTGTGCATTTGCAGCTCCTACATAAAACTCTCACTCTCAAACAGTTATCGCTCCCATAAGCCTGGCCTATATAAGTTAAGTGTAATGGTTTTCAGTAGGACTGCGAAATTCAGTGTTTTGTTTGCTAATATCTGTTTTTGAGTTGCTTAGACTCCACAACGTAATGGGATCAAAAGAGTTTCAGTGTTAGCCTTTTGTCCTTGAGGACCACCGCTCCCATTTTTTTTGGGGCGGGGGGGGGCAATTAAACAAGGAACTCTGAGTCTTTTCTGCAGCAAAGGTCTCAGAAGGATACACATCTAATTACGCAGATAAATTTACAACATAACAAGACTAATATGAGGTAATCAATACATCTCTATGAAGGTTAACAAGGTCAATTAAGATTCCTTGTGATTTATTTTTTTCTGTGTCAGTTTTTTTTCTTTTTTTTTTTTTTTAAATCAGCCGAATATGCGAATGCAATCTTTTCATCTGACTCTCAAAGCGTCATTGAAAAAGGAAGCCCCGGAGAACAGAGGTGATAGCTTCATCTCTTTTCTGGAGAAGCCACTGGTTTGATATTTAATTGATGAAGCAGAATTATTCCCTAAAAGAGTGGTTTTTGTTTTATCATGGCAGCCAAGAAGAAGGATCATTGTCCCCTTTCATGTGTGAACCCTGTTTTGTTCTCTCTCTCCCTCTCTCATTGTGCAAGAATGAGCAGTTGTATATTGCCACTGGGCAAGTACTGAGAGATCGGCGAAGCAAGGAGCCGGTGAGTGGAGGGGAATGAGTGAGCGGCAGCAACGGGAGGAGGGAAGGAGGCTGCTGTGAAATATGAAACCGCTGCTGTACTAATCGCATGGGAGCCACGGCTTTCCAATTTGGCCAAATAAGCTGTGCTATCTTTTTAAATATAACAAAAACAAACTATCCTGGGCCTTGGTGTATGTTTCTTCTCCTCTGGAAAACAATCAAACTTTGTAAATGATTAATGCCATTCCACACTGCTATATTCTCTCTCTGAATATCAAAAGTTTTTTTTTTTCCTCCCCTCTCTATGTTTAAAGCAAAGGCAATTGTGCTCAAAAAATCTCCTTGATGCCTTTCCAGTTAACCCACTTTCAATGTTTTTGTATAAACATGTCTTCGAAAGAACAAGAAAAAAAAGCAGATAAGCAAGCAAACAGCCAATGAAAGCTTGGGTTGAGTTGAGGAGCATGGCTTGTGATTATCACAATGCCGTGAATTTATAGACCAACAGGGAGACGGTATTTAGCACATAGAGCACAGGCACAAGAAAGACGAAGAGATATTGTACACTGTAGTTACTGTATGTGTGGTTATGGAGAGTTGCCCTGTGCCTCAGATGTGCTTTCTCAAGTCAACTCAAATCTATGATTATACCCATTGTGTTTAGTTACAGTTGATCCTTTATTTTTTCAATTTTACTATTACAGTCACGATAATATTGTCTTTAAAGTCCACTATAGATATGCTCACTTTCCCACATACTGCTTTGTTTACACATATAACCCAGCAGCATTTAGCTGAAGGTAAAGAGAAAGTGACAGGTCAGAATTACAGCAAAAACAAAATTCAGCTCTTTATTTTAATGACATTCTGGCCTGAGAATGAAAGTTACTTAGGTGAGTTAATTAACAAGTGTAGATGAACTGATTAAGAAATGTAGATCATAATTTTGAGGGACCTTCGATGCTTCCTGGAAGGAGGCAAAGATTGTGAAAAGTTTGACTGTAAATCATTTACATCTATACACTCAAATACTTTTTTTTTTCTAGTCATCTTCTATATTGGGTGCTTATTTGTGTGTAACTGTTATTGTAGCAGCAGTAA
This sequence comes from Amniataba percoides, assembly GCA_037176925.1. NCBI lineage: Eukaryota > Metazoa > Chordata > Actinopteri > Centrarchiformes > Terapontidae > Amniataba > Amniataba percoides. Next base: position 9,332,214 of record JBAJHX010000106.1, read on the forward strand.
TTGCTGCACAGTAAACCATTAGCTGTGATGCTAACAAGCCTTCCTCTGCATCTGAGCCACAGTACAACCACAAATGAACCACCAGCGTTTCCTTAAATAGAAAAAAGATGTGTTACAGTTCATCATAAGTCACACTTGTCACCACCCAACATACAGTAATTGTCATCAGAATAGGCACATTAAAATATTGAATATTACTTTACTTTTCCCCCTTGAACATCCTTCAGGGCAGAAAAACCTGGCAGTTTTTGTTTCTGTCTTAAGGTGCACCATGAATTAAAATTTTCAACTATAAAAAATTAGTTTGCTTCTATTGGAAAATTCTAATCAGCCAGAAATGAATATTTTCAGCATAAAATGAGTTTAGGTCTGCAAGTTTTATATGTGCTCCGCTTCTGCTGAAGAGTTTTCATACATTTTTTTCAAGCAGAGACCTCTTCAGCTGCCTTGTCCAAAATGATATTTTATTGGTTTTATGTGGATACAGTGTTAGGTATACTGTAGCTGAGCAAAATACGCAAACATGTATGGCTGTAGTATTCAAACAAGCAAATTCACTTACCATAAAGGGGGCATAGGAGTTGATAAATCATCTGCTAATGCTCAGATACTCTGTCTTTAGCCCATGAAAAAGGCAAAAAAAAAAAAAAAAGGCAAAAAGGCAAAGCCATTTTAGTGTTTGTTTGTGCCGTATATTCATCTCCTCGAAGCTTCCCTCGAATTCTTCAATGACCCTCCTCTGGGAATATGCTGATTGTTTACTAATTGTTTTCACATTTTTCACGCTCGTGCACTTAGGGAGTGAAATATTTTAGTTAGTTTTACATTAAACTGAATGTTCTAATGGCAGCCCAACAGAAAGTAAGTGGCTACGTGCTGTCTTTGCTTCTTCTTCAACATTACAGTCTGTTAATGTTTTATTTGCTCAAACGCTGTCACTTAAGACTAATTAGCATCAGTCTTTTAACTGGTGGAAATGGGTTTATTAGCAGTTGGTAAAAATTCCCCATTGTTGAATTAATTCAATGTTTTTGGACGACGACAGAGCAGTACTGACCAACAGAATGACAGTGATGAATCGGTTGGATAAATAATGCACATTTTAGGGCGTTGCACAACGCATTATAGCTGATATTTTTACATTGTTCATTTTTGTCGATTCCTTATTCTGACTGTCTGACTGTGACGGGCTCTCTCTCTTCTCACGTGGTCTCACATCTCTTCTTTCTTGGTGGTGATAGTTTCACTGGGGTCACTGCTTTGGAATGGCTTCTCTTATGTTTGCATGCTCTTAATCATGCAGTTTTTTTAATGTATTTCTTACTCTGAAGTATCCACTGTTTAAGGTGTTTGTTCAGCAACTCCTTTTCAGTGTATTATGTTTTCCTTTCAAAGTTGCTTTCAAAGTGCACATTGTTACCCAATCAGACTCCTGGATGCAAGCTTTCTTTGCATTGCTCAGGTGCTGTCAGGTCATTTCTCTTGTCACAGATGCTCTCAACTATAAGAAGAAACTCTGTCTCTGTATTAACCTGACATTATTGTTTGGTGATTTGCATAGCAAGTAAATCATTTAAACACTGTGAAATCCGAGACTAAATGAACTTTAACATTGTACTTTAAATGCTGTTTGCAGTGTGACAGAATCTGTTGTAAGTGTGCCAGTGGATTTTTGTAGACCTGCAACAGATGGTCGAGTGAAGACCTTGAGAAACGCAGGTGTACTCAGGATAGAGGAGAGAGTGTGTGAGACACAATAGTGTGTTTCAGTTGGTGGTTTGTCTACCTGTCTCCAAACAGCACCTCTCTCAGGCCCCTTTGATCTGAACATTGAACCTGCCCTGCTCCCCCAAAGTGAGACAGGCAGCCCTGTGATCCTTTAAACAACCTGTGTGTGTGTGTCTGTGTGGATGCACACGTGCACACACGTGCGCGTATACTTTTGTCTGTGTGTTGGTGCTCCGCAGGCCTATTTAATGCTTAAATAAAGACTCAGTTTTCCACCGGAGACATCACCCCAGTCCGCGTCTATGGGGAGCTGAGCTGCTACTGAGCTCTCTCTGTTCTGTAGGCCTGATAAAAGCATTGCCACAGTTCAGACACCAGCTCAGCAATTCATATAGACAGAGCTGAAGATGAGCCATAAATCATAGAACAAAGTGAAAGGCCTTTTTCCCCTCTCTTCCCCTCATTCTCTTCTGTGTGAGTGGTATGCTTCACTTGTGACCTTCTCTCTTCTCTCTCCTGCGTGTTTGTGTTTTCGCAGCACTCCTACTTCATCGCCCCGGATATCAATGGACTGCCAACTATCCCTGAGAGCGTGAGTATTCATGGAAAAAGAAAAGAAAAGAGACACAAGGAGATAAAGAGAGATCCCTCTCTTCTGAAAACATCTCTGCCTCTAATCGCTTTTAATCAGATACACTTGTCACCTTTTGAAATTATTGCATCATGCTCTTGTTTCAGTTTTATCTCCTTTGTTGCTTGCACTTTTAATGTCGAAGTTCAGTGATTGCCACGGGTATTAGAGGATTCAAACTGAACACATGTCCTTTGTTGATTTTCTATTCAAATTGTAGCTCAAACAGAGCGTCCCGATGACAAGGGACAAAGCAAAAATCAATCTGACAAATTTAAGCAACATTGACTGACATGTTATCTATTTTCTAAACATGACGATGTGAGACGGATCAAAAGCATAAGTGTCTTTTAAGACTGTGTATCTCATCCATTTTTTTCCTTTTACTACCAAACAATATGTGCAGAGATAGAAGTCCAAGTCCTTTTTCAGCCAGTACTGTATGTCTCTCTGTATGTCACACTCTGGCACTCTCACCATCTGTAGCTTTGACACTTTACTGTAAGCAAGTTGTGCAAGGACAGTTTGTTATGTACCCACATATCTTTCTGTTCCTGTCTGTCTCCAGAGAAACCTGACAGAGTACTTTGTGGCTGTGGACGTCAACAACATGCTCCAGCTCTACGCCAGTATGCTGCATGAACGGCGCATCATCATTACCTCAAGCAAGCTTAGCACTGTGAGTCCGTTCCCTCCCAGTTATTCTCTCAGCTGCAGTCAGTTATCAGCTCTGTCCTGTCAGGCACAAGGAGAAAATAGGTTAGAAAACAGCTCAAAATGCTGCGGCCGCTTCAAGGGTGAGGCTCCTGAACACTTAATTCAAATTGAGGTGAAGCTTTCAGTCATGAGGTGTTAACCTTTGTGAGTTCTGTATGCCATGATGGATAAAAGTAGGAGTCTAGAGGGTGATCTCACTCGCATCCAAATGATGATTTCCTCACATGAGAAAATGTTGCTTATTTACATAGAGACGCTCATAGAGAGTCACGGTTGCTATTTTTGGCTTCATATCAAATTCAGATACTGATTTGCCCTCTTAAAAAAGTATATAGCTCAAATGTTGGGACTGTTTCCTAGATTGAACATGATTCTCTTCATCAATATTCCAGCAGGATATCAAACCCTAAGTACTACGATGAGAATATTTATCTGACATGCCTTTGCTACTTGTACGGAGAGAGTTGAACTGATTGGTGTGGGGGGGGGGGGGGGGGGGGGGGGGGGGGGGGGGGGGGGGGGGGGGGGGGGGGGGGGGGGGGGGGGGGG
>JBAJHX010000106.1:9335938-9352186 GCA_037176925.1 Amniataba percoides
CGTGTGCTTTTCCGATCTTTTGCTACTTGTGCGGGGAGAGTTGAACTGATCCGTTTGCCCCCCCCCCCCCCCCCCCCACCCTCGACGCTCACGCGTCCTAAAGTCAGACAGCCGCACTATCACCGCGGTCTGACAGGCTGTGAAATCTGCAGCAAAGCTGGATTATATTTGACTGTTTGTCTTATAACCGCAACATATTAATGAGCAAAAAGCTTTAAATTATCCGTTATTACATGTCTTAACTCTCTCACATAATTTAAAGTCTCTTCTCTCTGTATCTGGATGAGGGAGGAAATCTCTCTGTGTCTCTCTCCCCCTCTTCCTCCCTGTGTTCCTCATTCCAGTCCCTCCCGCCCCCCACCTCCACCACCCTCCCCTCCCTGCCCTTATCTTTGTGGCTGATGAGACAGAGCCAAATGTTTATGACAGATGAGATGGGAGAGGGAAGTGATGTCATCCAAGTCCTATCTGTATCTGCAGAATAGCTGGTCCAGCCTCGGTTTGTTCGAGGCAGCAGAACACTGAACAGCCGGAGGGGCCTGTGGTGGTGATGGGTGCTGGAGGGAACGGTACCCAAGGTCTCCCATAGGAGCTATAATCAGGAAGAGCTGTAAAAATTACCCGGCCCTCAGAGAATTTCACCTGTCTCCCCCGCAGCTCCTCAGACCAGCGGCACCTCCACCCGGGGTCTCGGCTGTGACACGAGTTACACGCTGTAAATTATCAGACTCTAGGGTGAAGGTGTTTTTCTTTTTAGCAGGAAGAGGGGGGTGTAGGTGATTTTTGTCTGTGATTTACAGTTTTCTGCAGCTCTGAAACTAATGTCGGCTTGTTTTTTTTTTCTTTAAAAGAAATTTATGCCGACAGGATTTTTTTTAAGAGCTTCCACGTCAGACCTTTACCTCCGTAAGCTTTTTATCCTCTGCAATCCTTCATCCACTCATCTGTCTATCCATCCATCTTCCTCAGGGAGAGGTGTTTTGGTTTTGCTAGCGATATATGTCAGGCACTGTAAGTACAAAGGTATTTTCACATCTCCACTGGGATTACTACCAGGCCTGATGTTATTAATGCTCCTGTGATGCGTTATTTTTTGCTGTTAGGTAGACTGACCTCCTGGTTCAAGTGGAAATGGCTGCCACGAGTCTCAGAGCCAGCTATCTGAGCGTATATGCTCTTAACTGCAAAGAGCCTGGCTCATTATCCACACCACTGTCTTGTGTTTAAATATCTTAAAGGATGGGAAATATATAATTAACGTCAGAGTTTGTCAAAATGTTTGTTTAAGTGAGTGTTAGCAGTCACAGGATGGACAGGTAATATTTCTATAGTCTTCTTGCCACGGATAGAGGATGTATGAGAGAAGATATTGTTAGTAACATCGTTAGTACCATCCAGCTGCTTTTCACCACCTCCGCCTGTCCAGCCTCTCAGCCAAGCAAAGAGAAACAGGGAATAGAGAGTGGAAAGAGAGCAAGAAACACACACTCAGACACATACACACACACACACATATACTGCATTTATTCTGCCTGCTCTAGGTGCTGCCTGTGTTAAAGCCCCCGGTGAACCCAGTGTGTCAGTCTGCCGGTACATGGCCGGCACGTCTCGCAAGCAGCCAACAGCAAAGGAATAAATCATGATCTTACAACAATGCGTCAGTTGACTTATTGCTGTTTCGTGACCGGAGGTGAATGGTACCACTGTTTTAAAAGGCCGGTCGGCGGTGGCGCAGGGGCGGGAGCCAGCCGAGCGTGCAGCCTTGTCATAAGGCCGTATAATAGGGCTGTATCGGCCCTTCCTCTAACTAGTCAGTTGGGAGGACCCCCACCACCACCACCACCATCGCCCCACCACCCTCCGTGTCTTTCATCTGCCGAGGCCCCCCAGCTATCGAGCCCAGCCTCTGCCCTGCCTATCGCCCAAACTCACACGGCCCGGCCCCAGCACCGGCTGACAGCAGCCCTCTCATCAGCCTGTCAGGCCTATGCTAACAAGGAGCTATCCATCCACCATGCCCTAGAGTGCCAGCTGTCTCTCTGTTTCCTGCCCTCCCCTCTGTTGTTCCTCTCCTCTCTTTTCCCGGACCCCTCTCTCCGTCTCTCCACTTTCTCCCCGTCTTAGTTATTCTTGCTCGCTGACACATTCTTTTCTGTCCATCTGTCTCTCACTCGGCCCGGCTACACCTCTTCTTTCTCTCTGACTTTGCTTCCCTGTTCCTGGGTGTCTTAATGCGTCTCTCTGTTGTTGGGCATCTGCAGAACATCGGGACATCCTCTCCCCATCCCCACCCCCCTCCCTCCCCCTCCTTCCCCTCAATAGACTTATCTCAGCCCCGTGCCATGTGTCTGGCTTAACGCGCGTGGTGCCGCTGTGACCGCGTATGTGCATATGCGCGTGTTGTGGGTGTTTGTGTCTCTTTTGCATGCATCTGTTTGTGTGTCTTCCACGCTCACAGGTGTTTGTACCTTATGTCTTACGTCTCTCTGTGAGAGAGCCGGTGACTGTGTGTGCATGCGTGGGAGGCCTGGCGTTAGCTGTTACCTCTGTCGTCCTGCATGCCCTCTCACTCTCCCCCTCTGCCACCTACTTGTTTGTGGCACACTTGCGTTGTGCCGCGCCTGACACCGGTGTTCGTCAACAGAGGGAGAAGCCGAGCGCGGGTAATTGGTGACGTACTCTGTGCAGGGGAGGGGGAGAGGGAGAGGCTAACGCGGCAATGAACCAACAACAGATATGAGGGAGAGGTGGCAACGGACAGATGGACAGCAGGAGGAGAGGAGGAAAAGAGAATAAGAAATGAAGAATTAAGGTGGAAAGGAGAAGAGAGGACTGAATTTAGAGTGCATAGGGACAGAGTTAGAAGGAAAGGCAAGTGGATGGGAAATGAGTGTTTGAGGCTGTTGTGTAGAGGTCAAGAGCGACTGTTGATACCATTCCTCCTGTCAAATTGAATCACATTGCCTGCAGCAGCAGCTATTTGTCTCACACTCTGCTCTCACTGTACTTTAACATCTGCGATAGGCTCCCTCATCTAACAGAGTGTAGAAGAAGCAGAAGGAACGGGTATTGTTATGTTCTTACTGCAGTAAAACAACTAAACCTCCCCTACACTTCCTTTTTAATTCCACAGTAGCAGTTTCTCCATTTTCTGCCTGTGTTTCACTTCAACATGTCCGGTGGCTCAGGTAAAGAGAAATGGTGTGGGTGAAAGCACACTGCTTACTGACAGTCTGCAGAGTTGCGGCGTTGAGAAGATCTGAGGTCTCTGGTGGGTCCAGCTCTTTAAGGAAACATCACTGTTGAAGGGTGGTGTTGCTGCTGGGGCACATGGAGGCCCGTGCTCTTCTGAATATGATGATATATGAATATAGAGAGCAGCAGTTCTGGTCTGTGAGCCGTCAGAAGAGTTAAGGAAGCTACATGTGATCAACACAACTTTTTTTTTGTGAACCATCGTAATTCAGATCATTGGTTAATGTCTGTTAATAATTAATTAATAATTCCTTGCAGGTTTTAAGTATGTGGTGCAAAAATGGCATAATTAACCCCTCATTTTTTAGTGTTCTGTCAATGGGCATTATTGTCTCACAATGCAATGCACAAAGGAGCGGCTCGCAGCTGGAAAATATTAAAACAAATTGCAGATGGTGGTAAAACAGCATTGTGAACACAGCAGAAAACAAAACAATAACTATTAAATCTCTCAAAAACATTTGGACGTCTGTGTGTGAAGTTTAATTGGGAGTGACACTTTAAAGTTACCGCTGGTTTAATTTCCTGTTAGTGTAAAAAGATTATGTCGGTGTTTTTGCATATTAACTGCAAAAACAGTAACAATGCTGAGACATTTAGTGTGTAGTTCTCACTGTGCATACTTTTTTTTTATTCTGGTATGGGACACTGCTGTTGTATTTACAAAGCTGCTGTGTGACCTCTCCGTACAGCTTTATTGCTACCTGCTTCAAAGTTGCAATGCAAATGTTATCTCTTCACTCCACACTTTGTTCTTCTTCTCTCACTCTCCTTTCCACCTCTTCACGTCTCTTTGTCTCTCTCTTTCAATCTCTGCTTCCTTTAGTCCTGTTGAATGGATCTGGGAAGACCAGTGTTAGCGTGGACACTTTCTGTCTTGGCTACAGCGCACTAAGAAAGCTCTCAGGGCAGAACCAAAGACCTTGACTGCTTTTTGAAGCAGGCTGTCGCTGTATAATCGGTTAGCTTCTCTCAGAGGAAGGGGCAACACACACACCCGCACACATGCGCTCACACACACACACACACACACTGTGAGAGGCAGGCAGCCCCTCATTACCGGGCAGAGCCCTGGTCCCTGAGGACTGGACCCAGCACCTAATCCTGTATTTGTTCTTGGGGACTGTATCTGTGATTCTCCATTGAATGGAATATTAAGCACCCAGGTCTTTTGTGGAGCGTGTAAGCCATTTGGCTCCACTCATCTATTATTTATCAGCCTGGCAAATATTTTATCAGCCTTAGCCTCTCATGACCCACTCTCATGTGGAAGCCCCCCCCCTGTAAATGAAGAAAAAAAAGTGGTACAATTTCTCTTTTTTCCACTTATCTTCCTTTTACTTTTTGCCTCATTCGTTCTAAAACCTGAACAAGGACACAGGGATTTGTATTCATCCGAATTAGAGAAGCAAATATGTGAACTATTCCTCTGGAGTTCCCTCCAAGTTGCCTTATCTCGGGCACACTGCCACCTCCATCGCTTTGGAGATAGCAAATAAAAGAAAACAGAAATCTAGATTTGCTTTATAAATCATTATCTTAGTTTCAGTCACCCCCTCCCCTCGCAGCCAACTCCCCCAAGCCAGCCACCAAGCCTGAGAAGAAGAGAAACAGAGAGAGAGAGAGAGAGAGACTCCTGTTTTCCCTTTCAACCTGAGAGTAAATCATGCCAGTTGGGGGGCTCACCTTGAGGCCTGGTGGAGATAATTGGAGTTGGTTAGCGAGGTGTTCTGTGCCATTACCTCCTGGTACCAGCGAATGGCTGGGGCTTGTCTCGCACTCCCAGAGGAGGAATACACTCGCCTGTTGACTCTCCACTTAGTGTGTGTGTGTGTGTGTGCGTGCGACCCGCGTACATATGTGTGTATGTATATCCACAGACAGATCGCTGACCTCTCTTCATCACAATTTAATGGCCCCTTACCGTCATCGCTTTGCAAAAGGGAGAAGGGTGCGATGGTTTTGATAGTAGCTCTTCCACCAAGTGCTTCACTTTCACACATTAATATTCATAGCATTGATTTATTTTCAGAATTAACAAAAAAACAAACTGTTTGCCAGGGAATTAATCCTGACAGGAGCGTGGCATTGTTGTGTTTTATTTGAAGACGGCAGGCAGCGGAAATATGCATATGCAGATACACAGAGCAAGACACCAATTAAATGTTGATTAAGTCCTAACTATTGTGGGACTGGGTGTATGAGAGACTGCACTGAGACAATAAAAAAAAGATCATTGCTTTTTTTTTTCCTAGCTGATATGAAAAATGAATGCAGTTAAAACAAACATGCAGGGAGAGAGGCACATGGACACACACACACACACACACACACACTTTTTGTTGTAAGCTTTTCAGATGTCCGGGCTTGATGTTTGGGTGGATTCAGAGGGTGGGGTCCTCTTTCTCTTCCTCTGGCGGCGGCGGCAGTTTTCAGCCACCAGGCTTGCCCGCTTTTGGCCGGTCAATTGTGACACTGTGTGTGTCAGTGAGCAGGGGGTCTCTTGGTAGTTGTGCGCGCGTGTGTGATAGTGTGTGTCCGCTTCACACATTGACTGTGAAGCTGCAGCAGTATAACAGCGGCTGCTGCTCCAGGGTCCCCGCGGTATTGGCCTAGCCCGCAGTCTCTCTTGGCTAACTCATGTTTCATTCTTTGGCAATTTGCCCTAATGAAGTCCCGCAGGAGCCCCTCAGACCTCTGTTCTCTTTCCATATTTAATCATGTTATTTTAATCTGGGGGATGAGCTAACGCCTCTTTCTCCTGCCGTGTCTGTGTGTCTGTGTGTGTGTGTTGCAGGTCATTACTATGGCTGGGTTTTCATGAGATGGGATGTCAAGGGGGGATGCTGGCTTTAAGACAATGGGAGACAATGACTTTAATTTTATGTATGATGTTAGTTTGACAATGTAGAAAGCTTCTTGAAAAGGAATGTCATCTTCATGTGATTGCTTCTTATTAAAAAAACTGTTATTTTCTCTTTAATTTCTAGGTCATAGTGGTTGGGGTAATTTTGATCTTTATGGTTACTGTCAGCACTGTTATGGGCTCCTTTTGTTGGTCTGTGCAGGTCGCAGCACAATTCTCACTCTGACATTGAAATGAAAAGCAGTTAATTATGAGCACCAGCCTTGTATTTGCTCTCATTTTTGTGTTCAGAACATGTTAAAATCTGTGCGTTTTTAACTTAAACTTCCCATTGCAATGTGCAATTGTACCAGTATTATTGAAGTGATGACCCACCACAAGCAAATTAACATCTAAAGCAAGTGTCTGTTCCACGCTCGATACTCACCTTGTCATCAATCTTTCTCTCCTCCTCTTGTGTTTCTGTCATGAGTGTAAGACAAAGCTCATGTCAGCTGGTTGATCTCCAGCTTTCAGTCTGTTTCTCTGTTCCTCCAACAATAGCTTGCAGGTCTTGTGTTCATCACAACGGCACTACACATGTCAGCGTAACACGTTCTTTCTGAAGGCTCTTATTTGTGAACAAGATTAAAGGCTAAATTCAGTGAAATCAAACATGTAGCGCATTGACACATCAACAGAACAGCAACCGTTATTCTAGATTTATTTAAAAAACAGGATGTTTGGAGGGAAATTAAACTCAAATTTTTAATACTTCTTGTAGAGACTTTAGAAAGGTTGAAACTTGGTTGGAGAAGTTGTAAAAATGTATTAGAAAGAAAAAAAAAAGTCAAACAGTATATTTAGCTCAAAGTTTTTTTTAATTTCTTGGAGTTTCTTTGGTTCAGTTTTGGAGACTGAAATCACACAAACAAAATATTCAACAACCAGTAAACATGCAGCACAGAGAGATGTTTTTGTCTTTCTTTTTCATCGTTTTTGTCCGTCCTTGAAAAGTTGTGTTGAGATTGTCCTTTTGCTTCTTTTTGTCTGTAGTTAACTGCGTGTGTCCACGGTGCGGCTGCTCTGCTCTTTCCCATGTACTGGCAGCACATCTTCATCCCCGTGCTGCCCCCGCATCTTCTGGACTACTGCTGGTAAGGCTGACCACCTCTGAAACGCACACACACGCAAAACACCATCAGCATCATCAAAATAAATGTTTACACCCCCTCCTGCCACTTCCTCTCCTCTCTTCTCCCACTTTCCAGCCTCCTCTCCACGCACACACGCACCCTCGCACACACCTGACACAAACCACGCCATGTGTGCTGGTCGTGCACCGAACTGAAAACCTCGGTGTAAAAGTGCAGACACACATGTTCACACATTCTCCCACCCGCTCTCCGGGTTGTTCTCACGATTCCTCTCGTGGTGCGACTTCTCCTGTGTGGCCCCTCAACATAATGAATGGCCTGGATCACCTTGCTCCATATTTCATGCCAGTGCTAGCGCCACGCTCTCATCTTCTTAGCCCTCTCAGGGGTTCATTACCACCCGTCCAACGCAAATCCAACAAATCTGTATGGACTTGATTGAAAGTGAATGGAGAACTGAGGGTACATCTACAAATCTACACGCATTCAGGTCAACCTCAGATCTGTACATATATATTAAAAAAAAGAAAAAAGCAAGGAGTGGAGTAGTCATCTTATGTAAAATGAGCTGTTTTTTGTCGAATCAGTGCTGATAGCTCGTACAGTACAGAGCTTTATCATAAGGGACACATCAGCTTCGAAAATCTATTCATCACTGACAGTAAAATGTGATTTTCAACACTCTGTGAAGACTCATCATTATCTTATTTAATCACAGGGGTTTCCTCCATGCGCTGATTAGATAACTGGATTATATTAGGTGCTCTGTGCTGTTTGTGTGTGTGTGTGTGTTCGTGTGCATGTATCTGTGTAAATGTTGATGAAAGTCAGCACATTAAATGCAGCGGACAGCGGCTAAAGTGCAGAGCTACGGGCCTGCTGTTTGTTTTGCTGTTGCTTTAAGTTGATTACAAGCCTGTGGCCTCTGAATCATTCTGGCCAGGAATACACTGACCCAAAGCTATCCGATTATTGCTGCCTCTGTAAACCTCACCCATAAAAATGGTTTCTATTATTTGACTGTTTTTGTTGATTTTATTCATCTTGGTGGATGAGAAACATATTCTGTGATTCAGCCTTTCCTTGCCACTAACTTTCAATTGGAAGACAAATATCACATAAAATGAGAATGACATGATGATAACCACGCAAGGCATATTTTTGTAGGGGAAAAAGAAAACATTTGACACCTCTGCCCTTTAGTTTTCTAGGAAGCGTTCTTAGTCTTTCTTTACTTTCTGAATCTACAGTCTTGTTAGAGGTAAAACTCCATTAAATGTCCTGAAAAAACATTTACTCTTGTTCATTTAATAGCATTTTTATCGTTATAATAGATACTGTAAAATTTCACCCATTAAATTATTGCCCACTAATAGTTTAGTGTGACAATATTAAACTGAAGCAATGTGAATCAGATTTTAAACTAAAGTCAGTGACTGAAGACCAAAAATTGGCAGATGCTGAATGAAGGAGAAACTTGTTTGGTATTTTCACTTTGTAAGCACATTTTTTAAAACAGTCCAGTAGCACTCAATTTATTTCCCTTCTACACACAAGTAAAGTGATCTTGTGTCCCATTTTGAGAGTGATGATAGTTCTTGGGAAAATAAATTTGAAGTCTGATTTTTGCTCACTTTCTGTGCCCTGCCTGTTATTTGATTATTCTGAAGACCAACATACAGATGATCATCAGTTTTGCTGCCTATGTTAAAAAAATTAAGACAGCAGTTTTCACATAATCTATAGTTAATAAAATTGATTTTACTTTTGAAATAGATCGCTTTTATTCTTAGCATAACTTTGGTGGTTTTAGTTAACTTTTTTATTCTTTCATTTGGATGATAATTTTGTTTTTTCAAATGAATAATTTATTCTAGAAGATATGGTGGCGTTTGTGGTTATTTTAATGAATTACATTATAGTCAGGTCACATCGTCATCCTCAACCAACAGTCAAAAACACAAATCTTCACACTGACGACGCTGTGATTTATGCCAGGTTATACCTTGATAAATAAACAAAGGTTAATCAAAAATCAAAATAGTAATTGAATACATTTCTGATGACTCTGTTAATCAATAAATACCCTCAGCATTAAGTGTTTCTCTTTTTCAGGTGGGTGTTTGAAATGTGCTGTGCTGGTGTAGCCTTCATGAATCTTTTCTTTACTACGTGTACACGTCTGATATCAATGTTGCTCACAGCTTTGTTTTCCTCTCTCCATCCACAGTGCCCCCATGCCATACTTTGTGGGAGTTCATCTTAGTCTACTGGAGGTACGTTAGTTAAGCAGTGGTTATGTGTATGCATATAAATGTGCCTGTATATAAATGTACATCATTATAAAGTATGTGCATAATTATATATGCTGCTGCAAATTGATGTATATACGGTATGTGCAAACTCTGTGCTGTTCATCAGAAGTTAAATGTTGATGCTTCCTAATTTGCATTAGATGTATATTATGAATTTCAGGGTCCTTGTCAGTGAATTTTCTTTAAGAGTAACCAAATTACATTTAGGGAGATGTAAACATATAGTCAGTTCTTTGTTTTTTCTTCTCAGTGAAGTGGTCAGCTAATGCTGCATCTGGTGTGATGAACTGTGCTATTAATTTTTGTATATGATATTTAAAATTTCAGTAAGTAATTTTTGGCACTTTCAGCACATTGAATAAAAAAAATTGACTTAATGTTTTTTCCTCTTTATCTTCCTGTCTTGCTTGTGTGCATTCTTAACCAAAAGTACAAAAGACAGAGAGAGAGAGGCAAAAAAGTATCTGCAAACAAAGAGCTTTTCTACTTCATTGTTAAACCCTGAGTGTTGGTTGGGGGGCAAGCCGTCACCAGCACTACTGTTGTGTGTGAATGCGTGTGGCAAGCACGCGCACACTCAAACACTTGAGTGTAAGTGTGAGGACGGAAGTGTTGTGTCTGTGTGCGTGTGTAACTGTGCAAATGCATATGTTGTAACGCACATGTGTGTTTGCGTGTGTGTTTGTGTGTGATATTTGTCTGACAGTTGCGGCAGTGGCAGTATTTATCACACTCTGCATCCGTGACAGACCCCCTTTCCGCCACTACATAATTAGTCCAGATCAGCATGTGAGCCTCCACTGCACAGGCTGTCACAAAAGTGACAAACTAGAAATTCACACACTATGCTGCCCCCCCCCCCAACACACACACACACACGCCCCACCCCCCCACACCTGCCTGCATCCTGCACCACACTGAAATAATTGTTGAATTTGTCGCCATCAGGATGCGCACAGCACAGCACAGCATCACTGTGTTGTTGTTGATGCATGAGGTTTTGGTGCTGTGGAAAATCTTTGCACGATCCAAATGTTCCTCCCAGTACCATTCTTCATTTTATGTGTGTGTGTGTGTGTGTGTGTGTGTTATTGTAAAGATGTTTTAATATTTTTTCTCCATGTCATTTTTCATTGTTAATCGTACGCAGTGTGATGACAGTATGGTTTTAAATGTGACCTCTATGTTTTCTTCTTTATGCTTTAGAACAGAAATGACTCTGCTGAGAAACACACCTGGAAAACACTTCTTATCAAATGTTAACTTAATATTATGATTTAATGTTGAAACAAACTACAGTCTGAGGGTCTTTATTATTTTAAGTATGCAAAACTTAAATAGTTCTATCAAGGCTAAAAAGTAAAAACAATGAGTTGCTGTAAGGTGATAAAAACCAAATATTTATACTAAAAGAAATAATGCTTCAGTTTCATGACATAAAAATAGAAAATATTTTAGCTGTTAAAATTACAAGGACTTGTTTGCAAAATTTGAAAATCAGATTTTAATTATATTGTGGCGTTCAGTATTTTGAGATTGAAGTGATTGTTGAAGTGATAACATTGGACATTTCCTCTTTTAGAGAGTACGCAGTCGATCGCTGGAGGATGTGGTCATTCTCAATGTGGACACCAATACCCTGGAGAGTCCCTTTGATGACCTGCACAACCTGCCACATGACGTGGTGAGACACACACACACACACACACTCACGCACACACACACACCTTCAAGAGCTTCTCAACCTTTATTGTGTCATTACACACAGAAGATTCGTTTTTCCTCTTTCACATCCAGTCTCACTTGCATAAATGCACATTTTCTTGTCCTCCAATGTACTCTCACATTCACACTGACACCCACGTGCACACACGCAAAACAACACACACATAGAAACACATACACATGCAGAAACTTGTCAAAGTATAGCTGTGTCCCCTCCCCACATCATTAATGACTGCAGTACTGGCTCCTCAGATTGTGCCTGTCTAAAGTAAACTCCTGTCGCGTCGTATGACGCTTGAAGGCGAACAGCATTCCCCGACCATCAGAGGCTTGCGGGAAAATGTGCGACTCCCTTCCCTTCATCTCCATCCATTCTAATCATTATTTCACAAAGTCTTGCATTTCTGTCTGCCCACTGGCACGTTTCTGAGAACGAGAGATAGGAGGAGGGAACAAGGCAGGGAAGAGAAAAGAAAAGGCAGAGATGGGTGATTTTCTAGGGGGAGAGAGTGGGAAGAAGGGGGCCAATTACCAGTGTGGGCAGTGAAGCCACCTGCCAGTGCATCGTCTCTTTAATTAATGGAGCACCGACGCCGGTCAGTGCTACAGGAAGCATCACCACGGCGTCAGGGTCACTCGCACATTTAAACACACACACACACACACACACACACACACACACACACACACACACACAGAGTCTTATATACTCACACACAAACCTGAAGAACAACACACACGCTTGTCGTCCCCGGTCTTTGTCGAAGCAGGAATCTGTTTGTTTAGCTGTTTTTCTGGGTGTGTGTATTAAAGCTCCTCTGCGAGGCGCTGAGGCCCCGCTGAGGCTGCGGACGCACTATTACCCACACTGCTAACAGTATGTTCTCAGGTTCCACCGCCTACCGGTCTCCAGCCCTACCGGCAGTATATAATTCAATCCACTGCCCAGCAGACTCCAGACCTTCTCTCACTCCCACACCGCTCTGCGTCTCCTGATTTAGCGCCGCTCATCCTGCTACGACTGCTAGTGTGCATTAATGCCTCCTTGCTACAGCAGAGCTGCGATCTTTTCTGCATTTTATACAATTACCTTCCTACTTTTTAGCTGTTTGCCTTGTCGCCCGCTGTATCACCTGCCTGGCTGCTCAAGTTTCATGACACCTGTCTGCCTTCTTGTCTCTCTCTCACAGTGCTTACCTCCAGGCTGGACGTTTCTTTCACCCGCTGTTTGCTTCTCATGCTTCTTTGCCGTTATCTGGCTGCAGTACCTTCTTCTCACTTCCTGCCTGCTTGCTTTTCTGTACCCAGGGACTCGAGCCCTAAATTAAATTGCAAACTGAGTTTGTCATAAAAAGGAGTCAGGGCTTTTGAAAAGCGACAGAAGCAGAGAGAAAAGCCTTTGTCTTTGCCGTGTGATAAATTAAGTGGCAGGCTCAGAGCCTATTTCCTTTGATCCCCCACTCACCATTTTTCCTGACTAATGACAGAACATAGCCCGCATATCATGTCAAATTACACCACCTGAAACTGAAACTCCACTGGCATTAATATATTTATTGCAACAAATTGTTGTTGTTGTTTTTATTCCTATTCCTTTTTTTTTTCCTGTCTCCTCTCATCTTTTCACCGGGGCTAGTAGATTAATAAGGAAGCGAGCAGGTACTAATTGAGTGGAATTCCAGGTCTCTTGTTAGTTTGCTTGTTAGTGATGAGGACATGCCACATGGCATTTGATGTTTGTGTTTACACACAAGGAGATGTTTGAGGCATTGTGCAGTTTGTCAAGCAGAGGCCTGAAATCTTGATTAATGCTGAGCGATTCTCTGCCTGGGCTGAGCAGCCGCACGTCGTTTCTGAGCTATTTAAACCCCTCTTCGCTTCTCTCTAATTCTCACTGTAACACTGGCTACTTAACACTCAGGCTTTATTCAGTGTGAAACCAAAGCCCTGAGACCTACGAAGTAATGATTATTTTCACTTAAAAAGCCCAGCTCCCTTTGTATGAATATATAAAGAATGAAATGGATTAAAAGGTAAAGGCCACAGGCAATTTTTCTGTGTGTTTTAAGTCTAACTAAGAGGGAAAACAAAGAACTCAGATGTTGATTTAAGCAAACCTTTAGAGATCAGTCTAATTATGGCAACGCAGGCTGTGAGCACATGTGGACTCTATTACGGTGCTCGGCTGACCAGTGGCCGTGCTTTTAGCAGGTTCAGAGTTCACAGTTGTCCTGAATTAGCCGCCCTTCTGTCAGACAGGACCCCTACACCGGCTCCACTAGTGCCCGCCCCTTAATGGTCTTTTCCCGCAACTTCACACATAATATTTTAGATTTATTGACTATTACAAATGCTACCATGCCAGTAGCGGTTCCGTCTAGCAGAAAAAGGAAAGATCGGAATAAGAGAGTAATTGGTAACAGTTCAAAAAAGGATGCAACAGTCCTTTTGAAAATTACTTTTGACATTTTAAATTATAAATGTCAAAAGACAAACATTTGTTAAACTCTTCTGTATTTGATTTTTTTTATGCACAGGGACAGTAGATTGTATCAGTCTGTTTGATTTTTGTTTTTCCTTTATATTTTTTTAGTTTTGTTTTAGCATGCTTCTATATTTACATTTTTACATTTCCTATTTTAACCAGCATATTTTCATGTTTCTGTCAGAAATAATCCAGATCAAGGAACTTTTTTGTTGCTCTCTATGAGTTTGTGCTTTTCTTTATCTTTCTGTTATTTTAGATCAACATTGTGATTTTATTCTCCTTTTTTAATATTGTGTATTTTTAGCAGGCTTTTGCATGTTTTAATATAGTCTAAGTTTAACTGCAAGTTTTAATAGTTTTTACACATTAATAAATCATACTAATCTCCTAGAGACCGTGCCTGTGTCAGTAAAATCAATATGTTGACAAGCACGCTGAAAAGACATACTCAATAAAAAAAAACAACACTGTAGTTTTTCCCTGAAAGATCAAGGTATTTTTGTTTCTTATTCTGAGATCCGCAGTTCCTCTTCCGCACAGAGATTGTGCTGATAAAGTTATAATTGGCTTTTGGTTGGTGGAGCTGTTTACCGCGCTAGTCATTAAAAGTATCCAAGAATAGCAAATTAGGAGTCTGTTAATTCTGAAAACAAACAGTGTGTGACTGAATCAGATTTTTATTTCATCCCTGCAATTGATCTCAAACCAATGACGGAAGATTTTTTTTTTTTTTTCATGTATTATTCTTTCTGTGGCACACATTCAAGGTGACGTGCTACAATGCAGCTTACATCTTTATTTTCAGATGCTCCCTCTCACATCACAGCCTAATTCCTTCTATTCTCCTCCTCTCTGCCTCTCGCTACTTTGCTGACACCGTGTACCCATACATTCCTAGCCTTCATACATTTGATCATTTGTATTCCCAATAAAGGTGGAAATTTACAGCGTACACTCCTACTTCCTGTATTTCAAGCCTGCATTTGGAGGTTTACAAATGAATGAGGGGGTTGCGGTTGTGTCTGCGCGCCTCTCCTGAGATCACCTGGCACACTTAATCAAACATCGCGGCTTTAATTTGGTGTTCAGTCTCCGATGCTCCCTGAAAACAACATCTACATCATCATCTACAACAGAGCGCAGCCGACAGCAGGCAAACACTCGCACATGCAGATGCACAGAAGCACACAGAGACACCTACGCGTTGTCGGCCAGGAATGTTCATCAATGACACTCAGATCTAGTTCAGGAGTAAACTTTTGCTACTCACAGATTTTTCGGTTTGTCCACCAGATCCCCCCATTTTCAGTTTAAATACAGCCAACGTGTGTTTCACTTCACTGGTGTCTTCCCAGTATAGCGAAGCCACCTACAGTAAAGCCCCTCGCGTGCTGCACTAACTAGATGGTGGCTCGGTGCTGGGAATGCAGTTGCTCCACCTCAGTTACATACTATACTTTACCAGAAACGGTCTCGGCGTCGACAACACACACTATAACAAGCCCCACACTTTTGATTTTGTTTTTATTTTTTCAGCCTGCACCTCACCAAACTGCAAACGCCGAGATGTGCTCATTTAAATCATTGTTTTACAGGTTAGGATTGTTTTAAATGGCGCTGAACTGTGCATACACTTTCTCCGCAGTGTTAGCAGCCCTTCATTTACTCATGTGGAGTTTAAAAGCTGCACTTCATTTTCACATACTCGTTCTGCCGGCGGTTCACTCTGGATTAGAAGTCAAAAAGGGAGAGCAGCATCACCCACTGCGTTAGTTATTGAAGTGAGAGATGACATTTAGCTGTAGTTAATTATGTATGCAAAACTCAGCCGCTCAGCTGCTATAAGAGGTCAGCTTGACAAAGTAACCCCACACCGGGGAGAGTCTCATGGCAATGAGATAGCCCTATTAAAACACACACACACACTCACACGCACAGAGACTTTTTCTCCCCCTTGCTTCCTCACTCTTTTCCGTTTCGCCTGGCTGTATTGTATTGCATGTACTCAACCGCAGAGCAACATACAGCATGATTAAGAATTATATGTATCATCGCTACGTGCCTTTAATAGTTTATCTATTCTTGTCCCTCTCCATTTTTGCACTTTTATTTAATCACATCACTTTGCTAATTTAATACTTGCTGAAGTTAATTTTGGTATCATACTAAAGACTATGAAAATAATGATCTGATGTGATTAGCTGTAAGCGACTGTGATTGACCCCTCCCCCCCAACAACTGAAATAATCTCCCCATTATTTTGCAGTTCTGCCGTAAGAATGAAAATGGAGGTTAATTTAAAAGAAATCATAAAATATCTAATATTTGTTTTAAATTGGTTGGATAAATGAATTTCTTAGATTCCAAGTTACAACCTCATTGTGCACATGTATGTGTGTGTGTGTGTGTGTGTGTGTGTGTGTGTGTGTGTGTGTGTGTGTGTGTGTGTGTGTGTGTGTGTGT
>JBAJHX010000106.1:9389911-9428290 GCA_037176925.1 Amniataba percoides
CGTGTCTTCATCGAAGGATTTGCCATTTTTAAGTCTTAAGTCTTAAAACAATACCGGCTGCCCACGTGAATACTGAAACAGGTTTTGCTGCTTTTCCTTCTGCTCATGCTGGCCATTAAAAAAGTGATTCCAGCATGAGCCATGGTGAGGGTATTGTGAAAAAAATGTATTTGAAGGCGTATCTGAAGTAAATGTGAAGCATCAGCTTTCCAAGTCAATAAAAAAAACACTGCAGTTCAGCAGAGAAACAGAGGACATTTTACATAAACTATTTGTTTATTATTTATCTATTTAAGATTGTATTAATATATAGCCCTTTAAAAGAAAGTTCATCACATTCTCCATCTCATCACTTAAACTGAAAGGGTGTTGAGTTGATGGGCAGCACAAAGAGGAACTATCACAGTGATCAGTTTTTAAATCGACACCTTACTTTGGTTTTAAAACAGACTAGACGCAGGAGGACACGGACAGACGTGTTCAGATACTGCAGCGCCGTGCCTTCGCTCCGTGTGCTTGTGTGTATGTGTGTGTCTATGAACTTGGGCTATTCTGGGATCTACTCACACTCACATCTTGTTAGGAGAGATTAAGTGTGTATGTTTGGTGTCACGGTAGCCACCTGACTTGGGCCCTCACTCACAAACACACAGCTCGGAAATCAATGACAGGATTTGCCTTCAGCTTAGACTAGAGGAGAACATGGAGGGAGGAAACTGGAAAAGGAAAGCAGATGTGCAGTGATGAAGGAGAAAAATTAGTCAAGAGAGATGAAAACAGGACAGAAGACAAACAAATGCTGATATGATTGTTTTTTTTTTTTATTTGACAACAACAAAGACACAGACAGAGACTGGATTGAAACTGAGAGAGGACATTAGGACAGAATACCATGAAGGAAAGACAGACAAACAAGAAGTTATGGTCATATATGGATCATCCAGCATGATGTCAGCACAACAAAAGACTAAAAGACAGACAAAAACACAATCAAGTCCACGAGGAACAGACAAGCTCGACGGTTTAGAGAGTTACGAACCATTTGACCACGACGGCACGGTGAGCGCTGATAGGTGCTGTTTGAGGAGAGCCGGTGAGAATTTAGGCTTAAAATATATCTTTGCTTCGCATGTGAGGGTTCAGAGACAGAAACGTCCTCTTTGGTACAAAGCAACGCGCAGCAGTCAGTCAGTCAGTCGCCACGGCGCTCTGAACGCACATCAGGAACAAAGGGAGACGTCTCGCCGTCTTCCAGCCCCTCTAGGCGCCTTTGTAACTACAACGCTGTTTCTGATATTTCAGTGTGGAGCTCCCACAATCCAGTTCAGTCAAGACTGACGGGACATGTTCAATGAGAGGCAATATGAATAACGCATATCTTATAATGTTCCTCGCTGCATCAAAAAGTGCTTTATTGAGCACGGACTACCCTTCCCTTTAGACCACAGTGACTCTCCCTGCAGCTTTGTGCTTAATCTGTTATTTGATTAATGGCTGAGTCCACTGACAGAAAATGAATTGCGGGCAAGTTCAACAATAGAGGCAAACATTTTCTGATACAGCATAATTTAAAATCTAATGTATTTAAGTTTTGGTATACCTGTCAGTCAAACCAAGTGGCTTAAATGTGTTGCTTTGGAAAAAAAAATTGTTGTGAAAAAACCTTTATAGATTTTATAGATTACTTGAACAATCAGGAGAATAACAAACTCGATAATAATCGATAATAAAAATGATCTTTAGTTGAAGCTCTTAACTGTGTTAGTTGCACTGGAGATGACTGCATCTGTGACCTATAGCTACTTAAATAAATCAATCATATCTGGTAATATAAATAACTATATTACATAAAGTGCTTCTGATTACTAAAGTGTCATTTTAAGGCACAGAAACAGCTCGTCAGTCTACAGGAAACCCCGATGTTTGAAGCGTACCCTCATTAATACCTGACCCCCTGTGCTTTGTAAAGAAAATCATTCCAGTCTCATCCCAGTGCAGACACTCAAGCCTGCAAACACACACACACACACACACGCTCAGTCGTTGCCTCCCCAGTCTATTTCTGGCTCATCGTCCAGTCTGAGGATGAGGTAGGAGAGCAGCTGGAAGAGGTTCTGCCACAGTATCATGGCCACGTAAAAGTAAATGTCGCTTACGTCCGTCTGGCACGTGTCTCCGGCGAAGCTCATGTCACACACGCAGACGTACTTGTTGATGAGGTTGCGGCAGTAGCCCCCGTTCAGGCAGGGGTTGGAGCTGCACTCGTCCACTTCTTGCTCACACCTGCAGACGCAGAATCACAGCTCAGTCAGGGACACTTATGATGGAGGGGGGGTGACCACAGCTAGGAAATGATTTATTACACAGTAAGTAACACTCTGATTTGAAGGAAGTCTAAAAGGGTGTGAACTTTGCAGGGAGTTTTATCCCTTCCACTGATAAACAGATAATCAAATCTTGTGGTGGAGGAAGCAAATGTCGTTGGCATGAGTTTAATAGCAGAGCAGCTGGAGAATGAGCCGGTCACTGTGAAGCACGGATAATGATTATGACAGGCTTAATCTAATATTAAAGTCAGTCTTTATGTCCTACCGGTGTCCAGTGAAGCCGGGTGGACAGTCACAGGACAGATCTCGGTCGGTGCAGTTGCCTCCGTTGAAGCAGGTGTAGTTTCTGGTGTCATCGCCACACACAGAAACAGGCAGCTTGGGCCGTCTGGCGGTAAGACAATGAGTCATGCAAGAAGTTAAATACATGTTTAGTGTTTTACTTTAAGCTGCAACATGCGAGGAATTGAAGGGTTCGGAGAGTCGCGCGCGGAAGGGTTTGAGGACTTAGCGTCTGCCGGAAGCAGAAGAATCAGGAGCTGTATTGTTGGGCTTGCCCCAGCTCCCCACAGGGGAGACAAAGAGGCTTAGGAGGGGACCAGGATAATAAGATTAAAGACCTCTGGCAAATATTCACCAGCAGGATGTCAAGTCACATGTACAGGAATGGAAGGACCAACCATTTCTCTTTGGCCTCAATAACGTCTTATTTGCCAGAAGCACTGCAGCTCTGTTCCAAAATGTATTCTGTATTTTGTATCCTCTGGCAAATTTGAAATTCATCCCTCAACAGTTACAAAATATGAGGCTTTCTGTTTTGGAAAGTGAGGGTTTAATTTAGATGCCAGGAATGGTTTTGAACTACAGCTGTCACTCATTTGAAACAGTGGGTATCTCATTTTAAGACAAACAATGTCACAAGGAGCGTTAATATTAGCTTTGCTTGGCATTTTGTAGCGCGCAGTTGAACAAAAAACAAAAAAAAACAAAAAACCAGGAGACATCTAACATGACATTTGAGAGACAAATATCTAACAGGAAACAAATAGCGAACACCTAGAGAAATGGAAAAAAAACCAAAACAACTTACACATTTTTGACAACAATGTACCACGGAATTTCTTCAACACGCTCACTGGAGAGGAACAGAGAGAAAGACGGGGAAAGGGGGTAGAAAGAGACACAAACAGGAGACACAAACAAAAAGAAGTCATTTTGATGAAAACTTTGCGGTGGAGATGTTCCCAGTAAAGGGAGATGTGCAAGCTTGTCTGGTGTGTCTTGCTTAGCGAGACACTTGCAAAGGTTTTTTTTTTTCCATGTTGCAAAAGAGGCAAAATGCAAGAGGCTGTGTGTTTACAGGATAAATGGTTGGAGGCGTTCCCCTGCTGGTTCTCCGAGGCAAACGGTAGATGACAGGGGAAAGAAACTGGCACTGAACCAGAGAGCCTTGTGTAGTGAGACACCACAGCAGACTGAGGCCTTTTCTGGCTGACACTAGAATAGAAACGCAGCATCTGAGGCGCTCTCTGCAGGCGTGGTTGAAATGCTGAACAGAGGCAGAGATGTGGAGACATTTACAGTGAAGGATGTTTTTTTGTGTTGTGGCGTGGTCCCTTGTTTGTGCAAAGTGGAGCATTTATTTGTGTATTTTGTGTTTACTAACTAACTAAGAGCAAAGCAAAGTCATCGGAGCATGAAATATTTATACGGGGATCGTTTCCTGCTGCTCTAAATTTCACATGAGCGTTTTACACTCTTAAAAAGTGTCTACTGTACATTTTGTTCCACTTCACTGTCCTGTTGCTGTGTACTTACTTGCAGAGGGGTCCAGTATAGTTCTCGGGGCAGAGGCAGCCGTACCTCTCCGGCCCGTGCAGACAGGTGCCTCCGTGGGCACACAGGTGGTTTTCACACATATCCACCTCCTCCTCACAGTCCACGCCTGCGTAGCCAAACTCACAGGCGCACTCGTAAGTCAGCCCATTCACGCTGCAGTTGCCGTGAACACAGGGCCCGGAAGCGCAGGTGTCGGTGAAGAAGTCGCAGCGTCTCCCGGCCCAGCCGTCGGGGCAGCTGCAGTTGAAGGTGTTGAAGAGGTCCTGGCACTCCCCTCCGTTCAGACAAAGGTTGGGCTCACAGACGGGGGCCCCGCTGCAGCCGAGGAGCGGCGACTGCGGTGACGTCTGGATGAACTGCTCCTCCTGCAGCCGTGGGAGGTTCACCTCAGAGGAGCTGAGGTAAGGCAGGGCGATGCCGCCCAGCTCTACCGTGCCCAGGCACCCAGCCAGGGACCATCCAGCATCAGGGGCCAGTCCCCCTAAGAAGATGTCCACCTCCTCCTTGAGGAAGTTCAGGTTGCCTCCTTGGTTCCTGGAAGTGCTTGCTTCTTCTATTTCTTCATCCAGCACCAGAGTCCACCGGGAGGCTTGTGCCCATGGCGCTGCCATGAACAGGTGGACGCTGTGCCACTCGCCATCACTAACGCTTGTACTGCTGCTGAGACTGACCGTGGAGACTCCCTGCTCCCCCTCCTCCTCCTCCTCCTCCTCTCCGCCTGTGCTGCTCTGAAGCTCCATGAAGAGGAACCCATCCTGGACAGAGAGCGTGATGAACGCAGAGCCCTTCTCTGCGTGGAGTATAGCTGCATTACGCTTTCGAGTGCGTATGTTTAGGGAGAGGTTAGTTAGATTGCGGGATATGTTGCCATTTCCCCGGTAGGACAGCACAGTGCTGTGATTCAGGAAAGTTGCATTGGAGTAGCCTAGAAGACGAGAGAAAATGTTTGTGTATATTTTCAGATCCATTTTGTTGCACCATTAAAAGTTTGTCAGGTAGGATCTCCTTTTTGTTTATGGCTTTACATAGGGGAATACAACAAGGTCATGAGGTAAGTGTACTGATTTTGAATTCAAAGATCACAAAAACAACATGTGCTATTACTCTACATCATGGCGCTGACCTGCCTGATAATGTCACTGTAGGCAACTGGATGAGGTCTCTAAGGTTTCCTCAATGGGTTAATCGCTGAACATCATCGAACATGGGGTGGCTTGCAGGTCAGACAGGGTACACGGAAAATCATCACTAATCCCAGCAAAAAAAGAATAAGCTGGCCTCAGGCCAAGCCTGCTTTACAGAGCACATACAGCGTGGGCGGATTGAGGCCAGGGAATATTAAAGCATGTTGTATGACTCACTCTCATAGTGGTCAGCATTGACCAATACTATAAATAAGGTCAAAGATTAGATAACATACATAACCTAAGTCTGATGTAAACGATTCCATGTCTGGGTTTTTAGGGCTTTTATGTAACAAGGAACTTATGTCGAGTGGGAAAGAAGGCAACAGACTTTACCTGCCCCATGGGACACAAATCATCTCGCTGTGAGGATGCTTTTAGGAAATCCGGTTAGCTGCTAACATGCAGTGACTGGTAGTGTAATAAGATAATGGGGAAAAAAATCACATTCTCTTCATGTGATTTAGCGCGTGATTAAGGAGCACCTCTACATTATCTTGATTTGAGGATCAAAACATTCAAATCAATTGTTAAAATCTCAGAACATCACAAACAAAAAAATGAACAATCTGGTGTCAAGCAGCCCTTGAACAGCAGGACACCTTGAATATTTCACTGCTCTGCTTTGAAAGGAATCGACCTCAGCTATGAAACTATTAACACAAATTGTGTTAATAATGATGTATTGTATTGCTACTGTTGGATAACATGACCCAAACACTTGCAGCTTGATGATTTTCCCATGAAGCTTTGTGACTTAACTTCAACTTCATGGCCAACAACCTGAGACACAGCATAGACGTGTCTTGTATCTGCTGAGATCTCAGACGCCACTTACATTCGTATCCCTGGTTCAGCATCCTGCACTCTGAGTCTGCGGGGCAAGGTGACAACTCGCACCACCTGACCTCCTCACAGCGCCGCCCCGTTGTCCTGGGAGGGCAGGTGCAGGTGAAGTCATCCCACATGGAGTAGCACATCCCACCGTTCAGACAAGGGTTCCTCTGAAGATGACAAAATGACGTACGACATAAGTGTGATCTCATTTTAAACTGAACGTAAGGCTTGAATCAATTTCCCTGTCACTTAAACAATGAAAGAGGAAGACTGAGTAGTGATAAAGGCTGATAATAAAAGTCAGGAAGTGTTTTACTCACACTGCAGGTGTTGTCCCCAGAGCACCCAGCAGTCACGTTTTCCATGAGCTCCA
Source organism: Amniataba percoides (assembly GCA_037176925.1). Lineage (NCBI taxonomy): Eukaryota > Metazoa > Chordata > Actinopteri > Centrarchiformes > Terapontidae > Amniataba > Amniataba percoides. The sequence continues at coordinate 9,396,472 of JBAJHX010000106.1, forward strand.
GAGGATAAGAGCTCACTGAAGTGTCCAACCCAAAGAACTGCAGCCTCCTGTCGTTGATCCTCAGGTCCTGGATGCAGCCTTTGAAATATCCACCAAACACTGAAGTGGCCTTACTCCCCAACAGACCTCCCACATAGACAGTGTCTCCTGCTTGGACACTGACTGTCCTGACCTCCACCTCGATGCGCCTCTGAGCCGCCACCTGCAGCGCCATACGACCCTCCGCCATCTCCACGCTCACAAAGTGGACCTCCCCATCGTCAACCGCGCTCTCCGCCTTCAGGCTCTCAAAGCCGCTGAGCTGAACGGTGACCATGCCGTCCTCCAGCCACATCTGCAGGTAGCGGCTGCCGTTGTTGGTGAGGGCCAGGAAGAGTCCACCGGGCCTCCGCGTCCGCAGGAAGAGGGAGATGGAGAGGTCGTGCGCCAGATCATCGGTGACAGTGAACGCAGCGTAACTCTGAGAGTCCTCGTTCCCAAAGCGTGCAGTGACGTGTTCTGCGAGAAAAAGGGGGAAAAGCAAAGTGAGAGGGCTGGGAGTCAGCATCAGGAAAACATCTTTGAAAGTCTTCTGCATCTCAGAGATTGAGAATGTAATTCAGTTGTGGTAGTTTGTTTAGAAAAATGCACAAAGGCAAAAATATACACTGTACTCATCCAAAGAGAAACCCAAAGAGGTGGAAGTGCATGTATCTCCCAAATCAACCAGGCTTCTCTTTTGACATTGTTTATTCAGTTTTTATCTTTAGCACGCTACATTTTACCATTAAAAGAATATTATTATAGAATTGTCTTGCATAACCAACTAAGTGGAGGACATGAAGTCCCAAGAAGAACCAGCACAAAAAGAGAAATTAAAGCAGCCCCCAGCCCTCATTGTTGTGTATGTTCTGTGTCCTCTGTCAGCACTTTCCACTGAGGGTTGGTCACCTTCTGAGGCAGACAGGACACTGAGAACACACCAAGCTGAGGCAGAAAGGACACAGAGTGTATGACAGGTCACATGAAAACCTTACGAAAGCTGCAATGTGCGAAGTGTGGAGATTTTCAGTGTGTGCATTTGTGCGCATGTGTGTGTGTGCAAATGTCCCATCAGACACTGCAACTGGTAATCTGCTTAGATAGATAAACTCAAGAGGTTGTAGAGATCCTCGATGGAAAAGCTGAACTCTTATATATTTTTGTGGTGAGAAATTCAAACTATAAGATTTTGTTTCTGTTCTATCAGCCCCAGCATTCAGCAGTTTACTGACTGATGTGACTTTTCCTTCCATGTATTTCCAAAATAGAATCTCTTATATCCTTAATCCAGTGCGTCGGATAAGAGGATCTCTGTGGCTTTTGATTGGCCTCCTCTCTACCCCCTTATCTTGTGTCACACATCAGCAACTGAGGATGTTATCTATTTACCCACTTAAGACATTTTGTGAGAATGACCTAGTACTTCATCATCAAATCGCAATTAATCAGCTTAGGTGAGGTTGGGGATTAGCCATCCCAAACTTTTCCTCTCATTTTTTGTTATGCAAAAAGAAAGTTTGACGGGAAGAGTAGATTTGGAAAAAACAACAACAAAATCTTCTCCCAATTTTAACCCCAAGTGGCTGCTATTTGACTGTCCAATTTCTCCAGCTGCTGATGTGTTAATTCACAGTCGTAAACATACCCTCCTCACAGTCCTGCCCCTCATAAGGCCTTGGACATCGGCACTGGTAGCTCTGCCACAGGTTGACACATTGTCCTCTGTTTTGGCAAGGCACGTCCAGGCAGCGGTCCCTGTGGCTGCATCCAGGGGACACATTCACAGCAGAGTCGCTCAGCCATTCCTCAGGAACGACGAGCTGCCAGTCCACAAACACATCCCGCATGCAGCCAATGAATGCTGGAAGTGGAGAGTCCACACTGCGGCCATTTGAGTCCTGTAGCACTCCTCCAATGAAAGTGTTCTGAGGAGGTGACGCCAGCCCGGCCAGGGTGCTTTGGACTGGGGCCACCTTGTGGCATGGCTGGCTCCCACAGCTCTCGGCATCATCCAAGAGTTTCAGACTGAGCACCCAGTTTCCGAATACAGCCTCTACAGAATGCCACTCTCCATCTGTGACATTGTGTGGGAGCTCCAGGACCTGGCTCTCCGCTTCAGCCCCAGCAGAGGCCTCCTTCCTGAGTGTGAGACGAAGCTGCCCTCCGTCCAAATCCAGGCTCAGCAGCAGCCCCCTGCTGTGCCGCTGGAACAGCACAGCTCTGGGCAGAGCAGTCTTGAAGCTGAGGCTGATGTTGCAGGACACCTCTGCATCCACCAGGGGACTCTGCAGCAGCAGGTAGCCTCTGCGTTCGAAGGAGAAGGTAGTGGGGGTTTTACAGAGGGGTCCGGTGTACCCGGCTGTGCAGGAACAGGTGTATCCGTGAGTCCCGTCCAACAGGAAAGGAGAGCAGGAGCCTTGGTTCTGGCATTCATGACCCTCACAGCCCACGAGCCTCACATCACAGTTTACCCCCCCATACAGGACACCATCATGACTCTGTCTGAGGCAGTGGCACATGTAGCCTCCGACACGGCTCTCACACCTGCCCCCATTCTGGCAGGGACTGGGATCACACTGATTTATCACCTCCTGGCAGAGGGAACCTGTTGGCAGAAGAATATAAGAAAGTCACACTGCTGGTATTTTTCTAGAAAGAGAAGACACAGGACCTCTTAAACTTTGTTACTGTCTTTAAACTGCATTAAAAAACACAACTGGAGATATAAATTATGCACTGAATTGTTGTCATTGTGTCTTGTTCAGTAGTCTTGCAAACGATAATATTTCCTACTGCGTGTTTACCACAAACAACTCACATTCGTACACTTGTGTTAGGTTATTATGTGGGCAAGTTACATAATGGTGACAAGTGAGAACACTGGACATGTGCCCATTTGTTTCCCTCCCATTTTCCTCCATATTTGATCAAGGCCTGCTCTTCTGTTGATCGTGATTACTGTTTTTATCTTTGTCTCTTCACTATGTTTCACCTCAAGAACACACGTCAAGTCGAGTTAGTTACAGCTGAAGTCAAACTGTTGGGTATTAAGCAGAGTTAGCCCGCCTGGATACCAGTATGGTGCAGTTTCTTTTCCTTGTATAATCCTCCCAACATTGTTTGCCTGTTAATTTGTGTTCTCTCCTATCTTTGCATGTGTTGTTACATTATGGAGCCATATGGTTGCAGCGAGCAGGCACTTATCGTCATATGGAGGAACAACTATTTGCTCTATGGTACAACACAGCACACCGTACAATAATAATGTAGCGCTACAGCATCACTGTATCTCAGACAATTATTGAGTGTTTTAATTCATAATTAGTAATTTTAGGTATTTATTGGTAGGAAGAAGAGATAAAAGAACACAGGATTTAAATACCTGTTATGTAATACCTCTGCTGAATATCTATTCACACACAAACATTCAGGTGTTACCTGTTCCAAGCAACAAAATCCCCCAAATCCATGGTGCGGGTGTCCACATCATGCCGTCACTTTTTCCCTCAGGATAGCCCCAAATGTGTCCAACTGCACCATATTAGATTATATGTGTACAGGCCATGCCAGTGGAGGTCTACTCCTCATACACTTCTCTACAACCACGTAGGGCTGAGTGGCTCCAGTCAGGAGACCGGCAAAGCCAGATCCTGGGGATTAGACTAATGCTATTTGGCCACCTTACTGAGTCAGTGCCACTGCGACTGGCAAGGAGTCAATTTTTAGAACACAACTCACAACAGGCAACAGCTAACAGTCTTACCTCTACTGCCAGATCAAGTCTTGTGTAAGCAGGGAAACTAGAAATTTCTGCTTTTGCAACTGAAGAATATTACTTAATGTAACATCCCTGCAACAACACAGGTTTCTCTGTACGCCAATGCATCAACAATATACCCTGCATATGTAAAGTGTGTTATATTGAGTATTATCAGTCGTATTATCTGCACATAGAATTTCCTATACCAAACTATTTATTAAGCTAATTTGGAATTGATACCTCCATTTGTCCCTCAGCCTTCTCACTCAAGCATTACACACTCATAACAGGGACAAGATGAGAACAGCAGTACAATGAAGGCTCACATAAAAGCTACGACATGGAACTGTGTGGTTACAGCAACTAACATCTCCTTTTTGGAAAATTGCCAAAAATTATTTGAAGATGATCTGTTACATGTCAAACTGTCTACATGACAAGATGCCATTAGGGATATGGAGATCTGTGATATGGGTGAAGTCAGATAAGAAAGAAAATACTGTGCAGGTTTATACAGTGCATCCCTGTAATATGTAGCCTACATTTTTTATATGCCATATTTTTATCAGTCACATTTAAATGTACCTCTTCACTCTGCTCTAAACACATCACTGGAGACATGTGCCAGACATAATGAATGGATACCTGTTGTCCCCAGAGGACAGCTGCAGATGTAGCCTGCAGCACGCTGCTGGTCATAGTGTTGAGGCAGCAGAGGCTCGCTGCCATACAGGGCCTGCCACGACCTCTCGATGCAGCGGCCTCCATTCATGCAGGGGTTGCTGCCGCACTCGCTGACATCGATATCACACTGACGCCCCTCAAACCCTGGCATGAAGAAGCAGAGAGTGTTTGGGAATACTGTAAATAAGGCTGATGATACGAATTACCTTCTATGTCCTGTAGATGAAGTACTAGTCAGAAATATCTTTTTTGTTCTGTTATGGATGTGTTCACATAGACACATTAACATTAAAACGATGAAATAAAGGTCACTATGTTTGGAGTTTATGACTGTTTTAAGTGTGCTTCTGTCGTCTCTCTTGTATTTAACTTTCCCTTGCACTTTTATTATTGTCTGTTTACAAATTCAGTCCTCATCTCTAACCCCTCTGTTTACTATGCCTCCTTTGAAACCCCAACACCTGTGACATTAACAGGAATACAATATTTTCCCTGGTAAGCGAGTGAGAACAAGCTTCATGTACCTGGCCAGCATTCACAGGTGTAGTTTCCCTGGTTGTCCTTGCAGATGGCGCTGTTGAAGCAGGGTTCAGAGTGGCACGCTGGCAGTGGTGTCTCACAGTGTCTGCCGGTGAAGGCCGTGTGAGAGCAGTCACAGCTGTAGCTGAGACAATCAGGTGTTCAGAAAACAGAGATGAGATGAGATTATTTACAGTGTTTCCTCCAGCTTGTGTTTACAGTTTTGAGACTGAAATTTATTTGGAATCTGTGCTGCATAAAGCAATTTTGCTTCACCAAACTTGGCAGAAGCTGCAAATTCTTCCTTTCAGCGACTGGAGCTGGGCTACTTACTCATTCACCCCATCAACACACTGAGCACCATTTTGGCATGGCTGCTCTTGGCACTCGTCGATGTTGATTTCGCACCGGTGTCCTTGGAAACCCGGCGGGCAGGTGCAAGTGAAGCCACCAACGTAGTCATGGCAACTGGCGCCATTCAGACATGGCCGTGATTGACACTCATCAATTTCGACCTCGCAAGTGGCCCCTGCAAACATCAAAGCAGAGCAGAAGTCAGAGAGCGAGCAAGACAGAGGGCAGCAGCCAGAGATGAACAAAGCTTTTATTTGTATTGGCTGTGATCATGTCTGGACTCTTTCATCTAAAGCAAGACTTCTGTTCTTGTTTGTGATTCTAAAAACAGCACAGTGCACAATACATCTTTAAATGTGTCCCTGTAAAAAGAACTCTCTTATCTTAATACAACATGAGAGGAAGAAGACAGTTTAACAAGAATATATACAACTAACAAGACTTAGTTTAAATGCAGCAATTCATATGAACAGTGGAGTACTGATACTGACACTTACACTGTGGTGTAATGCCATTAGACTTAAAACAAACCTTAAACTTAAACTTAGCACAGTTAGTTAGTTCATCAGTTGTTTTTTAAATCTGGATTTTGAGAGATTTAAAGCATAAAAAGAGATCAAATCAACTAGGATCCAGACATGATGCTGACATGCATTTAGAATAAAGGTAAGACATTGTGCCCTGATAAGAAATCAGATGAATCGTTGCATCAGCTGTAGTGCAGCGGAAACTGACATAATTCGTTTTGAAGGACTTTGGTCACTCACCAGTGAAGCCAGGAGAACACAGACAGGAGAACCTGCCCACTCTGTCCACACAGGTGGCTCCGTTCCTGCAGGGCTGTGAAACACATTCATTCACATCAATCTGACAGTGAGCCCCCTGGAACCCCGGCACACAGAAGCACGAGTAGCCGTCCCCGCGGAGTCTGCATATTGCATTGTTCTGGCATGGGTTTGGAGAGCACTGGTCTAAGGATGGAGTTGGCTTGGAGCTAGGAGCTACACCTGTGAACAGATCACATTTAAATATTAATGTCATGTAATGTCATTACATCATTTTTTACCCAGCTAAAATGGAAATTGATTTGTTACTTATGATCAAATGTACTCTGCAATATTTGACTGAACATTACTGTAAAAATGACCTAGACTAAGTATTCAGTATTAGATTAGGAATATTGCGCCAAATCCATCAGCAGATAGAATATCTCCAAAAAGCTAAATTATAATTACAAAAAGAATTAGGCCCAAACAGTTTCTTGAATAACTTCTTGACCTCTGTTCTATTCATAGAGAAGACAAGCACTAAATTGCGTTTTTAGTTTAATCTTGTCTTTCATGATATCTTTTTTTCATGACCTGTTTAACAGATGTCATTACAAGGACTTGAGATTTAAGGGCCTCTCAAGTGTGGTAAGTTGAGCCAGCATTCAGTTTATTTCCATAGTAACTGCATCCAAGCGAAGATTTGATGCATTTCAGTCTTTACACTTCATGGTGTGTCTTAATCAGCAGGACACTAATGCCACGCTGCCAAAGCTCTGGGCTTAAGTCTCATTTCAGTCAACATATGCCGTACATACTAATTATGGGATTGCCGCTTCATCATCCCTGTACCAATAATGAAAAGCAGTAATTACCAAAATGGGTATGACTCAATGATGTGTCTCTTAAGAATAGTTTTCTGTATAAAGACTATAAAGAATATCATACAGAGAATTGTTCCTTTGAACCTCACAAAAATTAGGTCACATTTACCTTCATTAATTATATTTGTATCATCGTAGACATAGTATAATGCCCATATCATTTATATCACTTCTTCTTTCTTCACTCCTAACTCATCTCTCATCTCTCGTCTCCTGAGACTTACCCTCTCATACATGTATGAGGAAACATCAAAGACACATTGCTGCCATTCAGATATCTCAAAATCGCTGTACTGCAGGCAGAACAAATGGGACCAGCTCAGAGGCAATGATCCTGATAATCCAGGGAATGTGCACAGGGGGAGACGCGGGGCCATGATGCCACATAAAGGAGTCTTCAAATCAGCTGAACAAGTGCTGCATCTGTTAGATGATAATGAGACTGCAGCGCATTGCTAAAAGCCTTGAAAGCAAAATATGGATATTGGATGGACTGAAAGTGCGTAAGTGTGTTTTGCATGATGGGTGCAAGAAGGATTCACAAGACATACACCACAAAGCCGGGGGCCACAGATGCAGCCACACTCATGTGCTGAGAGGTATCCCAGTAGTATTCCTCACAGATCATAATCGCACAGTAATCATGCCTCAAGAGCTCAATCAGGCTGAGTGCAGACCATAAAGACGATCAAGGAGCGCAACTGCACTTGATGCTCCATCCTCGCCAACTCAGGCAACAGTCTCATGTCATTGGTGGAGGTCAATCAATTTCACAGAAGATCGGTGGGAGCTTACATGCGTCTAGACTTGGGGCCGAGTGACCCCTCTTACCATATGCCTATATCAGCTCTCATTACAACCAGGATCAGCCTGTGAATTCAGACCAGATTAGAGGCACATGTCTGCAACAGTCTTTAGCAGTCATGTATACAAAAACACAGAGACAAACGTTAACCAGGACGAAAGACTGCCTATTATTATCCAGGCATATATTTTTTAGGGAAGCGTGACAGGTGGTTTACTCTTTCAGAATCAGTCTTTCAGTATTCCCCTGAGGCAGAGTTCAGACGATTCAGAGCCAGGCCATGTTGCCTGTTTGAAACACAGCTCCAGCCAACCACACATCCCCTCCCTCAGCTTGTAAGGCTTTTTTCATATGCAAATTTCTTCTAAGGGTCTTTGTTTGGTCCTATCTGGAGGCCCTCCAATAGGACATGTGAGGCACCTGACAGATGCATGTTGGCCGGTGCATCTGTCTGTTTGTTTCAGTGGTGATAAGAAGACGTGTTATTACTGGGTGTTTTCTGGAGCCACAGAGAGAAAAGAGCTTCCCCCATTTGAACCATCACTTTATCCCACCCCCCTCAACCATCCCCTAATTCCTCGCCCCCCCTCCACCCTCCTCACTGGTCACTGTATTGGCCCCCCCATATAGTTAGATCTCTTTTTTGTCATCTGTCAGAGCTCAGAGAATGTGTGGAAATCACTACAGGCAATGATGTCACCTCACAGTCTTAATTGATATTCTGAGCATGGACTGGTTAAAATGCGAGCCAATTACTAAACTCCAATTCAAAACACAAAAAACTGGCATCAGCTTGTACACTGATCCACTTTCTTTCAAGGTTTCAGGGAACTTTTGCAAAAAAAAAAAAAAAAAGTCTAGTTTTGCAGGCAAAAAAAAGCAAAAAACAAACGAACGAAGAAACAGAAAAATATAAATATTAGATGATGATACAGCTACATTCATAACAATAGTCAGAAACAACAGGCGCAGCCACTTACCACCTATCACAACCAGTGATGAGATGAGGATTGTGCGTGCCAGTGATTCAAAATTATGACCGCGAATTAAATCCATAATCGGGACAGGAAATCATCCTGCTCGCTGTGCTGAAGTCTCTCTCTGCAGCTGTCAGCTCCAGCTCCACTTGATGCTCATTTCTCCTTCACTGGAGCACCATCAGGAGCCTCCACCACACAGGAGACCAGAGACCAGACTGGCTGCACCACCCAGTCCTGATCCAGAGGCGGGAGGAGGGACGATCACAGTTATGAGGCATCAGCAGCGGGATCACTTTTTTTTTTTTTTTATTTAAATGTGCCTAAGTGACAATAGATATTCATACAGCTTTGACTTTGTTAGTTTGCTGAAATAATAGATTGTTACAGGCTACAGCACGTGCCTACAAAACAAACAAACAAACAAAGTGCTCATACCAGAACCAAAACATCAGGTAACAGTATTGTAATTCTTGAGATAATACATTTAATTGATGGCTAATTAATTTTTCTCTGAGTAAATAGTGTATGCTATGTCCCTTTTATTATTGTTGTTGTTATTGTTGTTGTTGCTGCTGTTGTTGTTGTTGTGTTTGTTGTTGTAACGATAAATTGAATGTCAAATGAGCAGGAACTAGGACCGTATTATGGGAAATAAAATTTAATTTGTAATTTATTTTTATTTTTGTGTGCTGTGCTGCATATTCTCTCGTGGAGAAAACAAAAACGCTTAGGCGTCTCCATGGCAACGCTACCAGGAAGTCGAAACTCGGAGGAGAGTGGCAGAGGGGCCGCTTAAAAGAAAACACACACACACACATATATATATATATATATATATGTAGTAAATGAAAGGAGCTTCTCGCCCGTACGACTTTAACGAAGTTTGACAGCCTCACCGTGCGCAGACATGTCCGCGTCCATGAGAGCCAGTTCAGCGCCGAGCCCGCTGAGGCCCGAGCAGGACAGCAGAGGAGACGGTACAGTAGCTACACACAGCCTGCTAGCATGACTGTCAGCAGGTGGATAGACAGACACGAGAGGAACTAACGACAGACACCACTGACATTTACTCTCACACACACAGTTAGTTTGATACAACAGACACAGTATACTGCAGCAATGGTCGCACATCTAAATGTTTCCTGTATTTATTTAACTCGGCTCAGATCACCGTGGTCAAATGTAGCACAAGCAGCTTTCTCTCAAAGATGAATATTAATCATAGTTGAAATAGTTGGGGACATTTCCCCTTCAGACTTCATCACGAAATATGAAAGTTACAATTATAAGAAAGGAAATGGAAAAAAAGAATCAGTAAAAACATGTAAAATACAGTATGTGTTGATTGAATACACAAGTCATACACAGGTCTGAATCTGTCACAGAGCTGCTGGTTTGTTTGATTTCTTCTTTTTCAGTGGCAGAACTGAATTTACAAGTCCTGGCAGAAAGTAGGAAGCCGCAGCTTCCTCCCGTCAACAACCAGATCATCCCAGATGAACTGCTGGTCAGCCTCACCTCCACTGTGTGCAACAGGACCACACTGGGGCACACTGCACACCATCGGCACTGCAAGGTGCATTCAAGCCCTGTTTATAAGTTTGGTGTGAGTGTTATTGTCTGGTTGACTGCAGTTCTCAGCAGCGCTCCTAACTCGACTTTGTACACAGGGATGTGGGATCAGACGTCCAGATGCAGTCTGGCATCACCCGCTCGGACGCAAGAAATACAAATACTTTCTGGAGCAGCCAACTTCCCTCACTGGAGCCGGCAGGTCAGCTCGACTAATGAGACATTCAACAACATTATTAATGCTGTTGTGAAGCTATGAGGTTTCTCCAAAGATTAAAACAAGTACTTGCATGTATGGTATCAGTTATAACTGCAAAACATTGTAGGACACTGTATAGGACAGGGCTAATACCAAACCAGCTTGGTTTTGATGTAGCACTTTCATAACTAAGCACTGATCAAAGTCAAAGAAATTTTAGGTTCTGTCTGATGTTGGTTATCTTTAACCAGACAATAATATCAGTGCTTTAGGATCAGGGCAGCAATAAATGTCTCAAAAAGTCTTATGTTTGGCTGTTTGTGCTGCCTGCAGATGACCCAATGAGACTAAATATGCACATTTTTTTCTGTTTGGACGGTGCCGTTACAGAGATATTTCGTTCCTGTGTGATGCTGCGGTGAACCAGAAGAAGACTGCACCCCTCCCACCACTGACGGACAAGAGTCACATTGGAGTGACACAAGTAAGCTGCCTAAGCTGCAACACAAATTCAGCCAGTTTCAGCCGTATCTCATCTCAACAACCACACTACTTCACTCTCCCAAAGGCACAAAACAAAAAAAAGAAAAGCATAAAGAGATACCATGTAGATGAGATCAGTGTCTTGAAAGTCTGTTTAAAACATGCTAGTTTTTTTTATCTATAAACATCTATTTATTCTGGGATGTGTTACATTTACATAAGGGAACATAAAGCTAGTAGAAAGTTTTACAGTTGTTATGAAAATACTGTTATTTGCTGAAATAGTATTGACTTTAAATAGGCATTCATTGCCATTTATCTTTAAATGTGCACATGTATACACTGTGAGGTGATAATCACGGCCACTCTGACTTTCAGAACTTGAGTGTCTCAGAGAGTCTGATCCCGGAGGAATATCGCATTGTGAAAAACAAGGGGCTGCAGAGCCTTGAGTTCTATGAGGAGTGAGTCTGCTTCATTTTGTTCATCTACTTTATTCTTTTCACCTGTGTGCCCTTATGTTGACTTTATAATATTTATATAATATATTTATATAATAATTTATAACAATAGGAGTTTAGCTTTCCTGTCTCTCACGTTGTGCTTCTTCTTTAGTGCGTTCACTGTGCAGCTGCAGGATGATGAGCAGGCGCTGCGGGTCTTCCCTTCACTGTAAGTTGAAAAATCTGCATTTATTTAATTTACAGGTAAATGGCAGTGAAGTAGTCTTCACTGATTGTGTGAATTAGTAATGGAGTAATAATACCGCTTATGTAGGAAGTAATAGTACTGTGTACCATTAAGTAGGCAAAGTGCTGGTAAGATAAGGGATGAATGTTATCAAGGACAGCCCTCAGGTGTGTCATAATACATGTTTGTTTGTATGTTCTGCGTGTCCAGGAAGCCCAGTGGCAGACAGGAAGTGCTCCAGCTGATGAGGATGATGGACGACATGCTGGTGAAGGCAGGAGTGGATCAGCAGAGTGAGGAGCTTACTGAGGTCTCCCAGGTAGGCAGATAGACAAGCAGAAAACACGCAGGCTGTCTGTGCCTCTGTAGCTGACACGAGAGAACTAGGAGACCAACAGTTAGTTTTAGTCAACAGCTGCATTTTGAACCAACTATAAATGCTTTAAAGCAACCTGACTAAGGCACATATAGAGGGAATTACAGTGATGTAAGTATGTAAGTATAACCATCCGTATGATACGCTGAAATTAAATGTCTTACAGATGGAGGGTCTGCTGAAGCTGGTGCAGGTGGAGCAGAACATCTACAACATTGTTTTCCATGAACTGATCAGGCAGGTCAGTGTCAGCTGTGCTGAGAGAGGAGAGCTGCTTGCCAAACTCAGGTTAGCTGTCAACACATGAGGACTGCACCCACCTGGTAAAACCTTTTGCTGAGGGAGTTTTGTGAGCTTTATGATCCCTGAAACCAGTTAAAGTCCAATTTTGGGAAAAAAAATTAAGAATAGTTCTGCAACTGTATTACCTTTTTAATACCTCAAGTTAATGCTGACACATGTTTTGACAGGTAGGTTGGAAGAAATTTGATTTCCCAGTAATGACTCCAATAAGCCTTTTTCCCAGCTGCTCTTATGTTTTTGTGTCCAGACAGCGTTACCAGTCTCTGCTCGAGCGAATTCCCAGCCGCCTGAAGGCTCTGCACTCTGAGGCAGTGGCGCAGCGGGCTCTGGACCGCCGGCTCATAGAGGAGATCCACCACATCAAGACATCCATCCAACAGCTCAGCATGTATGTAAGTCAGGTGTCAGGCTGCGTGGTGCTCTGTGTACATGTGTGTTTACGGGTGTGTCCTCTTCACAGGGAACTTTCCAGGATCAGAGACCATGATGCCTTTGTTTCCCAGCAGGCAGAGTGTGCTCACGGTCAGCTGGCTGAGGCACTCAAGCAGACGACCACCACCTCAGAGTCAGTCCCCTTTAAAACTGTAGAAGCAATTACTTATTCATGTACTACAGGCCAGGTACTGCTATCACTGCATCCCTGCTGTAATGTATAGAGTTGCGGTTACACTGTCCTTAATTGTTACTGAAAAAAAGAAAATGTAGAGACTCTGGTTTGATTCCAACCCTTTGGTCTTTGATGCATGTCATCAACTCTCTCTCTTCTCTGGTGTTACAAGAGAACAGAAAAAACCCTAGATTTTTTAAAAATCTTCCTCTGAGATTGAGCTTAAGTGCAGCAGCAGTTCAGTAATTACACAGCTCAAAAGTACAAAATGTGACAAATTGTTCCCTCTCAAATGATCCATTTGCTCTTCTCAGGGTGGTCCAAGGTTACCGTGAGGTGTATGAGCTGCACCGCGAGCGCCTTGAGGCTCAGCTGCTCCAGATGACAGAGGAGAGAGACTGCTGGTGCCAGTTTACCATCTGCCTCGCCCTCAAAGTGTGTGAGCCATCGTGCAGTTTTTTCTTTCAATTTGTCCTGCCTTGTTAGTTAGTTTCATGTGATAATGGTAGATTTTATGCCACGTAAATAATGAATTAACTGACTTTTGTTGTGTAATCGGAAAGAGTTACAAAATTTGATTGATATAAATTGCTTTGGTATCAGGAGAGTTAAGGCCTACTTTCCTCGAGGCCCCAGCAAACGAAGTGAAGCGTTTAAGCAGACACTATGACAAAGATTTAGCCTCTACCTTATTTAGTAAGTGAGTAACATTTCACAATATGCTTAGTCTTTTCCATGTTTGTTTGCATGCTTAACGTAACTTTTCCTTACTATAATTTTTGGGTCTCAAGGATTTCCAAACAAAGATACTCAGGGCATTTTTCTGTGATTGTCAGGTGATCAGAGTGAAGAAGCTGCAACTGGTCACTCAGCTGCAGATCAGCGAGCAGAACTGGTACAAGACAGCAGAGCACTGCTGCTGTTATCTCAGTTCAAAGGTGACAATGCAGTTCCTATTTGTTTGCATTTTCTGTAAAACACTGCAGATGACACTTTTTAAGTCTCCTGTGGTTCAGTTGCACTCTGACTATGACAGTGTCCATCCTTCCGTAGGACACAGAGGACCTTAATATCATCATGGAGCTCACTGATGTCTGGAAAGAGCAGCTGGCTGCCTTCGTATCCCAGCTGAAGAAGACTGAGCATGCTCAGTGTCAACAGGTCAGCGCTGTTCTGGAAGGCATCTCCACGTGGCTCGCCTTCTGTACCACACAGAACAAGTAAGGACAAAGACACCAAAGGACATTATTTAATGTTTTATGATGATCTATTATTATGAAATACATTCAGGTAAAAAAAAAACATAAATATTTATAATTGTGTTAAACTAACGCAAGAAGTTATTTATCCACATGTGTATCCTGCCAAAGATTTTCTTCCTCTATTTTAAGGTGTCCTGACCCAAAGTATGACAAAGCTTCCGAGAAGAGGATTCATGCTGATTTGAAGCAGTGGGCAAATGTAAGACAACTTTCTCTTGTATATGTTTTTCATGGGGGTTTAATGTGTTTCTATTTGATGTATCTCACATTTTATCATCTGTCTCATGTTTCTCATTTCTGAAAATAATCTCATTGTCATCATGTATTTCATCTGTCCAATCTGTAACTCATCTAATCACATCAGGACGTCACTTCATCCCTCATAATTGTCATGTCTGATCCGTGTCATTTATGTCATATTGTTTCTTTCCTCTCATTCATCTCATGTCTAACTCCACTGTTTACTCATCTGTGTCATATGATTTGCAATCTTTTACCCATCAGAAGTAAATTATTAATTAATCATGAAAAGCTATATGCGTGAGTTTTAACTGAGCATCGATTTATTTATATGTCCTTTTAGGTTGCCTTCATGTTGATTATATTCCCAGTATCTATTGGATATTTTGACTCTGAGTCAGTAAGTCTTCTATCACACATTACATTTCCTCCCCCTGTGCCCTGCTTCCCTCCAGGCGGTGGCGCTCCAGTGTGAGTGCTACCAAGGTGAGAAGCTGCTTTGCTGCCAGCAGACTCTGAACCAGCTCACCTATGTCAGGGAAAGATGGTTGTATATGAGCCTTCAGCTGTTTGGAAGACACCCTTCTCCTGACAGTGAACCTCCAGTAGTTCAGAGGACCCTGACAGAGCTGGACAGGGTCATGTCTGAGCTCCTCCTGCAGCTTGACAAGCAAATCGGTGGAGAAAATGGTAAGGACCAGTTTTGAATAAAAAAAAAAATGTTTAAATGAGACAAAAATGAAAGGTATGCACTTTTACTTAGCATTGCATTTTGTCTTGACTGTAGTCCAAAAAGATATCTGGGACCAAACAGAACTGCTGACAAGTGTAAAATTAGGACATTGCTGAGTGTCACAATATGTGGTCCTGATACATACACATGCACAAGCTATTGTATAGTCACATAATCCTCAAATACAGTATTATCTCTAGTTTTTCTTGATATGTTAGTGGGTTTTGTTGTGGAACATAACCCTTAAGATATGGACTAAAGTGCAGAAGCTGATTCAGGTCACGCTGTTTCAGGGATCCATGGACACATCATGTCACTTCTCGGGCTGATGGAGACCTGGGTGTCCAAGCTTGGTGCAGTGACTTGCCGTTCAGACAAAATGTCCAACTCTGACTGGCTGAGGCTGGAGAAGGCACTGCACAATTGGCAGAGTTTGGCTGAAGAAATCCTCCAGAACAACTCTAGCATGACGGCAGAAAACAAAAACAAGCCTGACATATAGTAGGTTTTTCACTGAGTGGCATCACTAATTGTTCTTCATCACACACATAAAGTATATTTATCCAGGATCTAGATTTTATACTGTAAAGTATTCTTTCTCAAAATAATCAGTTAAAGAAAATGATTTTAAAAGATTATCAGCATTTTAAATTCAGCATTTGTTCAGTTGTTTTTTCAGTGTGTTTGCATCAAATATGTGCATATTGTGTCGTGCATGCTCTTGACTCACAAACACATGGAATATGACTGTCATGAGAAATTCTTTAATCACTTTGAGTTTGAAAATTTGTAGTTTCTTAAACAAGTCTCCATGTTTTTACACACATTATCATCAATGCTTATGATCAAATTTGGTTCAAAGAGAGTTTCTGTTGTGTGTTTGTTTTTTATACAGCATAGAGACAGAGAAGATATTAGACAAAGTGCAAGAGTTCGTAACCAGTCTCTCCAGCTTCACTGAGGGTGAGAACCAGAGACTCAGTGAAGAGGTGAGTACCAACCAGGTTCAGTCAAACTGTCAAGAAAAGTTTCACATATTTTAAAATTTTGCTACAATGTCTCCATCAGGTCTATGAATGTAAGACTCAAATGTTGTACAAACAGTGCATCCATCCATCCTAACTTTCAAATTTGATATACAGTATTACCATTTTACATTTGAAATGGAAGGTGATCTATTTAATAAGTCTCTTTTTCACTTTCCAATTCACCCCTCTCTCTGCCCTTTGGACTGTCAGCCTCACTTCCTGAGCTCTCTCTGCGTCAGTGGCTCTAAACCACATATGTCTTATGGACAATTGCCTATCTATCCCACTTAATTCCAGGTAACCTGTGGCTTCTATGTTTCATCATTGTTTTTCTCAGTGATTTTTTCCTTCTGTAACCTCATTCTTTGTCAAATTTTGCACCTTGCCTCACATTTATGCAGTTACTGATATCCTGTAACCAGTCCGCAGTGGTTGTTTTGCAAGAGGAGACTGATACAGTCATTGTATTTATTTCATTTCATGGGCCTTGTTGCTTTTTAATGTTCAAAAGATTTGTTTTGATGTTACTAGCCCCTGTGTTGAAATTTTAGTTTTTTCTTGTCCTGCTAGGTCAACTCTCTTCACATGGCTCAGACACGCTGGATGTTGAATCTCCTGGTCCTCATGGTACCTTACAATAGTGAGGACCAGAAAGAGCACGAACACCAAAACGTTATAAACGTCTCACTACAGACACTGGATGAGGATGCCAAGATGCTGGCTGAGAAACTGGAATATTTTTCAGAATACATCACTAGGTACGAGAAGTTTTTACCCATTTTTTTTTGCTATTTACTGTCAGGAGGATGTTGTTGAATAGTAGCAATTAGAGGTTTGTATAATAACCTCATCACACTAATAACTAACAATGCACAGCTTCGGTCTAAGTATTTTCTCAGGAAATGTTTGTCTCTGACTGCAGGTCTTGCACACTGATTCTGGAGGAGCATATTCTGCATAACCCACAGGATGAGGAAGGAGAAATTGAGATGAATGAGTGTAAAAAGCTACAGGTAAATAATGTTTTGGTAATATAATGAAATAAATAGAAAAATATTTAGTCAAACACTCCGACTTAACGCTCAATATGAACACTTTTTTTCTTCAGACCTTTTTTCTGCTGAATCATAAAATTCATCACCCACTATCACACACAACTCAATTCTTTTATCACACTCCCTTCTTAAAGATACCATTAGCATATTTACTTGACCATCTCATACTGATATATGTATCAATTTTCAGTATCCATAAATAGTCTGATTCCATTTTAGAGCTTAATTAACTCATCATCAAAAAACACACAGCTGTTTTACTCGCGGGTGTGGACCTTACAAAGTTCCAGAAGAGGGAGCCAGAGTGCAGTTAGAGACAAGGGAAAGGTGACCTGCGTAAGTAAGTAAAGCGACACCTTATCCTCTGCGTGTGGTTGTGTCTGTTTTCAGAGGGAGTGTGCTGATTGGGTGGAGACCTGTGTGATCCTGCTCACAGGGGTGAAAGGTGGTCCTGGTGAGCTGCCTGTCAGAAAGACAGATCCCGCCTCCAGCAGCAGTGTCCTGGTCCCTGCAGCTGGCAGCACAGAGACTCAGGTGAGGAGTTGACCCACATGGACAGACCTTATTTGTTATCATTCATTACTGAATCAGTTATGACTTCAAAACAAATTTGCTGAACATGAGCTGTGGTTTTGTAGATATTTTAACTTAACTTATATTTTAAGTTTTAACAATCTCTGTATTATTGAGGAAATGGGTTGCTGTTTTTCTGATTGCGATGATGGCCACTTGGATGTGTGTGTGTGTGTTTACAGGTGAGCAAAGAGGTTTCAGCAGAGCCTGTAGCAGGCAGTGAGGTCACAGATGTGACTGAAGCAGAGCCGAGAGAGGTTAGTTATACTAACCTGGAGTGAAAAACTCAAAACTCAAAACTTTTTCTGACCAGCATTGTTTGGTTTCTATATATAGTATAACGTGCTAATTGCTAATAGTAGCAGTAGACATTAAACAGCTGTTACCAAATGTATGTTAATCATGATACTATTGAAGGGAATGATGCTGCTCTTGTTTCTCCACAGTGCACTGATGAAAGAAAAGAAAAACAACAAGAGGTTTGTCAGGTTTTAAAATAGAGTCCATGGTTGGATACATTTTTAGTCCATACTCTGATAATACCTGGGTTTGTCTGGAAAAAGTCAAATGACCCTTTATAGTTTGCAAATATTATAGAGCTTTGTGTGATAAAAACATTTGGAATTTTTAGATTTGTGTTGATGACAGAGTAGTTTCATTTATTTAGGAATATAAAAAAAACTCTTGAGGTGTCATTGTACAGAAATAAACAGGAGCAACTTGCTAAAAATGAACAGCATTGTTGTTGTCCTGCAGGGGGGGCTAAAGGTTTGCGAGACCCCGGTGGTGAAGTTCATCGCTTATGATGGACACATTATGCAAAGGAAGCTGGGAGAAAGCACCGTCCAACTGAACGGGGTCAGACGAATCACACACTAATTCAGTGGTAGTGTCGTGTCTTTTCACCATGTATGAAACTGAACAAACTGCCTGTCTGTGCCTCTGACCATCAGACTGAGGAGCTGGTTGCGCCTCCATCGACAGATGAAACCCAGAAAGCTTTTAATGATCTGACCACAGTCGGATTACTGCAGCAGGAACTCCAGTAAGTTAACTTTCTTATTTGTGGAGTACTTTTTTACATACTGTAATATATCATATATATCAATTACGCCACCTTCTAAAACCATCATTTTTTTTTCATGACTGCTCCAAAAAAAGGACAGTGAAGATGAAAATGTATCCATTTTTTAAGGATTTAAACAAGCTGGGCCATTTGCTCTTTTGTGTTGCACTGGACATTTCTTTTTTATTTCAAAATAAGAACCACCACGCTAGTATGAGCAACACTTACCACCATGGCTGAACATCCACGTTTGTGTAATGTCTCTCATAATTAGTCAAAAAGATACACTTCACAGACTCAAGTTATTACATGAAAGCCTGTTAGAAGGGCAACAAGGCATAATACATATCATATATTCAATTCACTGTCAAGTTCAGTAATCATTGACTGTGCGGGAAAGAGTTTCTGTGGTAGTTCGGGGATGGAGAGTTGACCTCATATCAAGAACATGTAGATGACATTTCTCTCTATGTGTTTTTCAGTGATTCAGAGCTTCGTGTCCAGAGTGCTGAGAAGCGAGCCCTGGAAGCAGAGGAGGCCCTTCAGGCAGCTCTGGAGAAGATTCAGAACCTGGAGACACAGCTGCAGGGCCGGCCCAGTCTGGAGCCCAAAACCAGCGAAGGTGCCGACCAAACAGAAATTTCTAAAAATTTATAACAAAAACTGTATTAAAACGTACACACATTCTTGTTTGTGTTGCAGAGAAACAGAAAACACCGCCACCTTCTCCACCACCAGTAGCTCCCCTGGCTCCTCCAAAGAAATCCACAGCTGAAGCCAAACCAACAAGCAGCACCAAAAGGACCAAGAAACGGTGACCTGACATGTGATCAGACAGTATGCATGAGACTATCCAGTTAATGCTGAGTGAACTATTTTCAAAATTACAGGACACAGGAATAAAAACAAAAGAGAAGCATCATTAACCAACACTGTCAAGTATTAAGTATTTCCAGCATCAACACGTTGCCCAATATTTAGACTGGCTGTTGAGAATGAATATAGTAATGTTGTCATTTATATAATGGCTGCTGTGGTTTTGTTTAAGTTCCAAGTTTGCTTCCACAAAATAGTTTCTGAAGACAAGCAAGACTTTTCTGGATCTTAAAAAAAACACAAATCCAGTTTACCGACAGTCGAGACCCTCCAGTACTATAGTGTGAACCATTTAGGGAAACATTGATTATGAACTTTTATTTTCAGTTGTACTTAAATAAACCCAACCAGCTGGCTTGAAGGTTACTTTTTTTAAGATGACAAAATCTTGAGGCTGTCACATCATTGGCGAGTCCGTCTCTGACGTCCCTCCCTCTCCTTCCACGGTAGGGGGAGGAGGGGGCGGCAGGGGTGAGAGGTCAGGGGTCACGCTGAGGAGATCTTGGGGGAATGGAAGAACCAGGGCAGGCTTAAGTAAACGCAGAGAGGCCCTGAACCCCTCCCAGGCATCTCTCTCTTCTTCTGCTGCTTTCACCTGGAGGAAAGAACATGACAAACATGAAACATGAAACAAATACTGCAGAGAATGCAGAAAGGATCTCACTGTCAGAGGGAAACTTTGGCTGGTAGCGCTAAAAAAACACTGATCATGACAAAATGCTTTGAAATGGAACAGTTAGTTCAGCTTCTCTATGTCTCTACCTAGGTTTTACAGATATTGGAAAAAATGTACAGAAATTGATGATCCATAAATATTTAAAAACACAAAAATAAGCATTCACATATGAAACAAAAAACTGTAGATTATCGAAAGCAGGTACAGTTACTCACTCTGAACTGGTGTTGTCTCTTGGCTTCGGCCTCAGCAGCCAGGCTCTGTTGTAACTCCACCGGAAAACTGAGCTCATCTCTGACAGTAAATCAAACGCAAGCCTGGTCAGCAGGAAGGTCGCGGTATGCTACAAATCTCTACGCCTCTTTTTGTCGTTTACCAGGAAAAATCACTGCGTGCAGAGAAAAAAATCCTTCACGCAGAAAGCATTTTTCAGAAGCATTTCTATTCTATAATACAAGAATTAAGGTGCAAGAGCCTCCTCCTGCAGTAACAGTGTGCAACAATCATACATGGTCACCCAGTGTAAGAAGGGCATCAAGATCAGTACCTACACCCACAGTTAGATCAGAATGCATTGCTGCCACAGGATGTAATGTGCCTTCTGAAAGATTACAACAAATGACGGGTCTTACATGTCTGCTCGCTCCACCCTGATGCCCCAGCGGCAAGCAACAGAGTCAATATTCGCCTGTATCTGCTGTCCGATCTTCCTCCTGTGCAGCAGGATGTAGCTGAATGTGTGCTGGGCGAGAACGTCTCTGACCGCCGCCTGGACCAGAGTTTGCAGCACTGTAGTCAGACTGGACAGAGCCGTGCTGCACAAAGCCACGTTCTCTATCTGGTAATAACACACTGCGCTCAGCTCCGGTCTCGCCAAGTCCTTTGTTACCACCTGCGTTCAGATGTATGAGAAAGAGCTCAGTCAGCAGTCTAATGCAATTAAACCCATGTCACTGTCTGGGAAATTAGGTTAGTGGGCGGACACTTCATCTACTCACAATGCTGGCACTGTAATGAAAGTGGCTGTTGAAGTTTACCAGACAAATAAGTTTGATTTGTGTAGAGACTGTAAAATATTTACTGTAAGTTCATGGAAAGTAAAGTGCATTTACAGTAAATGCTTAATAGTAATAGTAAATGCTTTCACATGTGGAGCCAAATGTGAAAATGTCATTTGTGTTTCTGCTTGTTTTTCGTTACCGTGTGAGGAGGAACCGTGAGCATTTTCACTCGGATGTCAACCTTGTGACACACATCAAGGAATGGGAGGTAGAAAAGAAGGCCTGGAAAAAGCAGGGAGCACAGTAAACATGGATGTACCAGGTGTCCACACACAGATGTGAGTCTGTAGCTTTATAATCACATACCTCAAACACTGACACACATGCTCAGAAATGGCAAGCCCACTGTTTTGGCACATTCTTAATGTGAACAAAAGAATGATAATAATACTAAAAATGATAATAGACTACAGTTTTTAAATCCACACAGACACATGAACCTGAATTATTACAGTAATCTGTGACAACCTGGTCCCCTGGGTCTTCCACGCAGTAAGTGACCAAGTCTGAAGATCACAGCTCTCTCATGCTCCCTCACTATCTGGGAATCAAAATGACAGATTTGAGTTAGTCTATATGACATGCTTTAGTACAATATCATGGATTATATATTGGATCACTAAATAAAGAGATAGTTATGAGGGGAAATGCTGACTAACTCTAAAATAGTCCAAAGTCATGCTAAAGATCCCCATTATTTACTAATTTCTCCAAATATTTGAATTTTTTTCAAGTTTGAAATGGGCGGCAAAAGACATCCCTGATGAAACTTTCTGATATTGTAAATAATTTTTCAGTGTCAGCTTTTTGTTTGATCTGTGGCAGTAATCCGTACTTTGACACAGAACCAGATGGAAAGAGGGAAGAAGAGGAGAACCAGAGCCAAGACGAAGACCATCAGCAGCCACTCAAACACTCCCAGGTTCTTGCGCTTCAGACCTGTGGAGAGCCACAGTACTTAAGATGAAGAAATCCAGCCAAGACACTCAGATTAAATAGAGTTTAAAGAAATTTAGCCAAAGTGAATATTATCTCACAAGATGATTACACTGTGCCAAGAAGCCCCGCTGCACAAGCAACGTAGCAGACTTCACTTCAGGTTTCGACTTACCGTCCTCCTGCTCTGCTGCTTCCAGGAGCCCCAGGTTCTCCTCCTTGACCTCATCCTCCCTCACACGGTCTATGTCCACCACAGTGGATTTCACCTTCACGTCCTTCTCTTGCTCTGCCTTCACCTCATGAGTCTCTGGCTTCTCCCTCTGAGGCCTCTCTTTCCTTTCAGATGAAGCCTCAGGAACACGGCCTGCCTTCGCCGGCCTTTGTCGGTGACTCCTGGGAGGCACCAGGACTCCCCTCTCTGTCTCCACAGGCGCCTTTCTGGATCTCGGAGTGTGACTGGGGCGGGTACTGGAGGATTTCTCCATTCTGGCTGAAGGCTCTGCAGTAAAGAGCATAAGACTAATGGCTGTTTAGATGCGTTGTCTTGGTTGGCGAGAAATTTTGTAACTTTCCCTGCTTTGAGTTGCTTCGATGTCTGCAGCTGGAATCAGTGGTGCTGCCATCTGCTGTGGTGATCAGACAGAGTACTGTGGGAGTAAGACAGCAGTGGGAGTGCCTCTTACCACCCTCTCTGTTTTTCATTGAATTTCACTTCCAAGTCAGTGACCAGCTCATAGTGTTGTCAATGCAAAGGACTAAAATAAAAGTAAATACGAAGGCAATGTGGGAAAACATGAATACAAGGTAATAATCTTAGACAAAATTGAATTCTCAGCAATATTTAGTTTCATTTTTTTAATCATTGTTTGTTAATTCTTACTCAAAATCTATAAAAACGGCAGCTGGCTGGGAAGCCTTTGATTCTGTCACAACAACCAAAGCTCTCTCCAACGCCGCCAAAGCCTCAGCACACAACAATAATCCCTACACACCACAATATTTTCTTCAGGTGAAAATGAATATGTTAAATTAGTTCTCACATGTTTGGTAGGCAGCATGGTTACAGATCTACTGTGTATATTGCCAGAAGCGTATACCTGTGAGTTTCCTGCAGGTAATTTTGTGCCATTTAATTACTGGGACAAACTGTGTCAGCAGAGCTCAGGGAGTGTGTCTTCAGTGGGAATGTGCAGACTCAGGACTCTCCTTCCCAGAGCGCTGAAGTAGCCTGTTTCTCTGTTTTTATAGGAAGAGACAGTGTCCTCCTTGATGCACCCGCAATTAAACAGGAAAATGAATTCTGTGGCGCACATGTTCTTCTGCTATGGGAGCCTCATTTTGTGCAAACCCTGGCAAAGCGACCTCGGCCGGCACCGGCCGACTCAGGCTGTGTGAGGGCCAGGGGCCAAAAAATTACACAGGGCACCAGTGTGCAGGAAGTTGTAATGCATATAAAGTGAAACATTTCCAAATCTTTGAATCTTTGAAAAATTTGAACATTATTGGTCTGTGACCCAAATTAAAAAGATCAGCTCTGTGATAAAATAACTCTGGAAACTCATCTTCTTATGTGTTTTTGTTTAGTTTTTCTTTTATTTATTTGCTAGATTGACCACCATAGAGAACACACACACACACACACACACACACACACTACAAAGTGCATTTTTTTCCATGATGATGAAGCCACCCTACAACTTGCATGTTTTCCAAAACTCCCCATGATCAAAAATATAACTGATTCATTATAAATAGAAACCCCTCAGCACACAGGAAGCTTGAAAATTTTTAGTGCTCATGTTTTTATCTCTATTTTCTTCCCAGCAGCTCTTCGTCGCTCCTTTAATAAACGATCTTTGCTGCCACGGTAACGTCAACAGGCCGCTTTATTTGAACAGCCACACTGAAGCTTCATGTCCGCGGCTCCTCTCTGCTCAGTCTGCTCATGAAGGCTTTGTCGCTGATTTAAACAGGTGAGGATAAATAATGAACCCTCAGCATGCTCAAACTGCACAACAGTTTTTTTTTTGCATGGCTAATTTCTAGAAGGTGTCGAGCTACTTTGCAGCCTCGCACATGTTTTTATTTTTTTTATTAAGTTTCTGATTAAAGATGGCCGAAAGCAAAAAGGGCTTGATTTGACGTCTTGGTCTCAACTGCTGTGATTTGCTTTACAATGAATTTTTATAACTTAATGTGCAGACAGACAGATGAAAGGCGGAAAACACTTAATGACTGGAAAAAAAAAGTAATGCTGCAGCTGCCTTTGCACAGGTGCACAGTGTGGTGCAATTAATATCCCATCATGCTCCGCGGTTTGTATGAAATTAGTGTTGTCTCAAGATGTTGAGAATGAGAGGATTTGAGTGAGTTTTAAATGGGGTTCGTTGCAGCTTCAGTCACAAAAAAAGCAGTCCAGTCAACAGGAGCGGGGAGAGATCTGCCTTTTAAACCTGTGGGACAGACAGCAGCAGTAAATAAGTAAACAGGAAAAAGTCAGGAGGCTGGTTGACAGTGCAGAGTTGTGATCAACATGAACAAACCATCCACAGGTACATCGAGATGTTATGTTAGACACTTGTCTGTGGAGATGTGGGGAAAAGTGATATGGTCAGAGAAATCCTGCCTGTTTGACCCTTACAGCGATCTGGAGGCTCTGTGGTGCCTGTGGGGAGCGGCGGGTGTCACTGCAGATCAATACAAAGCTGTTCTGAGTGATCACCTGTATCTTGTGATGAAACATTTCTATCCTGATGGCAGTGATCTCCTCCAGGATGATCCACGGGGGCACAAGGGCTCACTGAATGCTCTGATGAGGATGAAAATAATGTGAATCATATGTGGTGGCCTTCACCAGATCTACGCTTAGTTGAACACCTATGTGAGATTCAACACGTTAGACGGCGCTCTCCACCGCCATCATCAAAACACAACATGTGAGAGTATCTTATAGAAGAATGGCGAATCGATGCCAAAGAGCGCTGAAGCTGTTCTGGCAGCATGTGGTGTCCCAACACCTTACCAAGGCACTTTGTGTTGGTTTTTCCTTTGTCATGTGTCTGTATTTTTTAACGATTAGTAAGAATTGCAAAATTCAACTGTATGATTCTGCATTTTTAAAAACATTTGCTCATTCAATCTAAATATGTGTATGAATACTTGAATATTTGTGAGTATTCACTTAAATATTACATGTTTGCACATCTAGTTGGATTGAGTGTGTCTTGTTTGTTTTCTGCAGATATCAGCAGACAAAATGAACCAGGAAGACATTTTTGCAAAGCTGAAGAAGGATGTACGTTCCTTGCTCATTTCATCCAAGGTGGGCTTGGACCCCGAGCAGCTCAAGCAAGACTATAGGAACATGCTGGGCCATCCCATGCCCCTGAAGCTCCTTGGCTTCAGAAACCTCACTGACATGGTGAAGGAGATGCCTGATGTGGTGTCAATGAACTACAGGGAAGATGGCAGCCCGTTGTTCAAAGGTATTCCCTTTTTTTCCCCTTTGATTATGAATTTGTGTTTTAATTCTGTTTCTGTTCAGCCTTGAGAAAAAGAATAAATTGAAGCATAGTAGTGTTTGGTTGCTGCAACAAGTTCTCATTCCTCACGCACTCTTATATGTTGGCGATTGCAGCTGTTAGTGACGAATACACTCACAACATCAAGGAGCTCGTAGCCAAGCAGCTTACGTCAAAGGCCGACAAGAAGGTCATGAAGGGAGGTTTCAACAACTTCTTGCATCGCTACGGTAACAGGATGACCTCTGAGGTCCTGCCTAGAAGAGGTCGCGCTCCTCCAGTTGTCTCTGCCCAGCTGAAGGCACAGCTCCGCCTACTGCTCAGCCAGGTATGACTCGAACGTACGTTTTAAAGTAGAGACAGTCATTTTTACATTCGTTCTTCTTGAGAATAATTCTGATGTTTTTTTTCTCCAGTGTGTTATTTGTTTTTAGGCACCCTATGCATGTAGCTTTGTTCCTGCAAAATGTTCTTGTAATGATGCGGCTGTTTCCTCAGGGTCCCCTCAGGTTGTCCGACCTGGAGTCCAGCTTCCTGCGTTACTTCGGTCACCCACTGCGTGTCCACAACCAAGGCTTCTACTCCATTGGAGAGATGCTGCAGGCAGCGGCGGACCTGGTTTTTATCCACCAGGGCAAGCTGGGCTCAGTGGTGGCCCTGAGAGAACATATGCTGCCCAGGTCACTGTTCAGACCCTCCTATTCTCCAGTGAAGGCTCGACCAGCAAAGTCTCAGTCGCCTAGAACTCAGAAGTTGGCCTCTGAAGGGCGAGACAGCAGTGCTGAGACGCCAGCAATACCCCCGGGTGTGTTGATAGAGAAACGGTAAATCCATTCGTTTCTGGAGACACTGATGGATTTAAACACTTTTGAACACCTTGATGAAATACGTCTCGCAAACCAATCCATACACAGTGTCTTTTACTTGTACTTACGCTTGACTTTTATTGCTATTTAATCTGGAAAATGTGCATGAGTTGGCTAAATAAGAAACTAATAGATGAGAAGCTTGCTTTCTTGTTATCTTATTTTTTTTATAAATACCTTTGTGGTTTACTCCACCTGAAGTCCCAGTGACAAAGAGTCCTCTGAAGCAGCCTCCCACTGACACTACCTCGGTCCCTGTCGGTGAAGAGTCAGCAGCCGTCAGTAACAAGCCGGAGATGGTAGAGAAGAACCAGGAAGCCAACCCAGAGCTCTGCCAGGAAGGCCAACTATTTGAGAGACGTGTCCTTAAGGTTTGTTCACATTTCAAATAAGAAAACGGTGTACCTACATTATGTTGCTTAGAACAAGACACAAGAATGTGACATGGGGGGGGGGGAAGAGATCACATGTGGATAATTGAAGGAGCATTTATCCAATATTCCATTATTTTCATGTATTAATGCATGCAGGCAAAACATCATTAGATGGTGTACCTAAAGACTGTTTTGGCCCCTGTTAAGCTTTTAAAATGTGATTCAACAATCTTTTTATACAATTATACATTATAAATACAATTATGTTTGGTCCTTTTACTTAAATTCTACATCAGCTGGAGGAGGAGCTTCGCCAGCAAATCTTAGAGAATGGAGTTGCTGGCACCATTAGTCAGGAGCTGAAGGACAAACTACAAAAGGTCAGATATCCTGCTAATTTATAGGCAGAATTCTTAGCATCACTAGTGACTAAAAGCCTCCAACATGTTTTGCTTTCATGGCAAGGATTGTTTGGCACAGAATTTAACCAAGGCACACGGTTACAAGTCTTTCAGCAGATATTCATTGCTCTCTGCAGGTTGTGAGTGAAACCAGCGGTGGATTATCAGTGCACGATCTGCCTGCTGAGTACAAGGTAAAAAGAAAAACTCATGCAGTGTTCCCATTCACTTTTATAGCGTCACACCAGAGCACAAGACAAATTAGTAAAAGTAACTCTCACATTTAAAGCAACCTTCTCTGAATTGGTGATTAGGAAATTAAATGAAAGGACTTTGTTGTGTTTTTTTCTTCAGAGGGTTTTTGGTGAGGACTTGCCGCTGCAACAGAGCGGCTTTGTCAGTGTCACTGAACTGGTCAGTGCCTTGACTGACACTTTCCACCTGAGACCTGCAGAGTGTGACCATGGACAAGACTGGATAGTCGCAGACATAGAGAACAGTGACTTTACACAGTCAGGTATGTATGTGCATGGGTTTAAAAATGCCGGGGCTTGTTGTCACCCCAGTTGCCTTATTAGGTTTAATACCAGATATTTCATACAGCTTTGAAAGTTATACGCTTTTCATCATCAAATGTTGACATTTCACACTCAGAATAAGTGGCTGGGAAAATGGTGGAATCTTGTGTACATAAAAAATTAATGCTGTCACTGGTTAAAGTTGCTGTATTGTTTTTTTTTATGGTACTATTGTTGAAATTGTTCCAGTACCTCACAATGACACTAGTCTGTATTTGTTTCTGGAATCAATGTCTTTTTAATCAATGACCAATTTTAGTAAATGGTGATTGTCATGCTTTATTTTTTTTGTGGAGCAATGGCTTTCAGAAAAGCAGGAAAATTGTTTTTCTTTTGATGTTGTAGGCTCAAAGGAGACTGAGAGTTTTGGTAATGGTATGAAGCTGTCGTTTATGAGCCATTACTTCAGAGATGGAGAGTCGTCTTGGGAAGGCAAAGTGGATGGAGACGATGATGATGTCCCTGAAGATGACAAGAATGACGAGTTGGAAACAAATAACAATTCCAAGACCAACATAATGGTTAATTGGCTTCTTTTTCATTATATTTTACCATCCGGACAATCTTTCAGAGAAAGACATGTGTAAACATTTTGTTAAGCCATTAGAGCTGGCAAATCTTTCTGCTCCAGATTAGCTGGTGTCATTGCTCTGTTATTGGATTTCCCAGTTTTACATGTTGATGTTATTCCACGTATGCAGTTTAGAGATCACTGAAACCTCGTATTCATTATTTTAAGTGCTGTATAATAGTATCTTGTGTGTATGGCTCACCTCTAATGTATTTTTTTATGTGTCTACGTGTAGATGTCAGAGATGTACTCTGTCATTCAAGTGCACTGCAGCCCTGTGGTGCCCCCAGACGCCATGCAGAGTGAGCGTCTCAAAGCGCCAACCCGCCATGCTGCTCGAGAGCTGGTTGAAGTTCTGGTGGAACACGTGGATACACCTGGATATTTCCATATCAGCTTCAGCGGGAGTGAAGAGGCCCGAGCTACTGACAACATGATGATGGAAATGAGGTGGTGGACATGTTAGTGGCAACTTAGTCAAAAGATAATGTACAAACGCTTCCCATTTCTTCAGTATCATTATCATTATTATGGGTCATCTGTGGAATTTCAGTATATTCAGTAATGAGATTCATAATGTCTTTGTACTCAGTATTCACCATTTCATCATGGCTGACTCACTCTCACTCTCTATCAAAACGTATTACCCTTACTGACTGGCAGTTATATTTGAATTTTTTTTATTTAAAGTTGTGGGGTTTGTAATTACATGAACCAAGTTCAAATTGGTCATTTACTTACATGAAATAAAGATAATAGTCTAGAACCAAACTAACCCACTCATCCCTCCCCCACTTTTATTTTATCACGTTAAATTAATTTGTTTTGCAAGATGTATTTATTTTGAACCAGTGATGATTATGTACACTCATGTTGGCAGTTGATCTGACTAGACAGTGACGGTGTTGATTCCCAGTTTGCTAACAAAACATTTTAGCTTTATCTTACTCATTAAGAAGAAAGGTGATCAGTGTGGCCTTTCAGCACTTTAAACTCCTTTAGCTGACTCTAAATGAACCGAAGCTGAATTGTGTGTGTTCACTCTTGTCCTGCTCCTTCTTTTCACTCTGTCCACTTGCAATTTACTGGGGTGAAGCCATTAGGATGCAAGGAAGCAAAGTCAGATATCTTGAACAGAGAAGAATGCCAATAAAATAACAAGAAGCAATAAATTATTTTTTATTTTATTTTACTTTTAAGATAAATTAAAAATAAGTAAAAATAATCTTTATACAATACTCAACATTCTGCAGTGCAACTACAGAAAACTTTTTTTTTTTAATAAAACATCACAGAATTTTGTCAACACTGCAATGACGTCTTGTCTCTCCTCTTGTCTCATGTAGACGATGTTACACCTGTCCTGAGGTGTCAGAGCGCTACCGCCTCCCCGAGCGATTTGTCCGCCGAGGTCAGGTCTGCTGCGTCTCACCTCAAGGAATGTGGTTCTACCGGGTGGTGATCCATCAGATCATCAGCCCCACTCAAGTCAAAGTGTACTATGTCGACTATGGCAACATGACCGTGGTGCAGAGTGCCAACCTCAAATTCCTCAAGTAGGTGCATCTCCAGTGTTTAAATTATACTCCTTCTCTGCTAAGCCTGTCAGTGTGTGTTTTGCTGCGCTCTCTACAGTTCATCTCTCTGTTTCTCAGGTCTTGTTATTCAGTTCTTCCAGCACAAGCTGTTCCATCGTCACTTGCTGGAATTAAACCCACCAGTGTGAGTCTGATATTTATAATCTATTCACTGTTACAGTGATAGGGTGCTGTATTGTCACTTTCACCTTGCTATTTGCAGCTGTTCACAATTTTGTTGATTTGAATAAATCCAAACCTGCAGATGTAACAAATAATGTAAAGAGTACAGTAAATAAATAAGAGTTGTGATTTGCTTGCCACAGGGTAGCTGGACTGCAGAGGCCACGGCTTGTTTCCTTAAGCTGTGCTGTGATCGCGCCCTAGTGGGCGCTTTGGATTGCTACACTGGAGATGTGCTGCAGCTCTACCTGTGTGACACACACACTCCTAACGACATCTACGTCCACACTGTCCTGATGAGCCAGGGCCACGCAACAGCCTGCAACCCCACAGCTGATGCTGCAGTAAGCCACAAACAAACAATTTCTTTGTACCATGTTCATGATGAATACCAGTTTTTGAGTGACAGACAATATATGAAAGATGATTGCAGAAGATATGTAACTGATAATAAACAAGAGTAGTTACAATAGTAGTTAATTCAGGTTAGTTATGAGTTAAGTCCTGAATATGGGTCAGTCTGACTACAGCTAAAATGTTTACGTGACCATGGTATTGGTAGAACATTGAAATACTCTTGATGTATATTTATATTTAAGCTATAGATCCACTCCTAAGTAACTTGCACTGTATATTTCCTGATTCAACTGGACATTCTTGAGGTTCTTGAAGACGATTTACTTCTCGTCCAAGAGGCTTCTCAGAACTGTAACAAGTCCACTGACTTTCTTCTCTAGAAATTACCATGACCTGGGTGACTGAGAGTCTTCATAGACATGTTTTTCTGTCTTCTTTATTTCCATAGCTTTGTGATCAGGTCACCCCAGTCAGTCTCTACCTTGGGGAGGGAATGGTTGACCTGCCAGAAGTAGTGGAGGCCACTTCCTCCCACAAGCCAGCAAACATGCCTGAACAGTCCACGTCAGCCTCACCAAAGGTACACAGAAACACACACACACACACAGAAATGCAGGCTGCTGCTGTTCCATATAAAAATCTTGTGCCTCTTTTAGGTTACTTGCACATTTGCGGTGGATTTGCAGCTCTATGTCTGAATTGTTTCTTATCTATGAGGGCACTCTTCTTTGTTTCTTTCCTCTTTCCCCAATGTCTCCCATTTCCACTTTCTCACCCAATCTTTTAATGTTGCTGTAAAGCTTTTATTCTCTGCTGTCCATAGCACTTATCTTACCAGCCATACTGTCAGTGCTGCAGGCCCACTGCAGCAGCACACA
>JBAJHX010000106.1:9444751-9462367 GCA_037176925.1 Amniataba percoides
GTGCGTCTGATGCTCGCTGTTTTTCGCTGTGGTGGATCTCTCTCTCTCTCTCTCTCTCTCTCTCTCTCTCTCTCTCTGCTCCGTGTGAAGCGTTGACGCACGGTGCGCGTAAAAGCAGGCGCGTCCTCACCTGTCGGGACTATGCTCCGCGTCCCGGCGTCCTCCGGCCGCGGCTGTGTGTGCCGCCGCCCCGCTGACCTCTAGTCCGCCGCAGCCTCCGCTCTCCTCCCGCTGCCTGCAGGATGCTGCTGGATTTTCACGGTCCAACTCCGCGGGATCAGCCTGAGTTGAACAGACGGACCATGTAACCAGGTCAGGTATGTGCGGTGATGGAGAGGGGAGGGGGGAGCACATTTTATGTTTGGTATATCTGAGGAGGTCTTTTCTGAAATGCTCCAGGCTCTGGACTCAGTGTCAGAGGTGACAGGCACTCGTGTGACTGGGACCCCTCATGTGAAGGAGTCAGCTGCTGTGGTGAAAATGGGCATCTCGCCTCAGTGCTGTAGAGATTTGTTGTTTCACTTCAGTTGCACCTTCAGTTCAAAGGGAAATGTCGCTTTGAGGCTGCCAGAGGAGAGGGAGCCACAGTGGAGCTGGAGTCTCGGGGTTTTGCCATTTTGCTGCTGCTGTGATCTTCTTTCACGCTGGTTCAGGCCGGTCTGGGTGGCCTGCTGCTGCTGGCATTTGGAAAAGAGAAAAAAAAACAGACTGAAAGACTGCATCATGTCTTAATTGGCAAGATGATGAAGTGAAGCAGGGACTGCCTGAGCGTGGGGAGTTAAGACCCCCTTTGGTCACCTGCCTTTAAACTGCATTCAGTCATGATCAATCATCCTGGACAGAGGGGGGAGCACAGGTGAAGGTCCAGGCCTGAGAGCTCTCACACTGCTGGAGTTAGATGGTTAGAGCCACTCCTTGTGAAAGTGGTGTGGCTGAAAGTGCGTCATTATATTTTACACTGAAAACCTCATGATAATGTGGCAACACTCAGTGGAGGGTTGCTTATATAAGACAATGTTGCATATATAAAAAATAGGAACCAAGCATAGTAACCAAAAAAGAGGGGCCATTTACTGTTCTTTTCTCTCAACTATAAATGTCAAAAGTTTGCAAGTTTATATAATTTGTAATGTTGGTTTGTGATGTTTGTCCCCGACTGCTCCTAATGGGTCATGCACTTGAAGCTGAATGTGGTGGTGTCGCTCGATCTGCCTCTTTCTGCCTCAGGTGTGTTCATATTTAACATACGAACAGCACCTTCACTGCCAAGTTAAATATTCCCTCCCCATGTGCACACGAGCAGCGAGTATTGATCTCCCACATCAACAGCCAGCGGCAGGTGCTGCGATGCTCTGACCCATTTCTCACAGAGGAAGCTGGAAAATACAGCTTGACTAAATAACTGTTGAGCAGCCTCTCTATATCCTCCTGTCTCCACCCCGCCCCAAACACACACACACACACACACACACACGCTTCTTAAGTCCTCCACCTCCAGTGCCTGTGATACAACAGGAAGTGGACTGATTTCCCAGAGGAGTCTGCAGTCAGGGCTGTCACAGCTAACACAGCAGCGACAGACAAAATGTATTTAATACACAGGTTGTGTAATGGGGCCGCTGCACCAACAGTTTAAAACACTGAGGGAAATTACAACCAGCTGCTAGCAATGCTTAGTCTGTCAGTGCTAAGTTGTTCTGTGACAGCCTCTCTGTCTGGGAAGCTAAATATTTGATCGACCTCAGTTAATTTAGGAAACAGTTAGCGGCCTTATAAACCCAACAGATCCTCATGGCACGTCATTATGGCTGCACTGAGACTATTTTTATTTCTGTATTTTGACTTTTTTGGGGTTTATTTAAAGGGAATTTTCACCTTGTGTTTGATTGCTGACCTGACTGCCGGTGTTGTATGTTGATGAGCTTTGGAAAAGTTTCCACGGCGATCCTTAAATCCCCTACCTCCGCACTGACGCAGACACCGAGAGCTGGCCTTGTCTGTATTTTAAAAGTTTTATGCGGTTCATGGATAAATGTTCCTCCAACATTTTGAAGCGTCTGGTCGGGCAACTAAAAAATACATTAAAGATGCACAAATTGAAGAGCGAGTCAGGCTGCTCTGAATTAAGTCATGTAGTGAAGCACGTGCGGTTGGAAGTTGCTGCAGAGAGATTGGCAGGATTGGCACGAACGCCTGAAGGCTAGCGGGCTTTGTTTGTGACACAGGTCAGACCGTATTAGAAATAAGACTCCCGGCATCATCGCCGGCTCAATGTTCTCTGCTTTGTGTGGAATTTAAATGAGCTTTTTAAAAATCAAAGTAGAGATGCTGTGCTTATGAGAAAGGAGTGTGAGTCATAGATTTAATCTCGCTTTCTGGAGGCAGACTGTACTCAGCTTTCCTTTGGTTGTAAAGTCATCTCTTGCTTCCTCATGCCGACACTCCACCCGATGTATTTTCTGGGACAACATGCATGGAAGAGTGTTTTTAAGTTGTGCCAGTGGTGTATGTACAGTATGTGTGTGTGTGTCTGTGTGTGTGTGTGTGTGTGTTTGTTGGGTTTTGGTTGGGTGGGGAGAGTCTCAAACTACCCAGGGAAAGTGTTTCAGTGTTTCAGGAGTGGTGTGTGAATTATTGAAAAGCCCTCAAGGTTCCTCCGGCTGCTGGATCAGTACTTCTTGCCATACAGTTGCGAGTCGAGTGTACTGTAGTCACACTTTAAAGGTGAGATGAGCTGCGTCCACACTGCACTGCAGCATTAGCGGGACGGGAAACGCCAGTCGCACCAGCTCGCCTTAAAGTCAGCTGTGACGAAGAAGCTACAATTTTAGAACAGATTCTGATCTTTGGATGATGGCTGCTTTTTGGCAGAAGTGTCTGGCACAGAGAGAGACACCTCACCAGCCACTGTTACACATGAGTGTGTTAAACAAAGAAGGAGGAATCCATTTGTTCCAGTGGAAGTTTTCCACCCAGTAGATACAAAAAGTCTCCCACTTTCTACTCAGGTGGACAAAAAAGGGTAATGGTGTCACAATGTAATGGACAAAATTGTGTTGAATTCAGAGGCTCTAGGCCAATGAGATTGATGGTTGTTGAATGAGTTACTCCCTCCTACATAGGCCACCAAATTTCTTGCATTTCCTTCTCCTTCCTCCCCTCTGTTTTCCCTTCACAGGTCATGTTAGATAAGACCCTCCCTCTTAACGTTTGGCTACCAATCAGTAAGACAGCTGACCACCATGACCGTGACAGGTATGCCCATCAGAGTAGCCATTTTTGAGAGTGTGTGAAATCTGTAGTTTCCTTCGTAGTGGATATGCATTTTTGGGTCTAAGGATGTCACATGTCCCAGGTGATGCCAAAAACATATATGTCCTAGTGCCACCAGTCGTTTGTTAGAATAGCCTGCAGATAGTGGCTGGTCACTATTGGAGAAATGCTCAGTTGATAATGGATTAGTCGATTAATAATTGCTTCGTTTTGTTATTCATAAAGCACTAAATATAAAAAAGTTGTTGGTCACAGCTTCACAACTGCTCAGAATGCTTTTGCTTCCTCCATTTCACTTCTTCTAAACTTCTAATCACTAAATCTGGGCATATACAGGTCCTTGATATGTATAGTATTTTCATACCTGATATTTTTGCATAGATGAAAAGTAAAAAAGTAATAAAAAAAGTAAAAAAGTTATTTTTGTAACCTTGTTGTTTGTTCTTGTTAGTTCACAGCAGATGAAATGATGAAAACAGGAGGAGAAAAAAAGAGTTGAAGTGTGCATCATTTTATAATATGCATTTATTTCCCACATGCTAATGAAGGTGAGCAGGTATCTTTGGTTTTTCGGTAGCTCAGGCGGCCTGCTACTGTTGCACAAGGTGATGTGCGGCGCGCGGATGTGAATGCAGCTCTGAAGCGCAGCCAGGCAGGGTGAGGATTAGGCCAGCGAGAGGAAGGCTCGTTGGCAGAGCCAGAGGCCGTTGGAACAGAAACGCTCTTATCTGCTAACGTGGCTCTACTGCTGCTGGCTGCCGCGTCTGTGGTGACTCATCAGAAACACACACATACACACATACGGACGTACACACCGATGGAGACACTTCTAGACATAATCAGACTGACAAACATAAGCGCGCACAAAACACTGACAAAATACTCTTTGACGTACTCGCACACAGTCGGAGACGCGCCTTTAGACGTAAACACAGACAAACACGATCTCCTGAGTATTTCTGCAGACACACAGTGACAAAGACAAACAAATACCATCAACACACTTTTTGCCTTTAAGTACTATAAGCCAGACTGACCTCCAAACTAACTGCCACATAAAAATTTGGTGAAATTTTACAGATCTCCTATAATAGAGCTTGATAATCAGATTATGTACAAAAAAAAGTTTGGAAATGTGATACGAGTGCAACACTTTTGTCCTTGTTTAAGGGATAAAAACTTCCCTTCCAGTATAAATAAACTATACTCAGGAGTCAGGAACTGATCACTTGATCCTTTTGTACACCTGTCTATGCCCCCACGACCTTCACACCTTTACTTTGACCACCAATTTCAATTCTACATTACATCCTGTTTCCAGCCTAAACCTGACCCCGCTGAAAAAACACTCTTCTGTTCATGCACAGATCTCATTTTTGTCTCAAAACACCTTTCATATAATTTCAGCCCTTTGTTGTCACCTCCTACCAGAGCTCCCCCTGCTTTGTTGTAGCTGTCATAATTTGAATGTAGAAGTGATGCTGTTGCTGCACCTTTTATGCAGGCATTTGTTAAAGTTGAAATTCAAACACTGACAGTGAGCAAGTCAGAACGAGAAACAGTGCAAGTGGTAAGGAGGAAGAAGGTCACAGGACCCAGGACTGAAATAATAGCTCTGTGACGTGAGGGAAACTTTGAAGAAATATGTGTTAAAATAGTCTATATACTGTATACACTTAGATTTAACTGCAACTCTGCTAATGTCAAGACTTTTAACTGTAATTGATAAAGTAATTGATCATGTTATATGATGCTGCTCTCACTACCCACAATCCTTATTTTATCAATCTGTCATACATATTTCTTAAGAATAGAGGAGGTCTTATGTTCACCCAGCACTTTTGTTACAATTAATTGCTTTGTCAGGTGATTTTGGATGCAGACTATCTTAAATTTTGTGTTTTGTGTTTAATTTTAAGATTACTTAAAATCTATCTCACAGGAATTTTGTGAATAAGCTGCGCTAAAGAAAACGGTCACAGTCTAACATCAGATTCAAATGGCATTTGAATAACATGGATGTCAGAAGAGGTGGTATCTTTGAGGAAACTTTGATACTTACATGTGATAATGTTAATCTTTTTGTTGCCATGATAAGTTAGTACTTTCTCGGGCAAGTCAGTGGCTTAGACAGGCCTCATAAGTTGTCTGAGAGGTCAAAGGAGGCAACATACTTGAGCTCTTCGAGATCGAGATAAAAGAATACAACCTGGTGTAAACATGCTTTAAAAAGCTGTGTTTCTGTTCCTGTGACTGGAATAAAGATGGCATTGAACTATAGCCTTAGCTTACAGTTTACACAGAAGAGAAGGCTTTGATAAAGAAAAGATTTTGATCGTGGGCAACTTTTCAAAAACTGTGAGATTTGTTGAATTAACTTGAGTTTTACTGATGGTTATTTTTATTTTTGGCAGCAGATCATTTCCAGTAATTATGTGAATTAAATTAAACCACCGGTAAAAATTCTCAAATGTGAAGACAAGCTTAACAAAGGGGAGATGAGAGGAGATGTGAGTCGTTTCCCCTCCGGTGCGTCTGCCCGGCTGTTAGCAGGATGACACAGTGGATTCAGTTACAGTCCTGTAAGCTGAAGGTCACAGGTTCAGGGATGTGTTGAAATGGCCTTGAACGGCGCTCTGAACTTCACACCTGCTCGTTCGCTGTAAGGCTGCTGGCAAAGCGTTCAGCTTTCAGGCTGGCTTACTTGTAATTTAGCCATTCTGACAGATGTGGGAAAAGCTCGGTGAGGACTGAAGGTGGATGACGTCTTTTACAGACTCTGCTGACAGACTGGTCAAGGCAGCCATGTTTTATATTTACAAGACAAATTCATATTTGAGATCATTTCGATATTTGAAATGTAAAGTAAGTACAGTTACATTTGTTCAATAGATAGGAAGCAGTGAAAGCTGTACCACTTTACTCTAACTGTAATGTACTGAAATATTTGAAATGTAAAGTAAGTACAGTTACATTTGTTCAATAGATAGGAAGCAGTGAAAGCTGTACCACTTTACTCTAACTGTAATGTACTGAAATATACATATATATATATATATTCTACATACAAATGGCTATATCAGAGGTTATTTGGTTTAATTCTGCCTTATACTTTTGAGTCGTTCTTAGACAAGATTAATTGAGCTCTAACATGTACCTCAGCTCTTCTGCTCTTGAGCAAGGCACCTCAGCCGCCCTGCCTTCATCTGCTGGCCCTGCCATCTGTGTCTGTGCTCACTCACTTTATTAACTGTCACAGATAAAATGTCCATGTGAATGTATGCTAATGTAATATTCGTGGTACATTACTCCCTCAAAGATAGAAGCTGGACCGTTTCATTTCCTTTTATGAGACTGCCGTGCTGACCAGCAGAACGGAGGTACAGTAATTACAGCTCCCCCCGGCTGCCCGCTGCCCTGCGCTGGGTGTGCGTTCAAACGATGCTGCGCCGCTGCCAAGTGTGAAAGAGAAGCTGGCAAATTGCGGGACGGCGGAGGAGGAGCTGAGCAGCTATAATGAAACCTCTGCAAACCTCGTAAAGCTGAGCTGTATGCACGCTTAACGTCAAGTCCTCCTCCTGCTCAAGTTCTCCGCTGTGAATCTGTCCGAGCTGGACATAAATTAACCAGGAAATCAATTCAAAGCCTTCCAGTTTGAAGTGCGAGTGAGTCAGTAGGAAGGACTGTCGCCTCGAAGACAGAGGAAGCAGTTTGTTGGTCCCCAAATCTGTGCAGGTTGTTTCCTCCCTTGTGTCTAAGGCGTGCTGGGATAGAGACTCAGTGCATATATACAAAGAGTTTGGCTTATGATCTGGTTGTGCAGCTTTCTAGTGAAGTGAACTGTTGTTGATTATTTGTACTGCAGATCAAACGGCGATACAAGAAGTGTTGTTGAGAACAGTTAGTGTGTGAAGACAGAGTTGTGTTATTCTTCATTTTTAGTCATATATGAATTGAAGTTGATTCCTCAGTGGTAGCCAGTTGTTCTTAAAGTATTTGGCAAAATCCTGTGTACTGAAAGCGATACTGTCACGCAGCCCTTCTCAGATTGTGTGTCTGCTCCTTTTTCCTTTACATTGGGTTGGAGAGGAGGAAGAACAGATGTGGTGCGGGGTGTTTTATTTAACCCATTCAGTGGGCATTTAAAAGGCAGGGATACACAGGAGAACAGAGGAGCAACAAAAAAATCCTCATGTAATTTGTAATGTAAAAGAAGTTATCAGTATCAGGCAGATTTAGTCCCTGCATGAAAAAACACTCAACATCCATGAACAATCACTAGTGCAGCTTTACCTTCCAGGTCTGCTGCAGGCTGCTGTCTTTACATCTCTTTAATATCTCAGTGTGTCTGAGGATGTTTATCTGTGGGAATTTGGGATAAGCTCCTGCATTTGACTGGTCCACACATTTAAACCTGGGAGCTGTTTGGTGGGGATGCAGTCTGAACAACCAGTACAATCAGCTATTGTGGCATTACTGAAATGTTTTATTTTTCTCATATACTTTGCTACTTATACTGTCACATGTTGTGACAGGCTTCTCATCAGATATAAGCATCGCTGTCATTAACATTTTGAGCATTTTAACCGTGTTTGAGCAAATGGTATTCATGCACTGGTTTCTCCACTCTGCTGCAGGCTGCCGGCAGATTTTAATGGACTCAAAGCTCTCGCAGACCTCAGTAGCTGTGACACTGATGTGAACTCAGCTCACAGAGTTTGAGAAAATGTTGAATAATTATGCAGTCTTATTATGTGCTTTGTGTCATATGTGTCTGACCCCTGACTGTTACCAACAGCCATTTAATCAGCTCCTACTAAATACTGACAGAGGTAGTCATAGTCGTCCTAAGCTAATGTCCATTGAATTATACATGAAATTGAATTTGAATTTTCCCTAACAAAGAAAAATGAAATTAAATGAGCGCAGCTTGAAGAAAATAAACGCCAGGAGAAATAAATAAACAAAATAATACACTTCATAATGAGAAATGGTGATAAGGTCTAAAACAATGCTGTCTAACTCAAACTAAACTCAATGAAATACAGAGATATGTGAGAATGAGAATAGAGAAACAGCAAGGCAGGTTTGTGGTGGGTTTCTGCATTGAAAATTTGTAAATGATCACAAACATTTAGAGTTGTTTGAAAGGTAGAGGCAGTAGTCACAGAGCAGTAATCGTAGTAATTATGACAGAATGGCAGAAGTTTCAGCAGCAGCGGTAGTTGTGGTTGTAGCAGCATTAAAAGTGCCGTTGAATCTCAGAGTGAGCAGGGAGACCCATAACCATCCCGCTGGCCTGGATATCTGGTGATAGGTCTATATGGAAAGAGAGGAAATTGAATTTGACATGTGTATAAAAATTACAGATGAGCCGTAAGTAATGAATGTTTCACTTGCCATGTGAGTAAAGGTATCCACCACATCTTGAGCCACAGCGAGCGTGCAGAAAGGCTGAATCAGGAGCTGGCAGGCTCGAGTACAGTAGCCCGGAGAGCTGCATAACAGCATAATGTACACCAGTTATAAATCTGCCAGCGGCGTATAAAGCGTCCGAACATGGTCCAGATTGGACGGAGAGAAAGACTGAAGCTGCGTTCCAACTCTCTGTCGTCCTATCTCTCTCCATCTTCGCGGGGACGAAGGCGTTTTACCGTCTGTATTGATCATGTGCTTTTATAGGGCCAAGAGGATCATTCTGGGGAGTGGTTCTTCACATTCATTGCATCCTTTGCCCCAAATGACCTCGAGCAAAATCAAGTAATTGAACTAAAATGTTCAGTGTCATCAATCTCTGCCCACTGGGCCGTAACTGCTGCGACAGCTTCAGGGGGAAGATGGGATAACGGTTGGTTGAGCCCCTGTAGGTCCCTCAGTACATGAAGAAGATTTTCAAGGTCGCATGTAAGTGTTTGCATCCAGGAAGTTAATCTTTTTTATCAATTGGAGCCTTGTTCTTTTAAAAATACAAAGTTGTACGATAGTGAAAGACACTAAGTTATTCTGTAGTAAAAATACAGTGACCTAAAGATCAAAATGTTTACAGTTGTTCTTCTTGGTCTTCTCATTTTGTTTGCTTGTACAGGATGTTTCCCCTTGGCTCTGACAGAACCCCATATGCATGCTGTTGTCAAGGGATTATTGAGTAAAGATGACTTTTTGTTTCTTTGTAAAACTGTAAAGCCTACAGTGCAAGACCAAGTGGAAAAATGCAATAAAACAATTTTAACAGCTGAAGTCACATGAAAACATTTTGCTGTGTAGCTGCCAGTCTTTTTTAAGTTTGTTTAAGCTCAGTGACTCCTCTTGTTTTTCTTAATTATTCATCCATTTCCTCTGTTTAATGTGAACAGCTGATATGTAACATCAACAATTTAAGACGGTACATTTTACTCCCTTCCATGAAAGAGTTTACACATCATTCACTCCCTTTTCCAACCAGGTGTGGATGGATATCAGCAGAGACAGAGTGAGGCTCTTGTTAAGGACTCCTCTTCACCAAAAACCTACACACTATACTGTGCAGTGCTTGGTTTGATTAGTTATAATAACCATAATGCAAAGGGTGCATACATATGTCCTAGTACACAGTCGCATAAGAAGAAAGGTATCAGTTGTATTAATGCTGTCGGTGATACAGATAAAAACTCTGAATGCTCTTTTGGAAGGTTGAAAGTAGAGTTTGATGCCTTCTCAAACTTAAAGGTTGCAAAAAAAATGTCCTGGCTGATGACATTATTTTCATCTGAGATGATTTGAGATTAAGAAAGTTGTCCCCCCCCACAAATGTTGGGAAATGATTGACAAATCAACAATGCGTAAACTGAATATGTGCTGCTGGACCGAACCAACAATCCACACAGTCCTCACAACTGAATGCATCTATGAGGTTTAAAACATTTGGACAAATTTCTATTTACACAACAGGGCAGAAAAAACAGTCATATCACTTCAGCACCAAGGACAGCACTCATTCCTTTACAGTCAGAGTGAAATGCATTTTCTTTTGCTTTACAGTTGGAGCTGTACTTCAACCGTCAAACATGAGCGAGCTGTGTACAATCTGCCGTTGTCACCTCACAACATGAACTAGAATCAAATGATCCTGCTGTGTCAATTTGAGCTCCTACTGTGTGCCGCTCTCACAGATTAGAGTTGTTTTGTTTTAACATTTTACCCATAATTTCACTTTTACGGTGAATAATCTGTGTGAAAACGATTTTCTTCTCAATTTCTAAACCGACCGCCTAAATTATGTTTACTTCACACCCACGCCTACAAACAAATAAACACATACATGCAAATGCAAACGCACACAGACGCCCACGCTGGCCCGCAACAGAGACGTTGGAGAGAGGAAACAGATAGAGGAAAGCCTTTGTAACGCCAGATAACAGGATTAGACAAATTACATTTCAACTGTGACCATGAATCCCGTTTGGATGCGCGACTTGTTTTCTTTCCGCTTACAACGGCAGCCACAGAGCTGCAGAGTTTAGATGACAAAATGGTGGTTTTCCAAAATAATAATGTTCTGAAATTTTGCATGAATTAACTCTGATCTGTTGCTGCTGAAACCAACACCTGAACTTGTCAGGAACAGGAGCAAGAAGTTTATCAGGACAGATGAGCGTGTGTGTGCAGATTTCCACATAATGACACTGTGGCTTCATCGCGTGGTTCAAGAGCACCTCGATTCCCCCGGCGACCCTCAACAGGATTAACAGCTCGAAAAATGGATGGATTG
Source organism: Amniataba percoides (assembly GCA_037176925.1). Classification (NCBI taxonomy): domain Eukaryota; kingdom Metazoa; phylum Chordata; class Actinopteri; order Centrarchiformes; family Terapontidae; genus Amniataba; species Amniataba percoides. The sequence goes on from JBAJHX010000106.1 coordinate 9,455,772, forward strand.
ACAGACATTCAACTTACCTCATCGACATTTTTGGATTAACCTTGCAAAGGCAGGCCACAATTTTCTCTGCTGTCACTGTGGTCTGACAGGGACTTGGATGAAAGTGCGTTTCAGGTGCAGTCAATGGCTGACAGTGAACTCTCTCTGTGCCTTGCCTCAAGTTTCACTGTTGGTGTCAGTCTCTTTTTTCTGCATGCTGAATACACTGAGGTGAGAAACAGGTCATGCAGTTGCTGAATCATTTGTCATTTTGTATTGTGCACACTTGCTTTAACTAGTTTGTCTCACCACTGAGTGGCAAGTCGGTGTCATTCAAACACTCGCTAGTGTTCACTGCTCACCATGACTAGTTCTAAAGCAGGATTCTGTGAGGATACGCTTTTTAATTCTGCGTATTCATCACTGGTTGCATAGTTTTACTGTGATTTTATTGGCAGCGGTCAACAAAAGTGTACAAAATACAAAGAGGAGCCAAAAATCAATCAGCAGAGTCAGATTGCTAAAATCTAAATAGTACCGAATGTTAGCAAAAGCATTTTCTTCAAGATGGAGTCTGGCTCACCTCTGAAACCTTTACACTCTTGCTCCACCTGATAATAGTCTAACAAGGTGTATGTTGCAGAGTAGTGTACATTTTCAGAGCTGCATTAGCAGAAGTAAGCAATTACATACATTTATTCATGAAAACTTGATATTTTGGTACATTTTTGGCTATTTTTACAGGTTCAGGTTAATTTAGTGATTTTTCACCTGAAATCACAATATTGCAAACATTTCTAATGTGCTGCAGATCTAACAAAAAAGATTTGCTGGCATTTGAGGAATGAATGCGCAGGCTGGTGTCTCGCTCAAACATCCACTTTGTTTAGCTGGACGCATTGTGGGGATACAAAGCACTGCATTTATGTTAAAAGTACAGGTGGAGTGTGTTTTGTGTTTTGGGGCAGAGGAGAGACTGACACTGGCCGACCGCTGGTCTGAGCAATTTAAGATCCAAAGAATCAATCTTGTAAAAATCCTCCGGGGCAGTCGAGGTCCTTCAGATGCTCCTGAAGACTGATGGCCAAGACTCCAGAGGGAACACTCCATCAGAGGGAGAGCGAGAGGGAGGTCGCTCAGCTCGTGAGATATTCTCATTACTTGGATTTGCCAAAAACAGCATATGGGAAACCTCTTACAACATGGAGGGATTTTTTTTGTTCTCCAAAGGAAAAAAATAACCTAAAGGACAGAGACAAAGGAAGGCAGTAACGGAAGTGGGCACAGTGGAACCAACAAGCTGATGCAACAAGCTGATAAGACCCGCAAAATAAGAGACCAATGACTGCAGGTGTTGAAGCTTTTAAACACCAGCACAGTGTAGTGCAGCACATTGCATCACGCTGTGACATAATCTAACATAATGGAGTGTAACGGAGTGTAGCACACAGTTTATAGTATTTCACAACAGAGCATAACGACATGTATCATAAAACATAATGTAATATATCAGTGCAGTGTGTCTTATTATAGTCATGCTATGACATGTAGAAATGCAGTGTGGTTTAACTAAACGTGTAATGTAGCATAATACAGTCTAGCATAGCTCATATATGGCTGACTTTCACAAGAAAATGCCCCACATTTTTAAAAAGCAGTATATCGATTTGAAGAGATTTTCACCTGAATTCTGTGTATCAAAGTATCAATCATTAGGCTTCCTTCTACCTTGAGCCTTTATGAACAATAAGGGAGGTCATATAGTGGTGAGGACAACTGAAAATGGACTAAAAGAGCTTGTTGTTGTTTATGTTTATGCACTGATGTTGCCTGATTATTTGTCTGAACTGCTGTTTTGCTTATTTTCTTTGATTCGGCTTCACACCCTGCTCTCGGGCAATTTCTGTTTTGGAGGGAAGGAATTTTTGTTTTGTTTTGCCAAAACCAATCAAGAGCAAGTGATGTTGATTAATTAATTAATTTCCACTAAGCCCTATAGCAGTGCTACAGTTGCTACTAACAGGCCACAACATAAACTGAAGGCCTCAACCTCGGTGAGCTTGGCCCTCCCTATAAAAAGAAAATCATGCAAGTAAAAAGAGAACCTAAGACACAATACTGCGCAGAAATTTAACATATAGGAATTAAATATGTATTAAATAAAATATGAATGTACACTGAAAGGGAGTTATGTAATAGTGGTAAATTGAATGATGTGGTAGGACCAGCTTGAGGTTTCCTGTGCATCTGTGAAGAAGCCGTCCCCTCAAGTATATGTGTTGCCATTCGTCTGTTTATATTTTTTAAGACTGCACCTATGTGGATAACTAACTACAGTATGTATTCTTACTCCCACCAACAAAGCTTGGTGCTTGGTCAGTGTTTGTTCAGCCAATAAAAACTGTCCTCAATGAGCACAACACCAGACCTATATGAATAGCTGAACAAATCACAGATGTAGCCAACTATTTAAAGATCTGGAGGGGGAAAAAAGAAAAGGAAAAAAAACAAAGACATTTTTGGTTTTAAATTGGGTTTTGTCTTTTCAATTTTTTTTCATTTTTTTCCAAAATAAAATAATAATAATTAACAATCACTACATATAGTGAATTGTACCAACATGTAACATGACATACTGTTTGTGTAGCATAACAAGATGTAATTGTAAATGTAAATGTAATAAAAAAGATGCCTTACAAACATCAACATTGCTTACAGCCTCAGGAAACATATAAGCCCACTTAGATGACTGACAGGTGTCAGTGTGTTAACAGCAACGGTAGAATGAAAAACGTATTTTCTGCCTCAAGCTAAAATGTGGCAGATTCAAGCTTTAAGAAAAAAATGCAGCTTGTCAAAAAACGAATCTATTGTTGAAATGTGCTGAGCCCAGAATGCACTGCAGCTCCAGCTCACATCAGACAGACACACCAAATGGACTCACTGAGGATTTTCATCATCCAGGGTGTGCAATTCACCTGAGACACACACCAAAATTTCACATTATTGTGCTTGCCATTTTGATAGAAATAGAGCTGCAGACTTGTTGCTTGTTCAGCACATTTATGACAGCTGTAAACAGATTAAAAGGTCACCTTAAATCTGTGATTCCTTCAAGACGAGTTGCTATCCGGCTTAATGTATTCTGCATGTATCGTGCTATAAGCTGTGAGTTCTGCTGCCTTCAGTGTACTGCAGTGAATGAGACTTTATATGTATTATACTGCAGGATCAACTCTTATAAAAGTGTTGAGGTTCAGCAGTGTTATTTAGTAAATGAAACACTGACTGCGGCTAAGTGCAATGAAGACATTGCCGTCTGTTTTAATGGACGTTTTATTAGGATGTCCTGATTTATTTGGTAATGAATAGGAACATGTCTGCCTGAATGGTTTCTGTATGTGTGCAGTGTGTGTGTGTATGTATGAGAGAGTCTTATCAGTATAGAGGGCTCTTCAGGCAGTATGGGAGATTGAGGGCCACTCTAATCTGGACCCAGTGGTGACAGATCCAGCTCTCTTTCTGTCTATGCTCAGCATGCATGAGCGTGTGTGAGCGTGTGTGTGCGTGTGTCTGTGTGTGTTGTGTTGATGCTGATATCTCAATTCTCTCTGTAGTTTGTCAAAAACCAAGTAAACTCAAATGAATCTAACCCAACGAGTTTGTGCTTGCAGAGCAACATGTAAACAGGGAGCAAAAACAAATCTGTGTGATATTTTGTGTCTGTGCGTCTGAGTAAAGGATGACGTGGTGACAGCAGCGACTCCATTTCCATTTGCTCTATGCAGTACAAGTCACCACGCTGGCATTAATTATGAAAAATAGTTTGGTGTACTGAGTCTGAGATTGCACGCAGTGGAGAGAGTTATGATGAATGATGTTAAGAGGAATCTGTCAGCTGCCATCCCGTTTGGTCTCCACAAATAATTGAAGGCTAGTGTACTTTCTGACAGAAACATGGTTTACGAGCTCGGTGCCAGTGTAGCGGTTCGGATCGCAGCCTTTGGGAGCAGTGCTGCCTCCTTTTCTTCAGCATTTACAGCGGAGTGTGTTTTTAATGAAGAAAATCCATTGTGCTTCTCCTAACACACTGTACATATCATTTGAGATGTTGAATGTATCTCAGGAACTATTGTGACCTTAATTGTCCTCAGCCTGCCTCATCTGCTTCTATTGCACTTAGTATTATTTGATAGGAAGAACAATGCAATTCTTTGTATGTACTAAACTGTTAATAGTTGTAATGCAGATGTTGTCATATGCTTTAAAATACAAATGCACATTACAGTAACATGGACAAAGACATGGAAAAATATTAGATAGGGGAACATATCACACAAATTATTCTTAAATTGAAATTTTAGTATATTACATTTCAAAGTTAGCTCCAATTTTACATATTTCCTTTGCTGAGAGCTTTCCAAAAATTCTAGGTGTTTAGCCAGAACAAAAATAAAGTAAAACATCAGCTGACAGGGGGAATGGATGGCTTTTATTCAGCAAGCCAGCAACTTTGACAACAGTAAGTCAGATTAAGTGTAACAGCTACGGCGAGCTCCCAGGATCAGTGCTATGATGTGAGACAGTTTTGGCGTAGAAGCCAAAAGTTGGAATTGGAGGTCATGTAAAGTGTATTGGCCCAAAGATCCTTTTTTTTCAGTGTCTCTGTATATCTCTTCAAATTTCATCCGCCGCCCTATCAGCCTCACTCAGCCCATTAGGTTGAATAAAAAGAGGTCCTGAAGAGTCATATGGGTTAGTTATTTTCTTTTGGTTCATGTGTGTGGGGAGCCAGTAGTTTTCCAGCTAAACCACAGAAAGACTCGAGGGCTGAGTGACGTTTCCAGTGGATGCTGTCCAGTTCTCCTAAAAGGTTATAAAGGGTTTGAAAATGACCCGGGCTCTGCAGCCTGCTTCTTATCTCTGCTGGATTAGCTGCTACCAGCTGCACACATCTGAGTCTCTCCAACCAAACTGTCTGCAGCCAGTTTGCATTGTGGGAAATGTGGGTGTCAGGTTTTGACAGGGAAGAGGATTGGGTGGAATAGAAAAGATGATAACTTTGATTCTGCCGCATAGACTTTAAATTTTAATTGTCTGTATTAAGTTGACAATATAAAGGTAAACTGGTGGAGCTCAATGTGTCAGTGGCCTGTTTGGCAGCCAAAAATCCGAGTTGTCCTATTTCTAAATGCCACCAGACACATATGTGAACAGGCTTCTCATATATACTGTAAATCCAACAGAGCTCAAGTGCAGAGGGAAGCGCTCACAATGGATCTATTATTTACGCCATTATATCCATTAAGCGGTTTGTCCTCTTATGGGCTGTCGTGTATCTGTTAGACTCTTAAACAGTAATCACATGGTTGCAGAACCACAGAGTGAAGGTTTAGTCGCTCTTCTCTGAGCTTCCCACTGTGGCAAACTGGTGAGGAGACCTCCAGATGGAACCAGCAGATCTCATTACACTTCTCTCTAATTGAATGACACTTTGCACTACGACTGACTGACAGACTTCATCTATCACATCACATGCACAGGACAAAGTGCTCACATCAAAAACAACACACACACATACATGCATCAGTCCATTCAGACATCAAACAGCAGGAATCATAAGTGACAGCCTGAGAAATTAGCTCTGTGTGCCCATGCAGAAAAGTGTGAATGTGTCAGCCACGATGCACATCTGTACCCATCTCTACCCTTCCTTCCTTCACCTACACAAAAAAAGCACCCATCTCCCCCTTCCACCACAATCATGTGTCGGACATGTTTTTATCACAGTAATAGAATTCACTTCACATAGACAAGCCTCAGCCTGCAGATTAAAAACCGACTGAGCCCCTTGCTGCTAAATCACTTTTACTGCTGCTCTGCCATAATGCTGCGTGTGTGTTTGTGTGTGTTTGTGTGTATTTGAGTGCGGCTGAGACAGAGAGACATTGCTCAAGAATATGCACATCTGAGGATTTGGAGACTCCGATGTGTACAGTTTATATCTTTTGATGTTTTCATTCTGAATGCCGGGGTTCTCGGTCTCTCTTCTCTCCGTGCGACAGCAGTGACCCAGCAGTGATCCGACCTACGGCGAGTTTCTGTTTCACTGAGTGTAGGAAATTTGTTTTGAGAAGAGCTTTGCTGCTTGATAAGAGCTGCCATGACTGAGCAGACTGTGAAAGGAAAAACTCAAACTTCATCAACAGAAATCTGAGAAAGTAGACATTACAAATCCAACACGCTCACCACACAACTTTTTCTTTCATGTGCTAGTTTCCTTACCTCTTTCCCTTACTATCCTTACTTCCTCTTTCCTAGTGATCCTTAGGCATCATCTCGTGCCAACACTGTTTGCTTGTGTTTCTGTCAGCAGTGTTTTCCTGTTTACTTGGTGCCACCTTGTGGAGAAAAGTGTCCTTTCTCTCTGCACAGAGATGTTCATGCAGTGTGGCTTTCCAGTGGTGTGACCCCTGACCTTTGACCTCTGATTTGACTTCTCTTCATCACCCCCACAACCTTCAAACACTCTTCTGATGTAAGTCTATCTATCTATCTATCTATCTATCTATCTATCTATCTATCTATCTATCTATCTATCTATCTATCTATCTATC
>JBAJHX010000106.1:9483740-9496887 GCA_037176925.1 Amniataba percoides
TGGATGGGCAGCTTAGGAGTGGAGGAGGAGGTCAGAGCAGGCAGCTTGGAAACGTGGTGGTGTGTCAGTGACCAGTCAAATGCCAAACACTCGAGAGAGCTGAAACACTTGGTTGTTGTAGGATATGTGCTGAAGGATGCAAATGTCTCATCAGCTGACTTCCATTTCTCTCTTTCCATCTGTGCATCTCCAGCTTTTTCCTCCTCTTTTAGCCTGCCTGCCTCTCATTGTCAAGTTGGCGCACTGATGTTCAACATATTATTCCCTCCCCCTCCTACAATACAATTTCTGTGTCAGATCTCTTTGTACTGTAAAATATAGGGTGGAACAATGTGTCCTGTCTGTATGGGTACGCTCCAAACCTTTGTGCGTTTCACATTTTGTGAAATGAGTGGCACCTGCACTGAACAGTTATCTCGTTTATCTTACCAGGCGACGTCTGACAGCCGAATAACCATAACCACAATTCACTGATGTCATGGGTTTTGTTGAGTTCCCTCACAACTTGCCTGATTAAAAAGTGCTGAGATAGATTGAAGACGGTGCATTCGCTTACCTCCCACCAACACAAGGACACCCAGGCTGAGCAGTTGCTGCAGTTGCTTAAAAAAATACAGTTAAGCTGTAAACTTCCTCTCTCCTGTTAAAAAGCAGATCTCCTTTAGTAGGCCGTGGGGAGCTGGCAAAGCAGTGGAGTGTGGGGAAGCTTTGGATTGTAGGGAGCTAATAAGAGGCTCTGTCTCATTATTGGCATGTGGGTAATTAACAGCGGCGGTCTGACTCGTCCGCCTGATTGCCTCTCTAGTTATCTCCTCAGTAAATGGAAGAGTGTTGGACTGGTGCTGTGGTTAAGAGCTAATTAAAAGATAATATTGTGTGGAGGTTTTTGTGGAAGATGGCAATCAGAGGCGATACACACACATATAAAATATGTAGTCCCATTGTCTTATTTAGCCAAAAACTGCCATTAGCCAGCTGGAGCAACAGGGAGTTATTATCTGTGCCAACTTCTCACGATGTTTTTTTCTCGTTCTTAACTGGAAAATGTATTTAGAGTCTGCTTTACTGGGAAACAAACCTGCTGAGGCCGTAAGCCCGATCATCTGTGTCAAGTCCAAGTTGATTTTAAGCTTTAGTCCTTCGAGTTTGAGTCATAATGAGACTTGGACTGAAGGAAACGTTGGCTACATGTTTTTCCTAAAGCAAAAAAAAAAAAATATATATACAAACTTGGAGCTTGCCGCATGTTTCTGCAAGTAAACTCTCTCAATTTCTGATGCTGAAAAAATTCAGTCAACAAAACATCAGTTAATAGTTTGAATGCTTTTTAAGATGAGCAACAAAACACCTGAGCCAGCATTCAGAAGTTTAAGGATCCAACTTCTGAAAGTGACTCCGGTTAGGGAAATGACACCCGGTAAAGATAACAACAGTCGTCATTGTATGAAAATGTCATTGTAACATCATCAAGCGTTTTTCTTACAAAGATCCATTAACTGTAAAGTCAGTCTTGTCATTTTGTGTGGTAAATCAGTATTAAGTCAGAGAATAACATTTAGCAGAGAACTGTTGCTTTGTGACTCAACAACCAATGTTGGGTAATCCCTTTTTCTTCCTTGTTTTTCTTATTACAAACCCACAGTAGATGACACTGTGTTTGTACAGGGGACCTTCTTTGGCTCAAATTTCTGTCTCAATTCCATCACTGTTAATAATTTTGTTACCTAAGCCTCCTTTGGATTTTCTCTAGAAATAGGCCAGGCTTGATGTTCTCTCCCAATTTGTGCTCTCGTCACTGACTTGAGTTAGTCATTAGACGCCATGCGAGTGGGCAGATCAATGCAGCTCATTGATCCATTCTACCAGGTGGAGAAAAGAGGCTCGACAGTAATTGAATAGACCAGAAATTAACATCAGTAGCTTATGACACTCAAGGTCAAGTCTGCTTGTGTCTCTGTTCTCTTGTGCTTTTTTTTAGTCCATTATAATATATTTAAGGAGTTGTTAAAAGCTGTATTAAACTAGATTTACACGCTGGAATTGATTCAAAATGAACTTGTTGCAGTGATGTTTGGCATACCTCATAAGGGTTTTATGTTGAGCTAACCTTATTAGCACATAGTGAAAGCAACCCAGTATTCAAAGAGACATTTTACATTAATTTGCTAAGTTTATTTCTTTTCGACATTTTCTTACTTTTATACAAAGATGTATTTTTGCATGTGATTGCTGAATTAAGGAACTGGCCTGCTGCTGATGGTAGGTCACTTCCCCAAGTCCCTATATTAGCATATCATATTTGGTCATTTTTTATTTATTTATTTTTATTTCATGCGATGGAAAGATCAGCCAGTTGGTCGGTGGCAAGCGTAAAGGTATTTTAACCTACTTGAGATTGATCCTCAATGCCAATCTCACACTGATGAGAGGATACCTGCAGGCTTTCTCTCTGGGACTGCTCTCTGTCCTGGAAAAATGATTGTATGGTGGTTGAAGGGCCTCAGTGCTACATCTGTGACTCTGCATCTGCTGTTATATAGTCAATGACCTAAACGCTGCAAACGAACACCGTCACACAGGATCATCCCCCTCCACCTACTGTAATCTACTACTGTGATCTGGACATGTACAAGGTACAAGGCTCATGATTGCACATCAGTGAGCCTCTCGAGCTCCCATCTGATCGACTCCTGGTGCAGATGTACCGTAGTCTTTTGGGTCAGTTCATCTATGAATCACTCTTGTTCGAGGCTGCTCATATGCAGTATATCATGAAAGACAATGACTTTACAGAACACAAGGATCTTCATAGTCACTTGTAATTAAATAATCAACGTAACAACAAAGGCTTTCTTGCCTTTTTTCTGAAACAAACCTAAAAGCAGCAGAAAACACTTATTGTCAAATCTTTGTATCAATTTGTAAATGATTTCAAAAGTGTTTTTGCATCACAGTTTGAACCTTATAACTAAAGCAGCGCAATATGAACTACTATGAAGGGAAAACTGTTTTTTTTTTTTTTGGATAAATTTGCAAAACTGAGCAGATATTTTTCAATGATTCTGTGCTCGAAATAGCGACATATCATTTAAGTTAGTTAAAGCAGCTACGTGCACCTTTAATGTTATTTTGATTTTGATGCCCCCTGTGGTCTGAAGTGGTAATGTTTTGTCAGTCTCTTGTTCTGAAAAGCTCCAGAATCTGGTCAGCCTGAGCATTTGTTGTGGATGCGATTGAAACACAAATGTGATTATTTTTAATACCATGTTAAAAATACATTTATATTTTCACAACATCTGTTTGTGGAATTTATATGGTCGCTATTTGCTTGTGTGTGTGTGTGTGTATACGCAGCAGGCACCAGAGAGGGTTGGTCAGAGTGACGCTGTCTATGAGGTGGTGAGTCTTCAGAGGGAGGCCGAGAGAAGCAATGAAGTGAGAGGACGACTGGCTTCACCAGCTGAAGAAGAGGAAGTTGATGAAGGTATAAATGTTCACTTTTTCTCTTTTCTGACTCCCTTGGGTCCTCTCCCTCTTAGATAAGGCAATCATAATACAATCTATAAAATACACAATTTGTAATCACCAATAATACAAATTCTTTTCATGTGTGAAATGCTGATTACACTGTCTCTGTCTCTACATCATTGAAGGATGCCAGAATTTTTCATCTGAATGCCTCCCTGAAAACACTCACACACACACACACACACACTGGTCATTTAATTAAGTACACTTTTATAATCTAATGTGATCCAATACAACAACTCTGCCATGATTTCTACTTTTACAAAGCTCATAATGTTTCATTTTTTGTTGACACTGTCTGTGAGGTAATAATTCCACTTTGTTTATTAGTGAGGTGGTAGTGGGTGGTGTTGTATTAGAGTGCATTATATTGAAAGGTGGTTTTAATATTTTGCTCATCCATTTACATACATGGGCAGAATGTGGGGCAGAATATTAAAACCACCTTTTCATATAATGCACTTAAATACACCCACTGCAGCCTCAATAATAAACAGAGTAAAATTACGGTCTTTTTGATGGTGTCAACAAAAACTGAAACATTATAAGCTTTGTAAAAGTAGAATTAATTGTAAAGCTGTTGTGTTGGTGAGAACCAGCGCGGCGTAATTTGTCTTCCAGATCTTGCTTGATTGATCACATAACATATCCCTCACTAATATCACAGAAAAAATGAGACACCTGTGAAGACCTTCACAGTTAAAAAAAAAAGAAAAGACTTGCTTTTCCACAAATAGTTTGTCACGAGGTACATTACATTTATATTTCATACATCCAGCATCCATTTCTGGGTTGCATGAAGCTCTCCTTTAAAAGAGATCGTATGTCCAGATATCAGTCTGAAATACAGGTTTACAAACACACACTCACTCTGAATCTCTTTTTTTTTTTTTTTTATTGTACAGCCATGTGACAAGCACACGTGTACTATTCATTGGCTGACATGAATCATCGGTGAAGTTTAATTTTGTTTGGGCACATAAACTTTGGCAGGGATAAGTGTGCGTTTGTGTATGTGTTTATGTGCGGCATGTGTCAGTAAGTGTGTTACTAGGCATGTGATAACGCCAATGTGGATAGATGGTGAGTATGTGAGCTGCATGTTCTGCGTTTTACAAAAGATTTTGCGTGTGTCTGTGTGCAGAAATGACAGCAGGCACAATCTCAGGGGTTTTGATGGCGATTTGTGTGATTATGCACGCTTGTGTGTGTGCTCATGTGTCAAGCGTGAATGGTTTTGTGCAGCCCTTGTGGACCTCAGTCCTGTTTGGGCTTGTTGGCTTGCAGCACGACAGCAGTGCAGTGTCAAACCCCCATCAAACAACCCCCCACACACTTTATAGATGAAGTGAACAGCTTTAATTTACGCAGACCTTTTAATAATCTTCCTAATGAGCAAACTAGATGAAGTTGTTTAAATGTGTTAACATGACAATGCCATGAAAAAAAAAACACAGCTCTTGACCAATACATGCAAACAGACCGATTTGGGAACAACCATCATCATTCAGAATGACGTCACACATCAAATCATGCTGCCTCTGATATTAAGCCCCTGTAAGTGACTTGATTGAGACACTGAATCTTTAAAATTGTAACTAGTTAGGTGACAAAGCAGAGCAAAGTGGATATTTTCCAGGTGATAATGGCAGCTGTGTCACTGGAACGGAGGGAAAAACAGCAGTAACGGTAATAAAAGCACCAACACTGACTCCAGTGCTTCCCAAACATGACCCAGTTTCAGCCCATTAATATAAAGAGGACTCGCGTCTCCACCTGACCACTGGCTCAGTTGTGTCAGTGTAGCAGATTAGACACGGCCACTATTCCATGTGCATGCCTCATGATGTCGGGGTGCATAAAGGTGCACATTTCTGTGTTCATTTAGCAGTTTGTCTTTGACATTTTAACAGGATACAAAAGTCTGCAGTTTTCTGGTATGGCGACCAAAGCAAAGGAATACTGCACTCAGCCCACATGGAGGTGAACATATGAAGTACAAACCATGCAGCCCGTGATACAGTTGTGATTCATAGGCACACCTAACTTCTTGTTTCGCTTCTATCTCTTCTTTGCCACTGTTATTAGTCTACTTTTTTCACCTTGAAGCGTTAAAAGGTATTAACAGAGTGGGAGGCAGAAGTGGTCTCTCCTATGTCTAGCTGTCGACTCACCCAAAGTCACGAGTCAGCCGCCAAGGCCAGAGCTGACGGCTTTCAACTGGCTCTGTGGGAGCCATTCAGAGGGCTTTTTCTTAACGCCCCTCTACTCCCTCAGAGCTGAAAATTGGAGGCGCTCAGGGCCGTGGAGCTGGAGGTCAGCCTCATTGTGTACAGAAATGAATACACTCCCAGTGTAGATGCCACCGCTGCGAGCACACACACATTCAATTCATGTGGATGCCCCCCCCCCCACCCCTCCTCTCTCTTGGAAGCTGCAATGTGGAAAATAGGCCTGGAGCTGACATTTTCTTTTTTCTTAGCTTTTCCTTTCACAGCATGCTTTGTGATTGTTGCTTATTGTGATTTTTTTTTATCCTTTTTTATAATCACGTGCATGTACACACACACACACACACACACATACACACACACACACACACACACAAATACTGTATTTTGTGGTTTTATACATTCACACAACACATCCTACGCATATATCCATACAGTCCCTCTGTTTTATCAAATTTAACTGGATCCATCCTATATCCTCATAAAGCACTACAGTGAGAATATGATATAAATGAAAAAACACATAAAAATAGGGTAAAATATTTAAGGTAGAACATCTTTACGTGGGGAATTTCTGCTCGCTTTAATGTTGACAAAACCAATCCACTAGTGGCTTTGACATCAGAGAGATCCTATTTGAAAGTAATCCTACAGTGAATGCACAGCCCCTTTCCAGATTAAAAGGTAACAGTAATGGCCCTCGTCTTCACAGTTCCTTTCATCACCTGGTAAGTCGTCGGTGGCATTGGACTCGTGCCTCCTCGCCACGTGGCCTTAACCAATCTGAGGACAGAGGCAGCAGCTTTGTGCTGGGCTTGAGCCATTTGAAAGGGCTCATCAAGCATTTATAAAGACCTGAAGAGCTCCTGCTGAGGCTGTAAGGATGTATAGGAGCAGCAGTGCATTGAGCACATAGTGGCTGCATGTTCTGGAAGAAAATGTCTTAATTCATTATTTAATGTCAAGGCTGTAGTAAAGGCTTCAGTGGGACTGAATTTTTCTTTGAATTTTTTTTAAACACTTTTGAGGCACATTTGGTTTTGTTGTTGAGATCCCAGTGAAACCTAACGCCATAAAAAGATAAACCCTCAGTTAGATAAACAGGTTTAACAAAATTGTATATCTTCTTTTTCTGTAATGTTTTTGGACTTTTCATATTTTTGTTTTGTTTTGGATTTTCTTTCACTCACCATTAATCTTTTTGTGTAAAAAATAAAGGAGAATATTCAGGCTACACAAATCCTAATAATAAGTCAGTCCCTGTCTGAGCATCATACATACTATGATCAAGCATGGTCAAGCTTGGCAGATTTTCTGGGTAAAAAAAAACATAGCTTTCATAGGACATAACTATTTGTTTTGTGTGTATAGACCAGATTTCTTAGAAACAGTTACGTCTACATCCACTTAAATTGAAGAGAAACAGTATGAGTCACTCTAACCATCCAATTTTATTTTTCTGTATCTAGTCTTTTTCTTTCCCTTATGTAGACATTGCTGCACCTGCTTCTGTGTAATGTACACACACACACACATACACACACAGAGGTAGTATTATGAACTACATATGTTATCATTATGTGCTGGACATACCGCTTGAATCTCTGTGTGGGCCGTGTGTGTGTGTGTGTTTGCTCCAGTGGGCGGCCTCCATAGCAAGGATCAGTTCTTCTCTCCAGCAGCAGAGCAGGCCAGACAGTCAATTAGTGCTTCTGCATCTAAACACGAGTGGTTCGCTGTGCTGATTGCCTCTTGTCTCCCTCACGAACCACCAGACAGAAGAACAGCAATAATGGAGAGTGTAGGCACTGCGCAGGCACTCCTTCCCCCATTTGTGAGCGTGGCATCAATATTAACAAGTTTTAAACTGTGCAGTTTAGTTCCCTGACATACATGCATGCCAACACCAAACAAAGTGTCATGCTGTCTGCGTACTTCATACTGTATGTTACAGAAAAACAACTCAAAACAACACCTTGTTGCACAGCCTTTCGGTCTGAAAGTACTGTATTTCTATGTGGCTGAAGGTTGTAGATATCAGATATCGTTTATGCTCTCAATGTTTGTTTATATGTTGGTGCGTCTGTGTTTCCTGCAGACAGCGACAGTGAAATCTCCAGTGGAACAGGAGACGTCTCTAAAGACTGTCCTGAGAAAATCCTGGAGTCCTGGGGAGGAATCCTCAGCAGATGGTAAGGCTTCAAAAGAGACAGAAAGACAGAAATTTAGAAACTGCGAATGGAAAATTTAGATACAACAAGATGCTGCGAGACAGCTCAAAGCCTCACAGAAATATAGAATAGATCACAGTGGAAGAATCTAATAGGACACTGCAAAGAAACTGGAGTGTAAAAAGATAATTAAACATAAACTAGTATATCATGGGGCTCATAAATGCAGTTATGTTAGTTATGAATTTTATCTCTTCATCTTTTTCAAAACCACTGATGTGACACATTGGTGCTGAAGGGTGATCAGGCCTATCCTGCTTCATACAGATGTGTGATTTATGTTACAGGGTCATCATCTGATAACATTTTTCCAGTTGGCATGGAAAAGTTCCCTTCAGATACAACAATTTGTTTATCTAACATTGATGCTTTCACAACAACCAGCATTGATACATACAGCTTTACACACAGACACTGGCAGAATTAACTAAAGGAAAGATGTTGCTGCCTTTTCGTCTGATTTCACAGCCTGTTTTCTTGCAGTTGCATCAGCACAATGAAGTCAAGTAGTTTATCGGGAAATTGCTTTCATATGGCCTCAATAAATGCATCATGATGAGATTTCAAGCATCATTAAAAAGAGCTGACAGTGTGTTTTCAAAAGCAAGATGTTTCCTCATGTGGGAGAACTCTTACACCATTGCAGCACTGCGGTTAATACACTGCTGTAAGACACTACAGCATTGTACTTAGAATTACTGTAATTACTATAAAATAATTGTTACAGTAACTGTACTCAGTACCATATTTCATTGGATGTTTAATAAGGTAGGTTGTACTATTAATAATGCTATAGTTGATAGTACACAGTTAACCTGCCCTTATATGACTGTTGTAAGCAGTTGATGGTTGTACTCAGGAGCTCTAATTGTACCAGTATGAATAGAGAGGCGTTGCTCAGTCAGCCCTCACTACCTGGCCAGAATAATGAGGGAAAAAAATGAAATGCATTCTTATCCAGTTGTATTATAAGTAATAAGCACTCTATTATGAAGGCAAAACATTCATATTACTGCAACATGAATTCGTCAGTGTGACAGGCGAATAGCTCTGCACTTGATTGACTTGACTGATCTTCAAATGCCAGTGTTGCACATTGCACACAAAGGACATAGTTGAAAAAAATATCTAACCTTTCCAAATGCACTTCAAATTAATGTTTAAAGTGGCTGACTTAGATTAAGTGAGATTCTAAAATAATGGATTACTTTTGTGTGCGTGTGTGTATCAGGCATGGGAACCTGTCCACTCGTCCGAAGGGTTTGCCCTCACTGGTTCGCAGTGGCATTCCTGAGCCACTCAGAGCTGAAGTCTGGCAGCTGCTGGCCGGTTGCCACGACAACCATGACCTGCTTGAGCACTACCGCATCCTCATCACCAAGGTAAACATGCATGCGACTGTACACGCGTACACGCCTGTACACACACACACAGAGGAAGGAAGTGCTTGGATAACTGTGTTCTCACAAGTTTTCGTAGGTATTTTGCTTATCATCCCATTAGCTTCACTTCTTTTCCCAAGAACATATGAAAATTTAGCCTACACTTACTTGAAAGTATTTTCTTTTTCTCTTGGCTGTGGACGTTTCTTTTGGCACACCAAGATATGGTATCTTTATTGTGTTTTGTGGGAGTCCAGACGAGCGGGGTAAATGGTTATGATACTGTGTCACTACAATGACACCAACTGGGAAATATTTTTTTTTTATAGTATGTCTGAGTCTAATATTTCTGTTTTCAGTACAGCTGTTTCTCTGAACTCTGTGCCTTGTTGGAGAACGCTCTCATTTAGCCGTGACATTTAAATGCACGTGGTTCAGTCTCAGGACTATTACAGCCCTTATGGGGCCTCTGACCTCCTAGAGAGCTTGTGAGGATTGAAAGTGAATTTCTGGTCTAAGTTGTTTGAGTGTAAGGTGGTGGAAATGCTGTCATACATGTGCAAACCAAACCCTGGTGCACTGACATTGCCTGAAAATTGGATTTGGATCCTCTGCTGACTACGGTCCCTTTCCCACCTGTAATGTGCTCACAAAAATGTTTCACTGTATAACTTAAGTTTATATGTTTTGTTTGTTTGCTTAAGTGTATATTTTCAGTGAGGTAACAGAGGCATCATTTACCTTATCATCTTTTAGTTGTTTGATGATACTGCCAGGTATATTTTGCACTTTCAGGAAAATGAATTTATCCACCTCTGCCACCATTCTCTTTAGACAGTGCTGAAGAAAGCTTTAGATTCGCAGCTTCCAATGGATCAGTTGAAGGGAAATTTAGGGGAAAGTTAACTGAACATGTTGACTGACTTAACTTATCCTTAACTACCGAATTAGAAGCTAAATTCAGTGTCCTCTTTAGTAAGATGAACACACCAGAAACGCAAAGTTGTTTTGGGTTGTTTTTGTTATTTTTTCTAAACTTTTTTTTTCCCACATGTCCCCTTAGGGGCTCTGCAGCATTACAAGACTACATTTTGCATTTTTTAGTTTTTTTGTTCTCTAGAATAACTTACACAAGGCTATAAAAAAGTAACTGTAAACATGGTTTCCAAAATGGTAGCACAAACACCCAAATTGTCCTCAACAGTGTTACAGACAACTGGCATTAAAGAGGTCATAGTCGAAGCTTCCAAGAATTTTCTATTGACATAAATCTTGAATTGGAAAACTTCCGTGAACTTCTCAGAAACAGTTGGCCAGTGATCCCAAAGCTTTGTCTGGATCATGTTCGGACTTTGCTGATCTAAGTTTATCAGAGGAATTTCAGTCTGAAAATGGGTGATTTTTAGAGTTTGAGAGAACTCATGAACACTCATGACGTTTAGATAGGAACGCTCTTTACAGAGTTTTGTAATGATAAAGTGGGCGTGATTTATAGCAGCATATCTAAATTTCTATACATTTCACATTCTGAACTTAAAAAAAAAAAACCAAATCACCCGTATGCCCTACAAAGCTGAAATATATTCCATCCAATAATGTGTGGCTTAAATTTGCCTCCCTGTAGTCAATTCTGAAATATGCAGTCGGAATATTCAAAATCAATTCAAATAGATATTAAGTGTCACAAATGGTGTTCAGATCAGTCAGTTGTTATTTCGGTCACATCAAATGCTATTGCTTTGATCCCCTTCATTGCCACCATTTGGTGAGTTAGTTACAAAGAGGTTTGCATAGTTATGATAACTGATCATGTACCCGAGCAGTCAACCCAGGGCTGACCCATCTCTGGAACTAGTAGGAAGAGTGACAAAGCCCGACTGGACAAGATAGCGACAGCTGCAGAAGCAGCAGCAGCAGTGGGAGGAGGTGATAAAAACACGCAAAGCGAGATAGAGATCCTTGCCTCTATGGATAATAGTAGTCTTTTTCTCTGCCACACAGAAGCGAGTGAAACTACCTGCCTCAATCAATAAACAGAGACAGTGGGGGTGTGGGGTGGAAAGAAGAAAAATGGAGTGAGAGAGGAATGTGGACCCATAAATATTAGGTTGTAGTCACTTAGGGAAAACTGGAGAAAAGGAATGTGTGTAAACATCAAGACAGCTGACAGATTTCTCTCTTTCCTGAGTCACATATTTTTAGTTGTCTTTCACCTGCTGTGTAAATTTCTCTCTTTGTCTCCTTCAATCTTTCTCTTTCTCACACAATCTTCATCTCTTAAATTGGGACAGTTTTTCTTGATGTCCTATTTTTCTGCCTTATTCCCTCTACCCTTCTTGCTTTCTCTTTACCATAGTATCTTTTTTTCTCCCATCCACAGTCCTTCACTTTTCTGTTTTATGTCAATTGTCTTTTCATGTCTTATGCTTATACTTCCTTCTCTCATATGAGCTATGTTTTTCTGTGCCTCTCACTCTCATTTCATAAGACCAAGCTTCTGTAGTTCAGCTCATTTATTCTCATTCCACTGGCTGTGCCATGCCCACATCCTCTGTCTAGCTGGAGTAGTGATGGTATTGATAGGCGGGTGGCCAGGCTATTAATAGCTGCGCCAAATGAATGGAACTGAGGGAAGATGGAGGAGGGAGGGAAAGAGGGAAGAGAGGCAAATGACAGCAACAGCGAGGGCGGTGGAGCTTATTAATGTCTGTTGTCTGGGCTCAGTGACAACGTTAATGCTGATTGAATTTTAAGTAATTGGACTGTCGCCCTTATGGAAGGGGTATCAGTGTCGTAAATCATCGCTGTGTATCACCAGGGGTTCTGGACAGGCGTTATGTTAGTGACCCACAGCCAATGAGTATTAAACCATGTGCGGTTTGAAGTCTTAAACCTACAGCACTTAAATGGTTAGGTGATAGATGGATAATAGATTGTTTTGTTCTGTTCTTAAACTGTTTTTTAAATGTGATTTTTAGACTAGAAAAAAGAAAATATTCTTTTAATTTCACGGTGCACTGCTTTTAATGAAGCATGCAAGCTTTATAGCCAAAAAAGGTGAAGAAAAATTGTAACTTATTTGTTTTTCATTTATATGTGCATTACACTGGCACCTTTTTTCTTATAGCTCTCCAAACATCACCAAAAACGTCAGAGGTTTTCCTTAATGAAACTACAGACATGCTGAACAAAATGACCTTCAGTTTTCCATATTTCACCCAACAAATGAATCTTGTGCACTTCTTCTCTAATATGATTTACTGTAGCAGGCCCATGTAAGTGACACAGCAAGAAGAAAGTTCAAATAGAAAATAGATGGGCATTACAGTGCAGTGCACAATTAATCTCCATGTGCTGGGTTATGCTAAGTTCATACAGGGACTTTAACTCTTTTTGTGTAATCTCAGTACAAGTTGTGTTAGCATATGAATAAAAATATGACATGAGCACTGTGACCGACTGGTGTAGGCTGCCTTTCGCCAATGACACCTGGAACCTTATGTGAGGTTAAGTGGAAGGATTAAAATGTGACAGGATTCGGAAGTTCATCAGACTGGGATGAAACAAATTTTGAGTACTCACAGACACACGTATCATCTAAGAGGGGTAATAATTAGAGGTGCTCCGATCAGGGTTTTTGGAGCCGATCACCGATTTTTGAAATCAGTATCGCAATACCGATACCGATACCGATACGATTTATAGTGTGGGATTAATTATTGATTTATTTACTTAAGTTACTTGTCACACTATATATTAAGCATTTTTAAGCAGT
>JBAJHX010000106.1:9507700-9543863 GCA_037176925.1 Amniataba percoides
GAGACGAACAAGAATTGTTTTTTTTTTCCCCCCTAAAGGGGACTGTGGAACGGGTGGTGCGGGAGGGTGTTGGGGGGGTGGTGTTTTTTTTTTTTTTTTTTTTTTTTTTTTTTTTTTTTTTGCTGTGCGTTTTTATCTCATGTTATATTTTCAATGCTCTTGGTTGTTTTTTATGCATGAATAAAATATTTTTGTCTTTTAAAACATGCTGAGGATGGGAGAGTGAGAGGAAGAAGTTGGACTGAAAAAAACAAGGGGAAAAGGGGGGAGGTGTGGGGGAGGTGAGCTTTAGTTAATAGAAAATATATTTTGAGAATAAGTAATATGTAAATAGGAAATGTATCCAAATTTACCTCTGGGAGAAAGCCAGTGTGAGAGACAGAATAATGTGGCAGGGAGCCTCAGGTGCAGCTGGGATGGAAGGAGGCGGGGCAATGAGCGAGAAGCTGAGGGAGAGTGAGAAAGAGGGAGGGTTTGTGTGTGTGTGTGTGTGTGTGTGTGTGTGTGTGTGTGTCTGTGTGTGTGTCTGTGTGGAAAGAGAGAGAGATTGAGTGTGCAAGCTAGAGAGATTGTGAGGAGAGGGAGGGAGGGAAGTGTAAGCCAGTCATAGCATCTCTCCTTCTCACTGCACCAGGGCTGAGGGACTCTTCGTCCCCCCGCTTCCCTCGCTGCAGATTTTAACTCATTTCCATCAGCGCAGTCATCTTTTTTTTTTTCTTGCTTTTTACTCGCTGCTTTTGACAGATGCATTGCATTCATCTCTTTCTGTGTGCCAGGATATAAGGATTTATTCTTTGAAAACGTGGGTTGTCCTGTTTAATGGAATTAAAGGGGGACGTTTGCAGAGGACAGTGCTTAAAACTGGGACTCCAACTGGGACTTGGTCTTTTCTTTATGCTGCTAGAGTGGATTTCTCTTTTGTTGCGCTGCCAGTGTTTTGTTCAGGGCGACAGACATATTGTAAGAGGAGTTGTAGGACCCCATACCCCTACAACTAAACACAGCGCATACTTCAAAGGACTAAGGCAAGTTAAAAAATCTGTGGTTGCATTAAGCACTTGAGGAGAGGGTACAACGCCTCCCCGTGAATGCTTTAAAACATCGCAACAAAAATGCAAGTGACAAGTTTATGGGATAAATAAGTGGATTTCCGATTGATCCCCACACCCCTCTCTGCAAGTGTCTGCCAAAGGATTGCTGAGGAGTCGAAGTGAGTGGAGCGCTGAGTTATTCAGCTGGCCTCTCGTTGCTCCAGGAGAGTCCTTCTACCAGCCTGCATGGGAGTCTGACATTCAACACTTTGATCAGCTTTTGGACGTTCACATTTATTTGTATTCCGCAACTTGCAGTCCAGAACACTGAGAGGCAAGTTTGCTCATTTGGATTTAAAGTCGAAATCACTTTAATGGCAGAAGTCATCCAGACACTTTGACGCTCTTGTTTTTTACCTCATTTTGCCTAGCGATGCCTTGTAAACACATTTTCCACCCAGCGCCATGTGTGCTGAGAGAGCTGTGACATTATCTCCTGCGGAGATCCCCATGTTGTTCTAGCCTGTGTCTGTGTTTTGATTCAGACAATAGCTGGGCATACATGGGCTCCAGACACTGACCAGAGGACCACCAAAATAAGAGAAGCCCGCTGTTACATAGTAAACACACTGGCACTCAGTGAAACTTTGGATTGAATTTAAAGGTTGATTTGCAGAGATGGATATTATTTATTCTCCAGACTTTGGTATATATGAAGAGGGACTCCCACGAAGCTTTTTTCCCCCAAAGCAATGTTTACCTAAAATGTATTTTTTGAAATGTAACCGCACCGTGAAATTCAGCCTGATCTATAGGTGTCAAAAAGGAGCCGTATGCTGCTGAATTACTTGATACCCTGAGAGGATCTGTCAAGAGAGACAAGCATTGTGCTTTACTTCCTGTTTTAACCTCTTCATGTGGTGTCCTCCCTAGCATCTTCTGTACTCTTTGCCCTTGTGAGGACAGCTTATGCCCTCAGCCTCCCAGTGGCAACCCTCATTAGAATCAGGAGATGAGGCCACAGACTGGCAGGCAAAGCAGCAGAGAAATTTGCCTTTGGGATAGATGCTGGCCACAGCATTAATGCTACCCTGCTTTAGGTTTACTGAAGGAAGACTGCTATTTTTCCTGTCTACTCCTGACTGTTACCCACCCACTACTTTCACTAACCATGAGTGATTGGAAAAGGAGAGCTAAACGGGTTGTCCTTCCCTCCCAGAGGCTGTATTGATTTTCCTCCAGTCAGTGTTCATTTGATTGAGACCCAGCTATGTGAGAGTAAGGTGAAAGAGAGAGTGAGTGTGCAAGAGAGAGTATTGAGCTCCATTAACTGAAGGAGGCTGCACACACCCGGTGTAGAACGGGTGGGGTGCAGGCGGTTCTCCAGTTTCAGGCCAGCTGCCTTACGGGTGGCACATCACAAACCTGACCCACCTGGATAGCACCCAGAACAATGAACCAGTCTGAACTGACAACGGATCCGATGCTCACTGCCAACAGCAGCCATGGAGACTTCTTCCCTGGCAGGGCCTCCAACCACTCTTGTCCCTTGGGATGGGGACTTAACGAAGGCCTTGAAGCTTGCGTCTTGGAGACTGCTGTCATTGTACTTCTGACAGTGCTTATTATTGCGGGGAACCTGACTGTGATCTTTGTGTTCCACTGTGCCCCTCTGCTACACCACTACACCACAAGCTACTTTATCCAAACCATGGCCTACGCTGATCTGCTGGTGGGCCTTAGCTGCCTGGTGCCCACCCTGTCTTTGCTCCACTACCCAGCAGGAGTCCAGGAACCAATCACGTGTCAGGTCTTCAGCTATGTCATCTCTGTTTTGAAGAGTGTTTCTATGGCCTGCTTGGCTTGCATCAGTGTGGACCGCTACCTGGCCATAACTAAACCACTATCATACAACCAGCTGGTGACTCCCTGCCGACTACGAGGCTGCATCACCCTAATCTGGGTCTACTCTAGTCTGGTTTTCTTGCCCTCCTTCTTCGGGTGGGGTAAGCCAGGCTATCATGGAGACATTTTTGAGTGGTGTGCTCACTCTTGGCCCACCTCTGCCCTCTTTACAGGCTTTGTGGTGTGTTTGCTCTATGCACCTGCTGCACTTGTGGTTTGTTTTACCTATTACCATATATTTCGCATTTGCCAGCAGCACAACAGGGAGATCAGCGAACGGCGGGCACGTTTCCCCAGCCAGGAGATGGAGACTGGAGAGGGGGGTAGCAGTGGGCATCATGGAGGGCACGGACCAGATCGGCGCTATGCGATGGTGCTCTTCCGCATCACAAGTGTTTTCTATATGCTTTGGCTGCCCTACATAATTTACTTCCTGCTAGAGAGCTCCCATGTGCTTGATAGCCCTGCCCTCTCCTTCATCACCACCTGGCTCGCCATCAGCAATAGCTTTTGCAACTGTGTCATCTACAGCCTGTCTAATAGTGTGTTCCGGCTGGGCATGCGTAGGCTCTCACAGACAATTTGCTCTTTCAGCCACTGCGCGGCTGATGACAGAGACTTTGGGGAGCCTAAACCAAGGAAGAGGGCAAACTCGTGCTCTATCTGAAGGGATGACATGATGAGGAAATTGCTGGAATCTTCGGATGGGCAACGTAAAACTTAAGCTTTGTAGTCAGTTAACTTTCAGATAAATTGGCAGAGCTTAAACCAATGAAAACGATTTTCGTTGTATCAGCTGACACCAGTGACATTGCCTTGGTCACAATAAACATGGTTTATTGCATTACAAGCTTTTCAAGGAGATGGGTGCAGTGTCAAAATGAGAGATTTACAGAGAGTGGCGCTCTGCAGTTGTTTTTATTCTACAGTATGTGACTTAGCTGCGCATCACCTAAAAAGTAGTCTCCTGTGGCTTTCTTCGCCTTCACATCTCATTGTATGTCATCCGCCCAGTCACACATAGTGGGAACACAACACAGTAAGCTCCTCATATTTCCACAGACATCAAATGTGACCTCACTATTTCATGCCTGTTAAATTTTGCTTGTGGCTGTGAAATAGATCGACCTTATATTCGATGTCTCTGTACCATTTATGACTGTCATTAGCACAGACAAGATAACCTACACTTAGTTGTCCTCACAAACCTGTTTAAAGGTTGCAAATGGATATATGACTTTTTAACTGTATAAACACACACAGTGACAATGATGACAGCCATTATACTGCTGATGAATAATGGATGGCATGCGGCCTTGACTGTTTTCTAGAGGAAAGTGAGCAGTCCATTTTCTGCTGATGTAGTTCATGTTGTGTCTGTGAACATGATGTAAGCAAGTGAACAGGAGAGGGATGCAAAGAAAAAAAGAGAAAGATGTACCAGTCAGGTGTTCTATTACATTTTTTTTCTGTTGAGTGAGTGATATGCCAATTGATGATCTGACAGTTAGTTGTGGAAAGTATTGTTTATTTAGACCTTCTGTAAATCATGGTATATAATGTAAAACTTCAATACAGAAACAGTTTTGCAAAACATACTCTTACATCACAAGATCAGACCAAGGACTGTAAAAAAAAAATCTAACCTTGTAAGAGGAGTCTCGGAAAACCTTTTAAAAGAAGTTAAGATTCCCAAAATGGGGATACAAACAAGTATTCACTTGATTTAAAATTGTTAATAACATAATGTGGACCTGTATGAGATTTTCCACAGATGACATGCTGCCTTCATTGTTTACCAGTTTAAATAACAACTGATTATGTTTGGTCACCAAGTGATTGGTGCATCCCTGCAAAAAAACAAGCACCTTATTTTGAGATTTCAGGAAAAGGATGTATGGGGTAGACACTAAGGCCTGTGTATTGGGTGCAGTGAACTGATGCTCTCAGCAGATAACTACCCAGAGTTTTTTTCCCCAACATCCCCCCTTGCTCTCATGGAATAACCCATCACTGGCATTCCTGAGATTGCTGTGTTATGAGTATTCTGCTAACATTTTGATGCATCGATGCTCGTGACAGCCATTTCAAACAAGCAATTAGACATTAAATCCCTCTACCCTTTTAAATGAAGGGCCACAATATTGGATAGAGAACAAACAGAGGAACTGACTAAATATGGAATATGATATGATATGGAAAAAGGAGTGCAATTTATACAATTTTATTTTAGAAACAGAATTTTGTAAATGAGCTGACTTAAACATATTATCATTTTTAGATGCACCTCCTTGACGTTGCTTTTAGCCCACTCATAAACTTGTGTGTCAGACTGTGTCACACATAGGTAAGAAAGACTTTAGATCTGAGGATGTAGACTGGTTTTGAGTGCTTTGCTACAGTGACACACTTATCTTTGCTGAACTTGTAGTGGATTTTATTTCCCAGTAATGGTGGACAGGGGCTCAGGTTAATGTGATCTGATCTGTCTGGAGGTTGCTGTGAGGTTAAAACTTAACTGATCTGAAATTACATGCTTATATTGTGGCGGGTTGTTGAACTACAGGCTGGATAACCCTCATAACTTTTTATTTGTTCCACTTTCTCTAAGCTGTATAAATTCTATTCCTGATAAACATGACAAGTTACTGCCATCAAAATACAGGCCTGAATGTCTTCTTAATGCTCTTTGAACAAACATAGTACTTGGTGTGCACTTCTCACAAGGTCAAACCTAACTGGGAATTGCACTAAATGTGGGGGTTAAAATAACATAAAATTAATTACTGGGCTTCTTGGATTTTTTTTTTACTTTGTGCCCAAGCAACAGATGACAGGTGCCAGGAAGTCTAGAGTATAAGTATTAGAAATGTCCCTCGTTTAAGTCCTGAATGGACTGCTTGTGTTTGTGGGTATATTCTTGGAGATGAAAAGTTAACTCCATACTGCTAAAAGTTTCTAGTTCTTAAGATCTTTTACTGTGCACATTCCAGCTTGGTAAAATCTGAAGACTGTTCCCCAGTCTGGGGCTTTTTATATACAAAGTACAGATGATGTGTGTTGTTAAAACAACCTACAGACCGCCTTTGGTAATGATTCTCACAGTAGTATAGTCATTCCAGTCAATTTACCTTGTACATTCCCTTGA
Organism: Amniataba percoides; assembly: GCA_037176925.1. NCBI lineage: Eukaryota > Metazoa > Chordata > Actinopteri > Centrarchiformes > Terapontidae > Amniataba > Amniataba percoides. Next base: position 9,513,785 of record JBAJHX010000106.1, read on the forward strand.
TCATTGGATCAGTGTCAAAGCATAATTCATTTCATATGAATACAGCCAGCCACGTACTATAGCCAATGATGTCTACTGATTTTTCCTCTTTGCTCATGTAGTAGTGTCATCTGTGGTTTAGGCCTTGCTTGTAGTGTGTTTGTCCATGCTAGAAACCAAGTGACACAACAAACCCTGTCCTTTGATATTGTAAATGCATTCTACGCTGCTTAATAGTACCCTGTGTAAGTCATTCCTCATTTTAAAGCTGCATGAAGTGATTTTGACTACTAGGGGCAGAAAGACTCTAATAGAATAAGCCTTTAGCTCATTACATTTTAGTGGCATTTTAGCAAGTAATTTGCCACTCACAGATTCAGTAGGCATGTAACTGTATGAGCATTTCATTGTAGGGTCTTTCTGGCCACTTGATGAATGTAAATACAATACTGTTATCAAACCAAGGTTTGTTAAACCAACACAAACAATAGAAACACAACATCTACAAGCACTACTTTCTCAACCAGGCACTTGTTTACTTTGGCTCTCGGCAGTTTGCATGAGGCAGGTAGCCTGCTGTCATCTTGAAATAATCATGGCTGCCCATGGGTTCTACTGTATGTGCCAGCATTGTTTTGGTTTGGTTGCTTCAGACAACTAAGAAAACCAAGTCAGTGAGGTAAAAGCAGCTGTGTAAAGCTGCAATATGGGGTGTTGATTCTCAGCGGGATCATCGCCATTCATCACCCTTTAATATAATCAGGAGTTAATATAAGAATATTGCTTTATGCAGCTTTAATGCATTACAGATTGTTCTGTATATGTGCCTAAAGATGTATTTTGTAGGAAAAGTGAAAAAAGATGTTGAGAATTAATTATCGATACATGGACATGCTGCACCTTTTAAAAACATTTTCCAGCTACATGAACATACCTTGTGACTGTGCACACATCTGAAGGTACATTGTCATTGGATTTAGTTTTCTGTGACTTTGTGATAAGTTCAGAGGGGTTCCCACTTGACCCGAGGATGGGTTGTTCATTTATCACTATCTGATGTCTACATCATATCTGTAAGATAAGAGGAGACAGCAGATTTGTCTAAGTCTTGTGAGTTCCCTTTTATAGCCATATCACCTGGCAACTAAAGGGAACCACAGAATAGTCGTGTCAAATAATAGACTTAAAATAATATATTTTTATTTTGATAGCTTGTGTTTTTGATGCTCCTTTGGAGCATAGTGCAGTGGGGTAGTAGAAGAAATTTATAGCATCTCAATTAGAGCTGTATTATGTTCACAAAACAAACAAACAGCATCATATAAGCAAGAAGAAAGCAAAATTCAGTAATAGCCTAAAATAAAGTAGCTCAGTTGTTACCACATAAGGTAAGTTGGAATATTCCACGCAAGTGAAAATTACAGTCAAAAGTTGCACAAATATTCATTCTTTCATTGGGCTTTTCTTTAATTTTTTTGTAGCAGGTTATGTGAAATGCGTGTCATGGCTCAAAGTTTCAAAAATCCAAGAGTCACAGAATGAATATTTAAAAAAGAAATCATATATATGTGTCTGTATTATACTGACCAAACTGAAGTGGTAGAAAATCAAAACTGTTTTCTTGTTTAAGCAAATCGTCTTACTTTCTAGTGCATCTGGGTTTTTAGTAAAAAGAGTAAATTACAGAGTGATATGTATTTATTTATTAAGTTATCTTTAAACCTTTACACGATATACTGTATATGAGTATACTGTATATAAAGTGTGTGTATCTGTTTTTAATCTGCTGTACAGCCAAAAAAATCAGACAAATTCTGACAAAGATATGGCGCACCCATTCGTGTTAAATCAACTAGGCTGCTGATGTTTTGAGTAGGAGGCAGAGTGTGTTAAATTACACAATATCTATTTTTTTATTTTGAAATTTTGTCTAAGGCTATGGTTTTGTTGTTGCTGCCAACCCAATAAAGGTGAAAATAGTAGACATTCACATCTGTGTTGTAGCTTTTGTGAAATCTGTGTGTTTCTGTAGCAACACTCACCAGTTAGTCAGCTTACATTCATAACCAGCTGACCTCTCCAGAGTCCATCGCATATTTTCTTCACTTGGCACCTATTTTAAGGAGCAATGGAGAGAATAGAGATGTGGGCATTATGAGTGTGTGGCTGCCAGTTTGAATCCCCAGACATGATGGGATCTGTGCGATTACCTAATGCCGTCCCCGTCAAATATTGTTGCGATGCACTCGAGCAAGATGAATGAATATTGAGCAAGATGGTTTGATATACAGCACCATTTAATTCTGAAATGTAATGAATGCATAATAAGCACAGAACTAAGGAAGGCACGTGTGTGCGTGCATGAATAATGTAAATCTAGGTCTTTTGTTCTGTCTTCCATCTCATCGGCAGATCGAATGTTTAAGCCATGTGGCTTCTCCTTGGACAGAAAGAATCAGTGATAAAAATTGCCATCTTGTTTATTTTACAGCCATTTTGTCAGAGAATTAGGCGCAAACAGAAGACTCTGTTGCAGTCGTCTTTTATCGATGTTTTGTCTCTGACAGTTCCAGCTCAGTTATATTTCTTGTTCTATCCGTTTGTCGTTCTAGTAAACTTAATGAACAATTGCACTGCAAGAGGGTGGCATCAGTGGGTAATTTGCAACTAATGTGACAAATAAGGCAGAAAATGTATTTTCATTTTCCTCTGAGCTGTCAGATGGGTCATCAAGTGGCCTTTGCTAGGTAACAGTTCTGCAGTGAGGCAGGCTTTCCTTTAGTGCCATTGGGAGTTAAAGGACACCATCATGTCCTCTTTCAGTGTGAACAGTATCCTCATTATGAAGCCAGATCCCTTGTTCTTGGTCTTAAATTGGCCTTTGAAATTCATGTGCCCTCTCAGACTTAAGGCAGTCTTTGAAAAGCCATAACCCAAAAGTCTTCACCGAATAGTTTAGTGGAGAGATGACTAAGAGGAGATAGAAGAGGGTATTGGTAGAAGATTGAAAGTATGAGCAACAAATCATGGAAAGGAACTGGTTGGACAGAGAGATTATGACAGGATAGGTGGTGGTTAATTAGAGCAAATTAGAAGAGCAAGGGAGGATCAGGAAGGAAAAAGAGAAGATGGAAAGCGAAAGAGTGAGGTGGGGGTAATGTAATTAGGAGGAGGAGGATGGAAAAGAAGAAACCAGAGAGAAAGGATAAGGATGAAGATTAGTGATTGGATAGGATATTCAGTTTCACTGTCATTTGTGAAGTGTTATTTCAGTATAGAAGAAATAAGATATAAAAACTTCTTGAAATACATTTGTTTAGAGTGTCTACATTGTCGGAATGTCGGAATGAAATTTGTAATGCAAAATGTAATTATCTACTTATTTATTTATACATGTATTTATACACATTATATGAGGCACATTGTTCTTCATAGCTTTGAACATTACCATTAAGACTGTGTGTATTGGTATATCAGAACAAGGACTCTTCTGAAATATTTATTCATAATACAGTAAACTTTCTGTATCAAGTAATTTTAAGCACTGTACTCATCACATAAAAAATGTCATTCCATTTTTGGATGTTTTACCATTTTTTTATCTCTAGTTTTTAGAATAAAAACCCCCTTTTGTTCCTTTTATGAGCATTTCATCCACACTGACTATTCAGTAAAACCAAAAGCAGCTTCCTGGTCCAGGCCTGCTCAATATTGATGGGCAACTCTATATCAGCAATTCCCTTTTATTTCCACAAATGGCTGCACTCGCCTCACTTCCTCTTTCCCTTTTCATCCTGCCACTTTCCTCCTCCTCTTTCCGTGCGGATTGAGAAAAGACCACCTGACCCTCATTTGAGGTGGGGAAGTCATAATTGGGGGGGAAGCCAGTTCCTGTCTCTTTGTGCTAATGGTGGAGCCTTGCGGCGCCCACCAAAAACCTTTGATGGCATAAGGAGGACACACTCACGCACCCACACACCAACACACCCTCATGCATCTTGCATGGCCTCAGTCAGTCTTTGAAAATGTATGACTGTGCCCGATAGCTGACAGGTGATCTATGCAAAGCTGACTGCGTGCGCTTAGTGTGTAAAGTGCAGTGTTAAACATTTTTTAAACATTTATTTATCCAACAATAATACTGAGGCTACATTCATGTTATTGGTTCTGTGAGGCTGTGCTTAGGAACAGCAATGCTTAGAGCTAATTGTCTGCAGGAGGTTATTAAAATTCATGTGCTGCACTATGCACCAAATCATCCAATAGCTGTAGAGGCATTTCACTAAAAAAAATAAATGTTACCCTCATGGTGGCACTAGAGAATAAAGTCAGTATATTCCCATAATCATCTGTAGGATTCATGCTCTAGGGATCATGAATTTCAAATTTCATAGTAATCCATTTGATAGTTGTTGAAATATTTCTGTCTGGACCTAAGTGATAGAACGACCAGTGAGAGTGTTCACCCCTCTTTGGAAACGGCACACACTCACACCCTTCATCTTATAACCATAATCTTTTGCTTGATATGTGGGTTTAATGTTTAGGTTAAAAAAACAATAAAGGGAGTTTCTGTTGGAGGGGGAGTTCTTATTTTCTTATCTTGACCCACTTTTTCCACGAAGTAAACAGTTCAAACAAATCCAAAGTCGTTGACAGCTAAATTTCAAACGTTCATTAGTACACCAAACTGTTTCGTGCCTAATCAGAATTTCCAAACTTTGATTATACTTAAGTTATACTCTGTGGCTATGAAGTGAGGCATTGCTTACCTGGAAACAGAAATGGTGCTAATTATTTCATTTCACAGCCTTCCCCACTTTTACGCCCACAAAAATAAAAATACCAGATTGTTCCAGTCAAAAGAGGATCAAACTAAAACTGCTTTGACTTCAGATAACATTGCTTATTTGTAAGCTAAATGTTCACACTGTGTCATATGAGTTAGTTTTAAAGCATGGTAAATGTAGTTGTTGATCATGGAAACACACACTGATGCTGCAGAAAGAACCTGCAGTTGCATGAGAATACAGTGAGAGCCTCTTAGCGGAGCGACCAGTGGGGACTTGACATTTTAATCACTACATGGTATCTTTTATTTTATAAATGTCACTCTCTCTCTAATTGCCATTGTTGTTAAGAGGTTACATTGTCCAACCAGAAACAAAGTGGTTGCAGGTTCAGTCCCTGTAGTGGACCTAACCTGTCAAAGTGCCCCTGAGCAAAGAACAAAACACTTACCTGCCCACTCATTTTAGGGTGCGCGGGATAGGAACATTGAAAAATGCCTAAAATGTGGAATCACAGGAAGACTCATCAGCTGCTTTTCAGAGTTCACTACTTCCATTTCACCTTTGGACCTGATGATTGCTATAGGTAGGCCTTCTGTCCATCAGGGGCCACTTGACTGAGAGCTTTCTCTTCTGTCTTTTCAAAGTGCTTTTGACTCTCCTGAACGAGCACATTGGTTTCACTGGTTGCAGGTAGCACTCAGGATTCCACTCTCAGTTTGAAAAGTCTGATTCTGCAGTTTTTTGCTTATTGTCCTTCTGGTCTCTGTTGCAACATGAGTCTCTTTCTTTTGTCCTAAGTAACGCTGACTCTGCCACTAAGAAACCACTTTGTAAAATCCCACCTCACCCTTGAGCACCTCAGCGTCGCTATGGCTAGCGGCAAAACCAATTTAGGTCAGGGTTGTTATGTTTCCTGTGATGGGACCACGTTGGCTGTGTTGCTGATTTGGCAGGTAATTTGGCCAAGTCAGGAACGATTGTCTATGCAATAAGATTGCATGGGTTATTTTGCACCTGATAAAGAATATTGTATATTGTGTTTGCCACTTGACCCTGAAGGAAAACGCTGGTATATTTCAACCTGGTTTATTTCTCATATATGTGGTCAGGAGGAAGGGAGAAATTCCACAAGAACCACAGCTATAATCAATAGATCTTTTATATACTGTTTTTTTTTTATTTGACCCAATTAAAAATATGAAGCGTAATTAAAAAGTGGGTCAATGTAAACGTTTCAACTTTTCATCACATTTATTAAAGCAGATAAGCTACATTTGAAATTGTGTCAAGTTTTTGCCAAGTTGATCCTATAATATACCAAGCAATTGTTGTGCAATTAACTTTTAATTGTTTAACATTGTGTTGCAGCTTCTTAAGTAGTGATGGAATAGCTCAGTATTTATAAAGGTGACGACAGTTCCTAATCTTTTAATTGTAAAAAGTTTGGATCTTTTTTGGTCTGTCTGTCAGACTGTGATGGATCACCTTCTCTTCTCCTCCATAGTCAACGTTTTCAGACAACTGAGAGCTGCGGCTGGCACTTTGAACTGCAGACGTTCTTTCTCCTGTTCGAAAAGGATTTTATTGTGACAGAATAGAGCTCATTAAAGTATTGGCTTTGAAAACTGCCTCAATCCACTTTCCTGACTGCTGTAGTAAAGGACCATCTAAAGATTTTTATAAAAACAACTATTTTCTATTCATCCTTTCTAATTTGATTTTAGCATAACTTGCACCAATATTCTTGCTCTAGCTAGTCACACACAGAGGACAAAGACAAGCACCTTGATGGACAGTGGAGGACAAATCTGTTTTTTACTGTTAACCTCCCTGCAGACCTCAGGTACTGAAGCTCTGCCAGCAGATGTACAGCCAGCTTCTCTAATTCTCTCTCAGGGCATTTTAGCTGAATTAAATACCATAAGACAGTGAAATTACCCCCTTGGCTCCTTAGCATATTTCCTCCCTCCTCCTGCCTCCCCTCTTTTGCTCTTCCTTTCTCTCTCTCTCTCTCTCTATTCTCAGGCTGTGTCTTCCATAGTACACACCAGGCCTGGCTGTGTTAGGCAGTTATTCAGTAGTGATGCTCGCCTCAGGCCAGCGTTGATATGGCTAGTTCTTCCTCTGTGGCATTTAGCCTTGGTACTGTTGCCAGAGCAGGAGGAGGGGAGTGAATGAATGGAGGGGAAAAAAATAAATGAATAAAATGTAGCTTCGTCTGGTGTTAGCTGGGCCGTGTGACCAGCACGTCATTTGAATCTCTTTCAGTCAGCCAGTCAGTAGACCAGCTGTTATGTTGTGGTGGGAAAGAAAAACAAAAAAAAAGTATGCTGACACCACGTCAAACCTAAATAATCTATGTCAGGCCCGAGTCAGTTATTTCCACCAGCAAACCCATCTCCATCACAGTTTTTGATCAGGGAGTAATCCTTCAAATTGCCAGCTTCTTCACAACAAAAAGTGAAGCTGATGACAAACAATGATAAAATAACGTAACATAAAGAAAGCAAAACAAACTGGGATTTGTCTTCAGTATTATACGTCTTAGCGGTCTTTACAACCATGTGAAATGTGCATGCGCATGTGAAAATTGTTTTGTAATCAGGTTAATGACTTGAGAATTTAAGGTGCAGGTTCCCAGCCTCAGTATTTCTGTGTACACACCTTCACATTGGGGACAACAACTGCAAAGATTAACCCACTAGGTTACCCATTATTGAGTAAAGGTTGTACACTATCAATTCAAAGCTATGCTTGTGGCTGGTGCCTGAAGTGAATCCTTTTGAAGTGCATGTACTGGCATGGGAAGTGACTTTGCAAGGGAGCCGTTCGCTCTTACAACCTAAACCGCTTCAGTGTTACATTTGTTTTTTCAATATTTAAGGTCATATTAGTTACAAGTGACAATAACTCAATTTGCAGTGAATCTTTTGCTCTATATTACACACAAGCACTGTTTACTGCACACTGCAGATTTAATATTAGGAAAGAAATCATTAACCTCTAGTTGAAATTTGACTGAAATTCAGTCTCTAGTGTTTTCTGCACATATTGTCAAATTCTTGATTTCTGGTTAACTGTACTATTCATGTCAATCTGTGTGTGTGATGAAGGATGAGACTGCCAGCCATCCAGTACTGTATCCCTGGTTACAGTTGAGTGTCTCCATTGTCTCTCTGGTTCTTCCCAACTGAACATCAGGACTTAAGAGGCACTGTGTCGCTATGGAAACCCCGAGTCTGAGGAAGCAACAAGGTTTCAGAGAGTTTATTTGAAGTTTATAAATAGGGCGCAATTAAAATGGATGTTAACATTGCCTCCAAAATAGCAACCTACTCATTATTCATTCATGTGCGCTTTTATTTTGAAGATGCAAGGGATGGAAAATACATGCAAAGAAGGAAGTCTTAAACCATATATGTGCATGTGTATGTGCATGTGCGTATTGAGGCTGCATCTTTAAACTGTACACAGGTAACAAGTGGTTTGAAAAACGCAAAGATTCATCTACACATACAATAATTGACTTTATACACATCCATGCACAAGTCTCTGTCTTTTCTCATGGGCTGACCCACTGAGTGTCTGACCCTCCATTCCCTCCACCTCTATCATCCCTTGGGGCCTTCTGTCCCCACATAACAGAGACTCAACTCATATCCTCCAGTAAAAACCACAACACACAGAAAATGTCAGATATCTAGGGGGATGCACTTTATCCACTGACCTCTCTGTGATGCTGTGTGTGTCTGCATGTGTTTGCATGTGTGTTGGTGTGAGAGAGGAGGGCATCTCATCTTGCTCCAGCACCAAATTGTTCCCGACCAAATGCAGACTGGAACAGTACAATGTGTTTTTCACATTAGTTCACTTTTTTGTTTAGCTCATTATTCAGTATATTTTTCAAAGGCACCCAAAATTTCAAAGGGTTCTGCGCTTTGACTGCACAATAATACTAATAAACTGTATATTCTAGAAATAGTGTTGAGAACACCACATTAGTTTTGCAGTGAATAGACTGTTACGGTGCATTCAGATAGAACACAGGAAAGAGAGACAATAATTCAGAAAAGGTTTGGGGAGTGAGATAAAGTCGTGTTGCAGTTTATGAAGTAGTAACCTAAAGACAAAGGATTTGTCTGCTTGTTTTCAAAAAGAGCTCTGTGAAACTTCACTTAAGAGCAGCAACCAATACCTGATCATAACTGAATTACTATTACTTAATGCGTTTAATTATTTGTTTATTCATTTTGTTATTTTTTAAGTCGATGAAATGCTAGAAAAAAGTGAAAAATACATTATAATTTCACCTAATGTGACACAACCCAATTTGAGATTCAAAGATATAGAAATGCTGATAAAACAGATAAAAAGATAAAACAGGGAATAGCAGCAGACCTTCACATTTTAATAGCTGGAAATAAATAACAAAATAAATGAACTGCGTGTTTTGGGTAGGGTGAGGTCTTTTAGTTGAAATACATTTGTTGTGCAGATCCTTTAAAAGTAAGGCAGTAGTAGAGGGGATGTTTATGTATTGGAGTCCAGTTAAGTCAACCAATGGCAGCGTAGTTCTCTTCAAGAAGCTTTAACAAACAAATTTGTGACATTTTGTTCTTGTTAAATGACAGTTCAGTAATTGTTAATAAAGTTTTCTGGGGATCAGCTAAACATTTTAGCAATACTTCATTCATTGTTAATTAATTTAAAAAGAGAGCATCAATCTGAAAAATCCTTTAGATCTCTGGCATATCCGGGATTTTCTGTTTGCTTGTCTGCAGTTTCACTGCAAGCAAAATGAGAAATTTAGCTTTTTTGCTTTCTGTCTGAACACTCTGTCTGCACTCCCAACTTGGCTTATTGAAATGCAGAACCAGCCGGACCATTAAAATGCCACGGCAGCGATACAGAAACAGATGAATTTGCAATCTGCCAGGCGGGCCAGCTGTTGCCCCCTCCCCACCACCCTCAACCCTCCAGGGAAGCCTCTAGAAACTTCCTCGCCAGCAACCAAGGACAAAGGCCTCAGGGGGAGCTGGTTTTTAATTACCAGGCTGCCGTCCTCTGAATATCACACAAGTAGATTATCTCGCTGTGTCCCACTGATATGAAGAGAAACGAGGCGTGTTTGGGGGAGCCAGGTGTGTCAGCAGACAGCGGCGGTGTAATCTTTACGTTCGACAGTCTGACTGTGTTATGACTAGACTTTAAAGTTATAATATACTCTTTTTAAATTTGCCTTACGCACTCAAAATTAGCACAAAACTCAGGAGGACCAAGTTTTTTTAAGACTCATTATTTTATTCCCAAGACCTGATGTCTCCTCAGCCTCAGAGCTCCAAGCTCTCATCTCACCTAAATTCGGGGCGGACTTTAAAGTTAAATCTCATGGTTTTGATAAGTGTGTGACAAAACAGAGGGCGCGGTTCAAATGAGGTTTAATATTTTATTAGCATTAGACTAATTGTTTTGATCCTCTGCATCCTTTATACAGACAGTTTATACCTTCTTCAGCAATGTTTTTTTAAGGAAGCCAGAAGATGCCTTAGTGGAAATTAATGGAAGGCCTTTGAATTGCCTAGACGGCATTTTATTTACCTCTACAAGAAAAGGCTAGCTGAGCACGCATTTTGTTCGTTGGCAGCACCCATCTTCATAGCCACGCAGTTCCATAAAGAGAAGCCGGACGATTAAGAGACTCGCTGAAGCAGGGCAGGGTCCACAGCTCATGCTTCCTGAGCACTTCTTGTTTGTCCGTACTTTCATGATTAAACCACCTGATGCTTTAAAGGCCATCAACAGACAAAAAACAAGTGATTCTAGACTCGAATACAGACTGAGAGAAAGAGTGCAGGTGTAAAGAAAGTCATAAGAGCAGGACACTGTCTGTTTGTGTGCTTCCCAATGCTATTAAAACGAGAAAAAAAAGGTTTCTTCCTGTCATCCTTCCCTCCCTTCTTGTTCCTTTTCTGTTTTTTTTGGTTGTTTTTTAGGATTAACGTAACATTTTTGTGATCCAAATGTAGCCTGTCACTTTGGGCTTCCTTTTGAAGGACCGGCCATCTATCTAGAAGATGAAGAAGCGAGCTAATACAGTGGATGTCAACCATTCAGCTACCACTCTCCTCTTGCTCTGTCTGTCTGTTTGTTTAACACAGTTCTTATTCATATTTGTAGTTTACGTTCTATACTTCCCATCTGCCCTTTTTTCCTCCTCCTGTGTATTATTGCGTTTATATATGGCTACACCAATAAACTGATATTTCACTCCATAAATGACTAACAACGGGGGTCCACATTGATGCAGATATCTTTTCCAACCAGTTTTGTGACTCTGACTTCATGTGGACTCTCGCCTGGAGGAGCTGCGGGGTGCAGCCCAGTAACAGACGTGCTCGAACAAACCATCCCCCCGGTTCATCGCAGCTTCTGTTCTCTAACATGGCCCATAATGCACCACTCCCCACTCGTGCTGAAGCCAGGCTCAAATGGGCACAGCGTTTGCTTTTGTTTCCTCATTCCCATCCGAGGGAATGGTGTCGAAGCGCATTGAATTTATCCAATTGATCTACCACTCTGCCAGGGTGAGAAAGGGGAGAAAAGGAGCCTTCTGACTGAGAGTAGGATCAATAACGAGGCTTCATGGCTTATGGAGATGTGTAACACATAAACAGTGCTGTGATGATTTCTCTTATCAGCTTTAGGAGTGGTTTTAATGTAGAAACCTACCATGAACGCTGCTTTAGGAGGCTGGTTTAACCAACCTAAGATTACGCTTTGGTTTAATGCACAGATTCAGTGACATGATGCTTATTTCTGTTCAAAGGCTTTTTGACCCCGGCAGTGGTAAGAGTCGAGGAAGAAACATTCAAAAATTGAATTTGAATGGGATGGAAATCTAAACATATGAAACATTGTCTCTCAGTAACTGTAATCCAAAAACCTGTGCTGGTTTAACACTAGTGTGACCAGCTCATGCTTCCTCCTTCAGCTCTTGACTGTGCCTCCCATTGTTGAGAATAATTTAGATAAAGAAATTAATCTGGTGTCCAACAAGATGGATTTAGTGGTATTTGCTTGTTGTTGCTCAGAGATGTACTGGGCTAAATATAGTACTCATATTGACACAGTAAGCAATGCTGAAATACCACTTTTGTGGTTCAGTCCTTTTCAACTTCTCGCCATGTTTATTCCTGTGTTCACTGAGCCTCGCTGTTACTTTCTTATTAAGAAACAAACTGTTTTATGTCTGCTGTATAGATACTATATATTGAAATGTTTCAAATCAGTATTTCAATTTTCATGTTATTGATATATCATGTATCAGTAATTGTTACTGTGTGGACCTTCCATGTTTGTTATGGCTTAAATGAACTGCCCATATCAATCTATATACAGTACATTGTCTGTATATCAGTGAGGAATTGTTAATGGATAAAATATTCATTAAAATGTTTTTGGCTAATCCAGTAAATTAAATACATTATATGGTAGTTTGTCACATTAATGAGTCATAAAGATCCAAAATTGCCATAAATCAGTTCTGTGTGTTGATCTGTTACATTGCTCACAATGAATCTAACATGCAGGTTAAAGTTACCATGCTATGAATAGTTCAGCCAAAATCTCACAATACTTGTAATTTCACCCACTCCTACAGTGCAGTGAAATTTTACATGCTTTTCAAAATGTCTTCATGTGGTAGAATATACAATGGCGGTCTCTTGTGTAATCAATCACGCAAACAAAATTCAGATGGATCTTTTGTTTGTGCCGAAGCCGATGCTCTCCAGCTACGGACTGGCATATCCTCTCCAGTGATTTCTGTTTTGTTACCAGTGGCAGTTGCTGGAGTTGTTTAACATTTAGGTTTTGTGACTTACTGTGCTCCCTCTGTAATTATTCTGTACACACAGTTTGACTTCGTACCCAGCAATCTGTCTACATGGTTGCCTCCAGCGGTTTAACGCTAGAACCCTCCTCTCTGATTGGCTGGTCTGTCACTTCAGGACTTAGTGGGCTCTGAGTGTTCAGCTGTCTGAACCCGGCGTATTTCGCTCCAGCTTCATCGGTTTAGCAAAGCGTGGCTGGCTCTCTGTCAAGGGGCTCACCAGCCAGCACCCGTGGGCCCCTTCCACACCCAGGAGTTACATAACACTGTCAGAAGAGAAGCGTAACTTGAGAGCTCACTGCTCTCTCCAGAATGGTATAATAAGGAGAAAGATGGAACTGCCTCTAAGATTCTACATTTACATTTTCACATTTTAAGCATTTAACTAGCACTTTAATCCAGAGAGACTGAGAATGTGAGAGCAGGTAGGTGGTTCATTATGTTGCTCAAGGACATTTTGACAGGATTCAGTGCTGTTGATGGACAGAGTGACTCATGCTTCTGAAACAAAATGTTGACATAATCACCTTGTGCTGTGCAGCACACATAAGTGTTGGCGTAATTTTTCAGACCTTACTCCAATTCGTGCCTAGCATGTCTCATATTTAAAACATGCAGTAAATTCCAAAAAGCCTTCTGTCTTTTTCTGATTGTCCAGTGTTAACATAGATACAGACAGAGACACAAATATCCATCCCTTTCCAGCATCAGTTCAACCTCTCCCCAGACATTTGAGCAACGTAACCCCCCACTGTTGTGATACTTAACTCATCTGCACAGCAGCTGGAAGCCACCATCACCTACCAGATCCATCTCACATGGTTGGATATTGCAATTTGTTTTTACAAAAGATCCCCTTCCCGTCCATACTATGCAGAATTTGTTTTCTGGAACAAGATCTCACCACATGTGGGGTATACACTTTTATATATTGTGTAAAATTACAGTATGCTATTTATTTTTTCTTCTTTTGATAACTGGTGTCATAGTTAAATGTGGTATTGAACTTGAATGCATTATTTTGAAGGGTGTTTTTCATTTTTAGTCCTTCCCATTTACAGACTTTAATGGGGAATTTTAAATACACATTTCAGTGTAACATAGATCAGTACAACACCACCAGTAAATATGTCCTCAGTGCTAAAACTATGAAATGCTAAAATGTTATTACCACCTCCACAGTATCAACCACACCTGAACATTGTAGGCGTCATAAAAGAAGATGACACGCAGAACAGTAGTAACGCAGGAGGTTGCATTAGATATATAGATATAGATCTAAATGTCTACTCTCTTTCGAGTGTTTGGGGAAAGACTTACTGGGTCCTGATACTGTACCACGGTATAAAGTACTAGATCCCATGTAGCTTCGGGACGATGTCCTTTCACTGGAAAAACTCAACCTGTCTACCTGATACTGTGACCAGCAGCAGCAGCAGGACTGCATGACTTGACTTCACCAAGGTCACCAGTCACCAATGTCAGCTGGCCCCATACCAGTGGCCCTCAAGATCCCTGGTTTCATCTTTCCTCTAACAACAGAGCCTAACATCCAGCAAGGTAAACAGTAAGTGGGGACAGAGGACTTAACCTGTCTGCTGCAGGAGCACACTCGACATTGAACAACTCAGCTGTTCTCGGCCTCTGAATGAACAGTTCTTATTGTAAAATGACAGTTGTTTGCTTGTATTGGCCTCAAAGTTAATATAAATTAAGGCACAATTCCCAAGGCAGCGATTAACATTTAAAATATCCCCCCATCAAGCATCTGCCCGTTTACTGCGTTCTTCCACTAGTGTTGCAGCAGAGGTGGTTTCATTTCAGCCACTGGAGCTTGCTCTCTCTTATCCGTCATCTGTAAAGCTGTGCATTATACAATAGTGCTTGTAATGCACATTATATTTTGCATTAATATAAAACATAACATGCTTTAAAACTCATGCATGTAAAGCAGAGCAGAGACTGATGCATATAGAGAGATATAGAAATAAACCTGGTTTGACCATGTGGATGCAGAAGTGTTGCTCCTGTGTGGCGATAGTGTGTCTTCAGACAGAGCTTTTGATGAGGAAAACCTCTTGACTCTCTGAACCTGTGGCAGCTTTTACCTGACGGGCCGGTATGGTTAAATGAAATGCTGGTGGATGTAGAGGGATGTGGAGGTGGAGTGCAGGTTTGGACACATCAGCAGTTTTTATTTTTAGCTGCGTGTGTTAAGTAGGTTACCTGTCGGTGAGGTCTGAGTAATGGATTGTCAGCCCCACAAGCCCCCAGGCTACAATTAGAGGAAGCCTCTCATTCCCTTCTTTGTACATATCTCGCCCCCCCTCTCTTTATCTCCCCTTTCTCAGCTTCTGTCTCAGTCTTTCTCTCTCCCTCTGTGTTATCTGTCTTGATCTGTCTCTCTCTCCTCCCTCCTTGCTCTTTGCTTCTCCCACTCCTTCCCTCCGTATTTCCATCTCCTTTTTTTTCCATCTTCTTTTTCTGCCTTCAGTCAGTCAGTTTAAAAGGCACCAGGGGATAAATCTAATGGGTACACACAATAGTAAAGAATACACACACCGACACACACACACACACACACAGTAAGATTCAGACTGATGGTGGACAGTGTTGAAGTAATCCCCCTGCCCGTGCTAATGCTTTTTTAATCTCTCTGTATTTATTATGTCATCTGCAAAAGGTTGAGCGTCAGCGCAGATTTGTAATATTCCTTCTTGTTGGTGAAAGAGGAAAGCGTATATATGTGGGCCAGCATTTGTACATTTGTTTTACTTGAGTTTTAGAAAACAGGTGGTTTTTTTTGTGTGTCAGGAAAAGTTGATTGTATGTTTGTTTGAAATGTACGTTGTTGTGCTTGACATTTGCGCTTTCACGCATTCATCAGTGTACGTTTGTGTACTTGCTGCATGCCGACTGTGCATTAAGTGTTAACTGTGCTTCCTGTTAGCGGCTGTGTAAATCATCATTTCCCAAAGCCATCACCTATTTTTTTTTCCCAGCAAGTCAAAGAACAACATTATAGCTAAGAGGATTACCTGCAGTCAAGAGAAGCTTTGTCTTCTCTTCTGATATGATGCTGGCTCTTCTGCCACGGTCTTATCGCAGCTCTTCTGTCATTCCTTTACCCCTGTGTGGAAGTGGAACAAACACGGCGCTAACAGCCCTCTAGATCTACCCTTGCTGTCGACACCATTGATTCACCTGTAGCTGCAGTGGAAAGATACTCAAGCAGAAGATCCCTTACATGATGGTAGCGAAGACGCTGAGCTCTCAGCCTCTCGCTTTGCCAACATACAGCTTTTTCACCATCTTCAGAAGATGATGACCTGGTGGCACATTAAGGTGTTGGACTCTTGGCCCAAGCACAAGGGAAAGGGTAAACATCTGGAACTGCCCCATTAAGCCTATAGCCTGTCAGCAGAATACGCTCAGCTGACCTGCTTCTTGTTATGTGTCTGTCTTCACTAGCAGCAATCAATGGGCTTGTCCTGATGAGCCAAATCAGTAGATGCAAAAGGAATGAGACCTTAAAAGTAGAGCTGCAGTGATGAATAGATTAATTAGTTGTTAACTAATAAGTTAATCACAGACTATTTTAATAATCAATTAATCGTTTAGCAAAGTAAAAGCCAAATTCTCTCCTCTTTCAGCTTCTCAAATGTAAATATTTTCTGGTTTCAGCCTCTGTGACAGTAAACTGAACATCTTTGAGTTTTGGATAAAATATTTGAGGAAGCTACCTTGGTGCTTTAGGAAACAATAATCAACAAACAATTAATCGATTAATTGAGGAAATGGCAGATAGATGAATTAATAATGAAAATAATCGTTAGTTCCAGCTCTGTTTTAAAGCAGATCATAGAGCTCTGCCTGTCCTCATAGCACAACGGTTACAGGGTGCAGAACTTGAGTTTACTCTGTTTGTTTTGTGCTTGCACTAGCCGTGTGCAGGAGGGATGTTGAACTGGGGCACTGTGACGGAGAACTGATGCTGCTGATGATGCTGCAGTTCCTCCCGAACACCTCAGCCTCCCTGCAGAGATCAAAGAGGTGCCAGCTTCAGTATTCGCTCGCATTGCGTGCACACACATCCACATATCCATCCATATACGGAGCATATAACTCTTGTTCCAGAAAGCAGTTTGCAACAAAAGGTGCTCAAATCAGCTCAGGTCTGCAGTGCATTTAAACAGTAGTCCACTGTTAAACAGCGACTATAGCTTTGTTATTCACTAAACAAACTTAGATTTAAAAAAAAAAAAAACTTTACACACTTTTCTCCTAGAATGCAGTATATGGGTTTTTTTTCTGACTTTAACAGGACCCCTGAACAAACTTTGGTGTTGCAGTTAAAACCTGCCTTCTTCATTTCATTGCATGAAGAGAACATTGTTGCATGAAATGTGGAAGGAATCTCTGTAAGAGAAGACGCTGTGCTTGTAATCCTTCACTCTGAGACCGCAGGGCTTAAACATCTTTGCATGTTTGCCCTCTGCATTGAAAATGAGAGGAGATGAGGGAAATATTTAGGAGGACGCATGGAGGTGTAAGGAGATGACGGAGGGAGTAGAAGCAGTAAAAGAGATTTGTACAGCAGGTGATGAAGCAGAAAAAAGAATATAGAAGTAGGAAATGGGAGGATATGAGTAAGAAGAGGAATAAAGGAGATGGTAGTAAAGGATTCAAGGATAGAAGGAAATATGAAGGGGTAAATTGAAGAGACGAGGAAGAAAGGATTCAAGAAAAGAAGGAGATTAAGCAGAGTAGAGGACGTCCTCTCCGCATTTTTTTGTGGTGTTTTTCTGAGTAATGAGGCCGTTAATTAGTAGAGGCATGCATGGTTTATTAAATCAAAGTGTTTACAACTTTCACTGTCAACCAGATTCTTGCTGGTGTTCGCTGATGTTGCCATGGTAATTACAGTGTCTTAAATGTGCCTGTTGATTGATGGGCTAACTCATAAAGAAATAAAACATTTATTATTAGTCTATAATTATTTAAGGGAAAGGAAATGTTTTTTTTAATTGATTAAACTTTTCCTTGTGTGGTCCTCCTGTACTCTAACCACACCATCTAAGTTTTTAATGGTTGACATGTTTTTTCTAAAAGTAGTTTGAGAGCATCCACTAACTATATGAAAGGTTTCCACTGTTTCTCTCTTTAATATCTCTCTATAATATCACTGGTTTAGCACCATGTTTTTTCAACATACATAGGGCTGTAACTGACTTTTTTTTAAATATTATTATTTTGGTGGGTTACACCCTTTATTGGTTTTGGCAGATAGGACAGTGAGAGATAGACTGGAAAACATGTGTGCGCGCGCTCTACCCCTGAGCCACCCGCTCCACCCGGGTTGTTGTTGATGTTCAGTCCCTTTAATATGATTTGACAAAGTTTAAAATGTAATTTCTCAGTCTTTTGTGTCTGATTTAGGGACTTTGTTTTGCTGTCAGGTTAAGGCAACCATGAACGCATGAGGAACAAAAATCTCACATAGCATTACTTCATTCCTGAAGAGCTGCATATGTTTTTTTTTGCCTCAGAAGGAACACAATGTAAAAACTGTTCCATTTCCAACACATAATACACAGAACGACACACCACCTCCACACTACAAATCTCATTAAAGCATTACACACAGTTGTGCCAGCCGCCTCTATCAACCCCTAAGGGGTGTGTGTATGTGTGTGGTGGATACATGTGAAGCATACACTTTAACCATATGTATTTACACTCCTACAAAATAAAAGCTATTGCAGAATACTGGCAATGTGGTAAACAAGGAATTTTATTTACCTAATTGTTGACTGTAATGCCAAAGCACAGTATAGAAGTGATTATAAACAATGGGAGCCATCATATTTTTATATTAAGTATATGACACCATATGGGTGAATCAATATTCAGTCAATAGTCAATATTCAGTCATAAGCTTTTGGTTGTGACAAGGTTTCTTCAACAAAATATTCTGGGAAAAAAATACGACAGAAAAATTTTAAGCTACACAAATTATCGTGTATGTATCATAAATTACAAATACTGCATGTAGCACACGTTATATAAAGAAAAAACGTAAGCATGAGGCACCACAAAATCCCTGGTTGGCATCTGGCCTGGGACTCTCTTATTTATGTCTACAATCGAATAGCTATCTAAGACATATGTTACCATACAGTACAATAAAGAAATGTTGAAACATAAAATGATTGAAAATGAATTGACTAATGAACAACAATGGCTGATACTAGTAGTTATTTTCATTGTCACTTAATCCACAGATGATCTTTTTCATTGAAATGCTTGGTCCATGAAACACAGCATATTATCAACATCATTGTTAATGAATTTTTGTCAATTGTTGCACCTCAGAAACAAAAACTTTAAAATCAACTTCCTGAAAAGCTGTACAGAGTAAAATTCAGAGTTATGTGAGTCTATGAATTTATTGATGATTGAGCTATAAAAGTGTCAAGGGTTAATGTCACTCATTAGAAAGACTGTCTCATGAAGTACTTAAGGCACTAAAACATGACTTAATGTTTTTGGGACTTTTTTGATGGTGATACAGACAGAAGGGAAACACAGACAGAGAGATGACTGAAAAGCAATAAAGGTCTCCGGCCAGAGTCGAACACTGCAGTTACATGGTGTAATGTGTCTTGCTCACTAGGCTGCCAGGACAGCCCAAAAAGGTTTTTTTCCTTCTCTCTATGGTGAGGAAACGAGGAGAGGAAAGAAGTGAGAAAGATGCTTCTCGCACACACTCTCCCCCATTTTCTCTCTGATACACACAAACACACATCAAGGCCAGTCAGGCTCAGGGTCGGTTTATCTGCAGCTTACAGTGAGTTGTTGGAGAATTCTGTGCTGCCAGTCGTGTTTGCACTGTGCGTGTGATGCCGTGCGTACGACTGACTGTGTGTATGTGTGTGAGAAAATAAAGTGTGGAGGGAATTGCACAGTGCCTGCCTATGTACAGTATGTGCATTTGTGTGCTCGACACGCATAGGAAAACAAGCAAGCGTGTTTGGTGTGTGTGTTGTGTGTGTGTGTACTGCAGTGGCTGTGGATTAGACAGAGCAGTCGAAGAGGCTGAGGCCTGGGGAGTGCTGTTGCCGGAGGAATGGGACAAACAATAATGTAAACACAAACAAACTCAGTGACATGGCAAAGTGTTCCTGCTTTGTATCATAGCTGTTTCATGAGGTGTGCACACAGTACATTGGGTAGATAAAACATTTACCATTGGAGAAAAGATGTGTTAGAGCGTGAAAACATCAAAAGTTTTGCATGCTGAGTAGAAAAATTGATAAATCAGTGAATAAATCAGGATAGGCATTATTTAGACTTGCACTACCTTCACCAGTGAACAAGATATCAAGACTCAACACACTGTGTGTCTATATTTGGCTTTGATTTAGTCACTTATTAAGTCTTTTAATGCATGTGTGTTGCAGGACTCGGCACAGGAAGGTGTCATCACCCGGGACATCCACCGCACCTTTCCCGCACATGACTACTTCAAGGACTCTGATGGAGATGGACAAGATTCGCTGTACAAAATCTGCAAGGTGAGTCTCACGTGTGACCTTGAGCTTATGGAGGGGCGGCAACAGAACTGGCTGTCAGTAAAAAAATCATCTGGTTTGAATTTCATAAAAGTGGCACAAGATAATACAGAACTGTAAGTTGCCTCGTAGTCTTTATGGCATCTCGAAACAGAAGGCAAATCTCGACACACACCCTTTCATGCTGTGTTCAAACGTTTTTGAAAACTTTCCTGCTGAGAATCAAGTGCTGTGAGATGAGAAGCTAATTCTGAACCTTGTAAAATTTGTGCTTATTCCTATGAAGCCAGCCATTAGTTTTTGTTTTTTTTTTTCTTTTGCTTTTTGTGGTCTGGCAAGACTCAGTAGGAATTTGCTTGGCATTTCAAGTTGGCTCTACAGTGTAAGATTGACAGTGCCCGCCTTTACTGAGACATCAACACGAACCCTTCCTACACATGACATACCGGACATACCCACCACTCAGTGGACAGTCATTGATCTTTTCTTCCAATTTTCTAAGTGGAAAAACACGGTGGCTGTTTTGTAGGTGGAAGATTTCTCTCAAATTACCAACCAGAAGCTGTTCCTGAATATCAGGTTTTCAGCAGGAAATAGACCATCCAGTTTCACAATGCTTCATATGATTTAAATGGTTTAGGTTTGGACAGTTTGGAGGCAGAAATTAAGTCATTTTAACAGCTCAGTAATTCACTGATTGGTCCTGCTTTGCACTGTCAGATTGATCCTGAATAGATTCCCTTTAAAATTCACTTGTCACTTGTGAGATGTGGGCCAAGTTTAGCAGGGGTGCTAATACTGTAAAATGCATCTCAAATGTACGGATTCATTCATTCATTCATTATTATTCATAGTTTGTCAGTAGTGATGGCAGCCAAATATATATGAGAAAACAAGGCACAGTGTGCAGTGTCAACATAATGATGCATCAAAAAAATCAGATTTAAGGCTGTAAGTGAGGAGTGGCAGTGTGTCCATTTGTTATGTACCGGTAAATCCTGAAATCCAGTTTGAAGAGCAATGCTCATTTTGGTTGCAATAAATGCCAATCCCTCTGTATTGTCTTAAAGACACAACAAAACACTTTATTGTTTCATGTCTATCTCATGGTGATGCATCCCTACAAGACAAACACCATATAAACACTGTCTTAACAATGCAGGATTTCAAATGTAACCATGACTTATTAAACACTTAAAGCCCTAAATACATTGAGTATCCTTCCGACTGATCTTTTTTAGGCCAGCCACAAGCCTAAAAAACATGCAGCACTTCCTCCTCTCCATTAAAATGAATGAGGAAAGTAAGTGCTGTAAGGAGATGGTCCCAGTGGACTCAACTCCTGAGGTAATTATCTGTGAAGACACATGGTACATTTTATTCAGACAAAAGCCAAGGTCAGCACTACTGTAATGTATTAAAGCCAGTCTTAATCTCTGTCACTGTCGTCCTCTTAGCTTGACTGCAGCTGTGAACTCAACCACGACAGTTTCTCATGCACAGTCATCTTTGCATTGCTCCACACTATATCCGGCAACTCTTATCACAAACAGAATGATCAAAATGTAGATGTAAATAAAGTTCTCCAAAATGGCATCCTCATAATGGATTCCTTAAAACTCTTCAACTTAAATATCTGTCCAGTTGTTATTAGCCATCACTCTTAACTTTCTTACAACAATTACATACACCTGTCAAGCAAATTAAATAACAGCAAGAGATTTGACAGGCTCGTATCAATACAGTTTAGAATACTTCACTCAAGTTTATATTATAGTGCATGCCATGGACACTGCTTTCTTATTCCATTGTGGGAATATTTGAGGACACCATTTAGAGAATAAATTTCACATTTAGAGTTTGGGCGCTCAGATAAAACAGCAAAGAATAAAAATAGTGCACTGTATAGATTTTGACAGATTTCATAAAAGACCTTTTGAATTATTTGCATGTTAACATGCAGATTTCTTAGTCATGCTAACAACTATGTTAAATCTTGTACATGTAACTGGTGAATAGCAAAAAGTGATTACTCTAAAATGAGAGTTTGTGTATGAATAATATAAGTGTCTCTTTTAATCCGAAGGACAGCACAACTCGCAATAAAAAGTTTATAATAGGAAGAGAGAAAGGGAATACTTCATCAGAGCATCTGTCTGTAACATCTAGTTAACTTTAACACTAATTGAATACTAAATGCTTCCATTCAATATTTATGCAATGACCAGAGATATGTAAGCATAAATCTGAATGAGATCACAGGAGTATATAGAGGGAATACATTAAATATATGGCTATGACATATGTTTGTTCATTAAAATCACAGGTACTTTTAGGATGACGAAGTAGAACTTTTGGTCCTTTTGTATTTTCCTGGCGCTGCAGAAGTAGAGTATGGCCGGTCAGCGCTCTGGGAGAACCTGTCAGGAAGGGTTAGCATCCAGTCTGGACCCAACTAGGTCAGTGGCGAGCCAGCCTTCATTTGTATGCAAATCCATGTAGATTTACTGCTGATAAGGTTGGTCGGATCTTGAGGCATGAGTGCGTTACAGGCACAGAGGATCCAGGACAAAGTTTATATTCATCTTCATTTCCTACTCAGTAATAAGCCTGGAGTCTTTTATTTTCTAACCTTTATTCTCCAGGGAAGGTCACCTGAGCTGCGTGCTCTTTTTCAGTGATAATCTGCTTCATTCTCTTAATGTTCCACTCAGTCACACTTTCAGCTGACCTGTGCAACCTCAGACATCTACTGGTGGTTACTCACAAGGCCTGCTGGAGCAGTTTGAGGTTAACTGCCTCACTCAAGGGCACACCGTTGACGGGTTTTTAGGGAGAGGAGAGCATTATTCACCCGGCTGGTGTTGGGATTCAAAATCTGTGACTCTCAGATAAACGGATAAAGAGCATTTCCTCTACATTTCCATGGAAACAGAACTTAAGCAAAGTAGGGGAAAAAGCAAACACGATAACGCCTCATCAACCTGCCTAATGTTGCGTATCCCTGCAATCATTGAGTGTTTCCATGCACGCATTATTCAGGATGCTAGTTCATATCCTGGTGACCGTCATCCTAATCACATTTGTGTAACACAATGCTAGCAGGTTTTGGTACAATGAAAATTACTGCCATGCTCAATCACGTCAGTTCTGAAGCTGAATTACCTTTGATCTATAAAAACTAATAAAACTGTTTCTACTATTAAGTGAATGAGTGATATATCATAAAAAACATTTATGGACAAGGAAACTGAACTGGATGGATTCAAAACTTTATTATCCTTAAATGTCCCTTATTTTGTGCTTTATGAAAATAAACTTGTGAATAGAATTTAGCTGAGGGGTTAAAGCCTCAACCATGGCAATAAAGGCAAAGAAAGCTTAAAAATACCTTTTTTTTAAAAAAAAAAAAAAAAAAAAGGAAAAATACAAAACTTTAAAATTGATACATTTTGTGAACCAAATCAACACATGATGTGACAAATAACATCCAAATTGAAATGTGCAAAAGCACACACAAAGTTTCAGCGTCAGTATTTCAACAGAAGTTCAAATGACCTTTTTGTTTCTACACAAGCTGAACCTGTTCATAATACCCAGGTTTTCCAATGGTATTGCAATGATAATGTGGCTGTTAGCTTTTTCACTGGCATAATATCCTTCTCAACTAGTTGCCAAATCGTTTTAATACATTCAGAGAAACCGTTCTCAGGAGTGACGTGTTCAGATATTCTCTGTTTTGCTCAATGAGACTTCTATAGCACAGATGATCATTGATAGTTATGTTGGTTGTTGCAAGATCAACCTGTGACCTGGTGAAACGAATCAAAACAATTCTTTAAATACCACCACTTTTGCAAAGATATATATGACAGAATATTCTAGGATTACAGGTGAAATGGTGGACATTTGCCAGCATAGAGGAACCCACACCTACGTTACAGCTTTTATATAATGATTGTCAGCTGTCTGAGAAGTTTTCTCTGAGGGTATACACAGACAGAAGAACAGAAAAAAAACTGTGCTTACATGAAAGTAGGCATATAGATTGCAATAATCCACCTCTCTGAGCCTATTATCTGCTCAGGCTAACAAATTTAGATTTCACCCACCAGGACCTCCCCCATCCATCTGTCAGCGTGCACTTCTCCCAGCCGAGTTGGGGACATGTGAATGCCACACTCCATCAAGCATGTCAGCTTGTAGATTACACTCAGACAGCTCCACAAGACTTCTCCATTACCTCCACATCAAACCCCAAATTAGCTGAACAGATTAGCAGTGGAGCTCTGGATGTCCACACTCATTTTTCAAGCATAGAAATGGGTGGGTGGGTGGGTGAGTGGGGGGAGTCTTTTAACCCAGTGCACGGAGGTTTGACTGCTCTTGAAGTTGATGTGTCCATCAAAGAGCGAACATCCTGCCAAAATATCTAAAATGTAATATATGAAAAACTATTGAACCGTTACCAGCTTAATCATTTCAAGTGTTTCTGGATATTGACTAAACTAAATGCATAATATTTAAATATGTTAGATTAAAAAGAGGGTGTTTCATTAAACAGAGGGTCACCTTCCACAAGGTGCTCAACTGCCCCCAGGATGTGTAAAGGGGACCATAACAGGATATCTGTTCTACATTTTCTGGCTTCACCCTCAGTTGTTGTGCTGCAGGACTCCAGAACATTTTGATCTTCAAAGCTGCAGATTTTGCCCACCATCTTATATGTACAGGTTGGGTGAAATGGTTTTGAATGTACCTGGGGCTTCCCGTTTGGTGTCTCACTTACCTCAGATTTTTCCTGTTTAGGTAGCTTTGCAATTGCCGTTGATGATTCGCTGTTCAGTGAAAACATGTTTGTTCCATTCTGCATGTCATGAAAGGACGCAGCTAGAGAAGAGTCGAAGCTGTGTCTTGTGGTCTTCCCCTGCTCCCCCATTAAAAGAAAATATACGGTTTTAGACACTTTTGCTTCTCCCTGTATCCTTGTTTACACTGTGAAAAGGCCTGTCCGTTTGCTCATTAGCGTGATTGGTGGGGTGCGTCAACTACCGACCGTTCTGAGACAGCATCTCTCCCGAACGGTCATCTGAAGGTTACTCTCCTTTGTCGATGTTCCATACTTTAACGACCAAACCAGCCATGTGTCTTATGTTGGACAGGCCTTCTCCTCTCTTACTGCTGCAGTGGTGAGAAGCTTTGTGTTGCACCGTGACCTGAGTTTCTTTGCTTGATGGTATGAAATCCATCAGCCTTTATCGGGCCAGTGGATTTGGACTTCCTACCCCAGGCTAAGCTGGGTTGATAACAGCAGCTAGTCTCTAGTCGTGGTGAGTGATATGCATTTTGTGAAATGACGAGCTCACAGAGAGTTATCACCTGCTCCTTCTCCTTCTCCTCAGGTTTATGAAGCTTTATAGCGAGTTTTAGCTCACTTCTAAGCTATCTGTCCCACAACTTCACTGTTTTAGTTCTCTCTGCTGCTCTCATAGTGCCATGCTCACAATTTGTTTCCGCTGCCCCCAAGTGGCCAAAGAAATCCGTTATTGCAAGTTTAAGGCTAAAAGGTCTAAATAAAAGCCTGTATGCAATAGAGAAGGGCTATACTATACTGCAGCAATAGTTCACTGAGCAGAGGCGGCAACCTCTTAAAAGCTCCTCAAAGTCGTAAACCAGGTAGATATAAAGACAAGCTGCACTGTGCCCTGAACGCAACAAAATCGTGACTCATGAGTGTAAGTAAAGATCAAGCAAAGTTATCTGGTTTTCTGAATGCCAAGTAATTTCTCATTGACTCAATAATAATATACTCCTGAGTCACTGCTGCACTTGTCCTTTAGAAAATCTGTTTCACAAAGTGGGCGTAGAATTTCGGTGTTATGTATAAGATACAGGGAATCAGCTCAACATTTAGTGAATAGATGTCTCAGAGAGAGGGAAAGAGTGAGAGAAAGAGAGAAAGGTTGACACTGAAAGCAGGAAAACCAAAGAGAGAGAGAGAGAGAGAGAGAGAGAGAGAGAGAGAGAGAATCCCCTGGGAAATTCCTCTGAAAAAGGAAGCAAACAGTGGTACTGGAGAGAAACTGTCTCTTAGGAAATGTCTTCTTCTGTACATACTGGTGCTCTAGATCAACAAAGTTCTAAGATTTTAAGATGGTGTAAGGATGACTCACTCCTGACTCTGAAAAGGTGCATGCATATTTTAATTACTGTTCACCTCACTCTGCCACAGCCGATAATAGACATCCAGTAACTATAGCTGCATTATTGAATGCTTTATGTAGCAGTTAAGGACATAATGGTAAACTCAGGGCTGATGCTCACCTCTCTCTCAGTTCTGAGGTGCAAGGCACTAAATCCCCAAGCTGCTTCAGTGGAGATGTTCATTGACTGGTGTAACTGTATCATGCTTTGGTTGATCTGTGCAGCCCCTTAGTGTGAATGTTTGTACCTGTGTAAGACGAGGAGAGTAGAAATGTCAGAAAACGTGTCTTATTGGATAGATCACAGGTAACAGGTAAGTGTGTGTGTATGCAGTACAGGTCTGTGCTTCATTATATTTGTCAGACAGTTGCTGATCATCACAGTATATTATCACATTGAACTGTCGTTGCTCTATTACTCTGTCTTTTCTGGAAATTAATACAGTTAATTTATCACAACTTTCAAATGAAACTCTTTTGTCTCCAAAATTTAGGAGCTAATAAAGATGTTATGGTTTTGCTTGGTCATCGTGCTTTTGAGTATGTTTTGAGACTGCTGTTCATGTTTGAAATTCCAATGAAGGTGAACTATCTTCATTTTATATAAGACCATGTTAATGTGAAAGGGAAGTGAGAATATGGAGAAAACTGGAGGTTTTAACATTGATTAATGTCACTGATCTCTGATGCCTTGCTGATAAAATAACCAAACAATCTTTTCTCTCTCTTTTCTTTCTCTCTCACAGGCCTACTCTGTCTATGATGAAGAAATTGGTTATTGCCAGGGTCAGTCGTTCCTTGCTGCTGTTCTCCTGTTGCACGTGAGTTAACTTCCCCATCCATCCATCCATCCATCCATCCATCCATCCATCCATCCATCCATCCATCCATCCACCCACTGAGACGACTGTCTCATGGTCAAGTCAATGCACCAAATATATGAATAGATAGACAGAGGACACACACACATGCATACAAACTTGAGTTCAACAAAACAACACAGCACTTTACAGTATAATATAAAACAATAGAGCATAAAGCCTCAAAAATGTGTTGCGTTGATGCAACAATGTGAGTGCCTTTGCTGTTATTTTGTCTACTTTCTGAACATACACATTCTCAACAATATGATTAATAACCTAAAAATAAAACCATTATATTCTCCGCATTCACAATTACATAAGATTTTTGCTTCTGGCACTTTTATCTTGCCCTATGCTTTCAAAATAAAAGCTCTGTGGAGCTGCGGGAATGTTCTGTTTTGTTTGAGGACAGCAGTCAAAGAAATTAAAAGACATTGACACTATAACCAAGAAAATATCTCCTCATTGTGCAGCTGCACCTACACCTCAATGCATCTACAGAAATGAATGTGTTACCTTGCACTGTGTGTAATACAGAAGAACCAAGACATTATAAGAGATTATATGGTGGCTGGAAGATAGAGGAGGATAGAGGGAATGTCTCTGGATTAAAAGAAAGTTGCAGAACACTGGAATGAGAACAGTTTATAGCAGAATGAAAAGAGGAAGCGAGAGTGTACAAAAGAAGGTAAGTAGAAAATGAGGAGAAGGAAAGAGGTGGACAAGACACTCCTTCACTCTCACATTTATTTTCAAGGTCACTGACAGACACATAAGTCTTAAAGAACCCCTGCTCTATATAGTCCTCCCCAAACAAGTACATTTATACATTTCTTCACTCTTTCTTGCCTGTTCGACATGTGTGGCAACTTGCATGCTGTAAAACACACTTGAAATTTTGTTTGGGAAAGGCGTTGAAAGACAGATGGAGGAGAGACAGAGGAGGAGACACATGGAGGAGGGAGTCCCGAGTGGTGGAGAGGGAGCGGTGAAGTTTGGTTGAGGTCCAAATGACAAGGGCAGCAGAGGTTAAAGATGAGGAAGACCGAGGGAGAGCCGAGAGGAAAAGAGAGGTCAGGAAGAGGAGGGGTGAGGAGAGATGGTCAGAGTCATGGAGGAGAACTGTGGACCAGTTTGGTGAATACACATCGTGAGGTACAGAGGAGGAGGAGGAGGAGGAAAACGGTAGGAAGTTATGGAGGCTGTAAAGGTGAAGAGGAGACGGGGGAGAGATAAAGGGGACAGCAGCAGTAAAAGAAAGAGAGGTTATAGAGGAGGAGGAGGAGGAGGCAGACGGCGAATAGAGGAGGAAGAGGAAGAAGGGAGAGGTTATGGAGGAGATGTCAGGAATATTAATAGGGGTTCACGTTTACCTGCAGGAGCCCATTCAGCCCCAAACACATACTGTCACTCTGATTAAATATCACCTCACAGTCTGTGAGTGTGTGTGTGAGAGAGGAGAAATAACCTCCCCACCCACACACACACACACACAAGTACACACACACACACACACACACACACGTACACACACACAGTTTTAAGCTTTCTCTCATGCCTCTTATCTTCATTCATCCAAGCAACACACACTGAAACACACTGAAAGTGAAGCACTCGTATGAACTAATTTGTGCATGTATCGTGTGCACATCATTCACACCTTCACCTTCTTCTTCTGTCCTTTGGTCTTTATTTAGAGTCAGCTGAGTAATGTAAGGAAATAAAATGTGGCATTTGTTTTCCATCTTCTGCAAGGAGAAGATGAGTGGGGTCTGCCAAAACATCTGTGAATACAGTGTAGCCCTGGTCTGGTAACATGACAGTGCCTTGTTATAGCTAAAATGCAGATAGAGATAAAGAAAAAAGAATCTGTTTTTTATCTTGTGTCCACCACCAAATGTCATTTGGAGATCCAAACAAAATGTCCTGGTTTCTTTTGTGGCAACAGATATACATTTTGGACAGCCAGTTGTTCAGAGTTTTAGTTCAGGCAGTTGAACTTTAAGGTTATCCATGTGGTTTCAGATGCCTGAGGAACAGGCCTTCTGTGTGCTGGTGAAAATCATGTATGAGTATGGCCTCAGAGCTCTCTACAAAAACAACTTTGAGGATCTTCACTGCAAGTTCTACCAGCTGGAGAGGCTGATGCAGGTTGGTAGTGATTCAATGTTTTCTTAATCTTATAACACACTGTGTTATTATACAATGGAACATGCATGATGCTAAGAAGACAACCATGACAGGATGAGCACAGACTCACAGTTGGATGAAAAATCAAAGGAATTTTTTCTTCATGCTGATTTCAATTCAATTTTTAAACTATATCCTCAATGTTATTTAACATAGAAACATGGGGCACTCCTGGATAGTGTAGCACTTACATAGCTTTATTTTATGGGCATCCATTCTATCAACTTAATACCTGAGAAATCATGTATTGTTCATCATTTTGTCATGGTGGATGGCTGTAATTACTACAAACCTCGTGAGTTTTTACCACTGCTGCCATGGGAAAGAAGCCAGTCAGAGATGCAAATTTAAAGTGTTTCATTGGTACAGTAGAGAAACACGGCACATAGTTGCCTAGTTAATCCAAAGCTGACCCAGAATTTAAAACTGAATTCATTTTAGATGCAGATTGCATTAATAATCATTTGCAGTTACTCATAATGGGTGCCAGTAAAAGGAAAAGACTAGCACAGGGGTCGGGAACCTATGGCTCGCGAGCCAGATGTGGCTCTTTTGATGACCTCATCTGGCTCATTGAGCCCTCTCC
>JBAJHX010000106.1:9543963-9563913 GCA_037176925.1 Amniataba percoides
GCGGCTCCCACGCGGTGTTGCACAGGGGCAAATAAGCAAAAGTGGCTCTTTCAGTGTTAAAGGTTCCCGACCCCTGGACTAGCATGTAGTGCAATAACCTTAAAAATGTAATTGCATTGTCCATAGAAGGAAAGGTAAATTTTATCTTATTTGAATATGTGCACCATGTTACCAGTGGTTGCATCATCTGTGGGAGGGTGGCATGTTTGCTGTTGATGACTTGTTTCTGGTCACAAAATAAAATAAGAATTTATTTTGAGTCTACGTGTGAGAGACTTGCAGTCTTTTTGTCTGTCGAAGCAGATGATCCCACCAAGGTATCACAGCCTAAATCCACTCAGTGAGTTGAGTTTAATTTGTCCCTGAAATCCATCCAGGCCCTGCAGGCAGTCGTCTCTCAGCATCAAGATCAACTCAGTTAGCATCGATCAAATGCGCTCAATGTAAGGATGTTAGCATTGACTGATAATTATTAGCGTACAGGTGGGAGCTCACTATCTGATCCAGTCAGGTGTTATGTGGCATGGTAAGTGTTGGCTGCTAAAGTAGAGCGCTATCTGGCTAATTTAATACTTAATTCACTGGACATGCTTGGACTCTAAAACACACATGGATGTTGTTTCACGTGAACACTACAGCTGTGCTCTTCTTGGACCAAAACAGAAATCTAGAAAGTATATGGAAACTGATAAACTAGAACAAAAATGGGAATGATAGAGAATAGTAGGTGGACAAAATTTCCTAATCAGAATAATAATCAGCTTTGCTGAACCCAACAGATTGCACTAAAAAGATAGAATCACTCATCCTCATCATCTACGGATTTGCAAATGTCAAATTGAGCAAATTTTGTTGCTTTGTATAATGTGCAAAGTCTTTGTGTTTACAGGAAGTTTAACAATATGTGTAATATGTGAATAATATATCTGACTGGCAGCTGGGACATGGTACTGTATGTGTCTTTTTTAACTTTTCTTTGTTCCACAGTCTCTCTTGAAAGAGATTATCATCTCAGCGAGACGGCATGATTTAATAAAGCATGAGTGAGAATGAAATAATGTAAAATTGAAATGACAAGCAAGGCCATATTTATATGTTCTTATAACTGCTGTTTTATCTCAAAGTTTTTTCTCCTCCCACTCCTTCCTCTCTCTGCTCCCACAGGAACAGCTCCCAGATCTGTGGTCCCACTTTCAGGAGCTGAACCTGGAGGCACACATGTATGCCTCCCAGTGGTTCCTCACTCTCTTCACTGCAAAGTTCCCCCTGTGCATGGTTTTCCACATCACTGACCTGCTGCTCTGCGAGGTACAGTTTGACTCACTGCACTAGTTATAATGGGAGTGCAGGGAGAGTGATTTGGTCTACATTGTCCTGGGGGGAGCGTCAACCTTCTAGAAAGTTGAGAGGAGTAGTAAGGAGGTAGAGACAAGAAAAACTTGAGTGTCAGAGGCTACTGGAATGTGTGGAAGGAAGATAGCATCCATCAAGGCAGAAGGAGGGAGAGGAGACTGAAAAGGGGCAAGAGAAGGATGGAGGGAGAGGAACTGGTTGTACAATACCTCCACTGGTTAGCTACCAGTGGCCTCGAGTTGAGGACAAAGCTATCTTGGTAATCCAACAGCATTCTGCTCTGCTGTCTGATCTAATATCTTCCCAATGTAATCAATACAGATGTACTGATAAACCTTTCAAGGGTTGATACAATCAGTGATTTAATGTCATTAGAACCACTTGACCTGATACCAATCACTGCTCTCTTCCTGTTACAAAACATTTTTACAGAAAGCTCCTCCAAGGACACTTTCTCCCATAAGCACCTGTGCTATTTTTGGTTGGACTCACTACTTCAACATATTAGTACATAGTTTTAGGTCAACGCCATGAAAATCAGTGGGTTTTTTAATGGTCTGTAATTAGAAGCTACGTAACATGGCATGGCATGGTAAAGATCTAAAACATGAAAAAAACATAAAGAAAATAAATCCTACAATCCAAATGAATTTCGTAGGTAGCAGGTAGGGGGCGCTCAAAGAATACCGCCCACCCATTCAGTCCAACAATGATCAACAGCACCACCTTGAGTCTCTGTGGACAGACATAATGTAAACAAAATACATTTTCATTTAGTTTTTGTTTCTTTGACCGTATCGTGATCTACAGTTGTATGATTTGGGGACTCAGGCGGAGAGAGACAGAGAGCTTTTAGCTGATCACCACCTGCTGGTGAGTCGGATCAGGTGGCAGGTAAAGCTGCCAGACAGACCTGATGAAGCCAAATGTGTAATGAGGGAGCGGTGGGACTGTCTGACTGAGACCCTTAATTAGAGGTGGAAGATGCAGCTGTGTCCTAATAGAAACTAAATATTGTGTTTGGAGTGTATAAAGTCAAAGTAGCAAGGGGGCCTAGAACAGAGCCATGAGGAACACCACATGCAACACGATCAGATGACAAAGAGGCTTTACCTGTAAGAACAACTTGAGTTTTGCATTAAAGGAGAAACTCTCAGGTCCATTTTCAAGGTGACTCAGCAAAACAGTTACTAGTGGACTGAATAATTGTCTGTCTGCTGGAATATGTTTATGTGTCACTTTTATGTTTGTGTGTACGACTGAAAGAGAGAAACTTGATACTGTTTTTAATATTTTTTTATCTTGTTCTGAAAGCTTAATTTCATAAAACATCAAATGCCCTATGTCACCCTACCCTCCACTCCACCCACTCCCATCTCCCTTCCTGCCTCCCTCCCCTCTCCCTCTCTTCGTCCTCCTATTGGCCCCAGGCAGAACAATTAAAAGTTTGCCAGGTCTTTCTCACTCAATGAGCCGCATGATGAGAATCTGCTCGTTAAACCAGAATTCTCATCTCCTGCATCTTCTCCTTTTTGGCTCTCTCCATCATCTTCTCCCACTTGTTATTGCTTCCTCTCTTAATCATCTTTCTCTTTCCTTGTTTACTCTCTGCCATTTCTCTTTTTTTCTTGTGAGTTAAGTTTTTTTTTTTTTTGCTATATGTTTTCTTTCTTTCACTGTCTCTCATCCTGTGTTCATTGGTTCAGTTTGCATTTATTTAAGCAGTAATCTGTCATTTTCTTTTTTTTTCTGTCATCTTTTCCTTTCTCTCTCTGTTTTTGTTTTTTGTCTTCACCAGATCTAGCTTTTTGCTCTTTATTTGTATTCTCTACACTTTTCAACCTTCCTTGTTTCATGGTGTTTTTTTTTTATCCCTTTCTATAAGCTATTCTCTTTTCCCATTTATCATTTACCTCAGTCAACCATTGTTTTTCCTGCATGAAGTCTCCTCAACAGTTTACTTTGATAATACTTTGACTTTTTTCCTTGTTTTTTTTTTTTTTTTATTTCCTCATTCAGTATCTCCATACTTAATACCAATAAATAGTCAAAAGTCTACTTAGCATTTATTTCTATGTGTGTTTTGTCACAGATACGAGAGTCTTAAGCTCTGCTGATTGGTGGAGAGTCCCAAAGTCACAGCTTGATGTTGCATTATGTTTTTAGGGTCACTTTTGAGTCGTTATTACCACTTTAGCAACCAGTAACATTTTTTTTCTACCCTTGTGTCTCTATTTATTTAACTCTGCTTGACTTGCATCAGATTTTTTTTTTCTTTTCATCATGTAGTTTTGAATCCTCCCTTGGCCTGTTGCTCCATCACCTGTCCAGTCATGTTTCCTGTTTCTGTGTGGTTATCTCTCGTTCTCCCCATGAATCTGTCATGCTCGGATACACACACTCTGAGATAATCTTTCTTTTTCTCATACACACCTTTGATCCTGCCTCGGCACTGTAGCACCATCTTGAGGCCTACAAAGATAGGTGTGTGCAGGCAGAGCTCCTCTCCCCTTTTTCTTTCTCCTGTTATTTTTAGAGCTGTCCAGATATTTTTAGCTCTGTGTTGCCATGTGAACTGGTTGTCACGGAGACCAAGGAGATGGGTGTTCCCATGCAGAGCTGACATCAGCTTTACATTTTCTTTCTTTCTGTGTCAAAATCAGAAGCTTAGTATCGACAGAAGAGGCAGAAAAAAACACAGTCACAGCATTAATGTCCATAGCCAGTGAACAGAAACAAAACTTCCTGAACAATCCAACAATAATCAGTGATTTATGTTGGAACATGAAACATGCAATGAATAAAACAAAATAAGCTTTTAAGTTCCTTCAGGCATCTTTTACTGAACCGCTCTCTTCTCTGTGTCGTTAAAGACATTGTAGTTCAGTTCAGTGCTTTCAGCAAGGATTCCTGTTTGCTGCCATTACCTTTATGTTTACATTGAATTGTAATGCTGACTAACTAAATCTGAGCAGCAGTTTTCAGAAATGATTAAAATGAATGGGTTTTAAACAATAAACAATCTAGTGAGAGTGACAGTGAAACTGACATGCCACTATATCATATGCTACAGTATGTAAGCATGTTGGACAACACTATATAAAACTTCAAAGTTTATTTCCATAGGTTATTGTTATTTAAATGGACAGTAGTTTAGATGTTTTGTTTTCTTACTTTTTCATTTCCATTGTGTTTTACTTAAACTAATGGAAATTCTAGTTGTTAGAGGTTGTAGATCTTAACCATCACAGTATGGCTGCTGGAGGTAAAACTTCTTTGCACAGGAAGGGTTCAGTCCATTGTTTGGAGCGGAATTACAACTCTTAAGCAGCAAGAAATATATGACATTTTACCTCTCTTTTGGCGTCCTTTGACATGTCAATAATATACTGATGATTTACTGAAACATTTTAAAACCTGCTGATGCACAGGAACATTAACGCTTTGCTTCTACTTTTTTGTGTATTCACATTTTATTCTCCTCTCTCTTTCAGGGTCTGAACATCATCTTCAATGTGGCCCTGGCCCTGCTCAAGGTTAGATTTCACTTCATTCATTTATCTGCAACAGCCTGTTTTAAATTCATTCAACCACCTCATGTCAAAAATCGAATTTCTTTAAAACCCATCATGTTTAGTTTTAGATCCACCTAGCTTCAATTAAATTAAAGAATCAAGAATGAAGAAGCTTTATTTGTCATTATATTTTCACATAATGAAATTAAGAATCCATAAATATCTAAAGATTTAAAAGTTGTTTAAATTTAAAGTTTGTGTGTGTGTGTGTGTGTGTGTGTGTGTGTGTGTGTGTGTGTGTATGTGTGGGTAGTGGAGGTAGTATCCATGTCCTTTACTTAAATAAAGGTGTGTGTGTGTATATATGGCAGAAAAGCTGTGTTCAACCAAAGTTAATTTATGAAAAATCTTAGTTTACTGTTTTTTTTTACATTGATTGGTGATGCACAGATTTTCAGCAGTTTACAGCTAAACTAGACAGCAGTTGGCGAGAATATTACCACAAGCTGCAAAGCAAACTTTCTGTGAAGGTTGACTGTGCAGAGGAGGCACTGTGTAGAGGTACATCAAGTCCCACGTCTGATGTGACGAGCACAGCACAGGTTACACAGTTTGTTTGTTGAAATTTCGTGCCCCCTAGTGCTCAACTCAGAAACTGCATCTGGCGGTGAGGAGACTGATTTGTCCCTAAAGACAAATTAGACAAATGGATAAAGACTCATTTTGCTGAATGGGACTATGGGTTACAAGAGCTGCCAACCTTATCACAGTGACCACATTCTGACCAAAATAGCATAATGAAGTGTGAATTTAATTTAAGTGATATCTTTCATTTTAATATTATTTTTATATTTTATTACATAATGCAGAATATGTTTTTAGCAGTATCTGAATGGGATGGATACAAGTGATGTTTTTAGTGTGCCCCCCTCTGTCTGCAGCTCAAGTTATTTACTTATTAACCCATGCATCTACATTTTTAAAATAAAAAATGTTTATATCCACAGTGGCTAATGAAATAGATCTGATCTGTTTGGGGTTAGCTGGATCGATGAATATGACTGTGTAATATTGCGTGTCAGTGTGTGTGGTCACTGTGGACATTAATTTGATGGGACAGTCCTTTCAGAAGTCACGCTGGAACTTCAGGAGCAGTCGCTGATGAAGAGCAGGCTTGTTTGTCTCATCGTCTAGTCCAAATCTTAGTACTGAAAGTCAGGGGAAACACAGTTATAGATTGATAGATAGAAATTGCAATGTCAAACTGAAGTACATACATATGAAATATGAGAACAAACACGCAGCCTGCAAATATACATTATATGCCGTTTATGACAAGACTTATGACTTAAATTTTTCCTTCAATCAGCTTATAAAAAACAACATTTTTAGACAACAACTCATTTATTCATGAATTTATTTATCATTTTCAGTCATTTTCAGGCCCTCAAAAAATATGAAGAAAATAGGAAAAATAGGCAGCAGAGCAGGTTCAATTTATCTGATTTTGTCAGGATGTTAATGATGATAATAATAATAATAATGATAATAATAATAATAATAATAACACTTATTATATATTTACATAATAGTACAGCTACACAGTCCTGTGTCCTCTCTAAATGAATCATACATGGTTGGTTTTAAAAAGCCCTCCTGCTCTATATTTTAGTAATAATGTATTCTGGCTGTCAGAGAGAGAAAGATGTGGTGCATGCAATGGTCGGGAACAGAGAACAAATGAGGATGTAAGGAGGGTGGTAGGGGCTTCCACTGCCCGCCTCTCATTGGCCAGCCATGACGGCATTCTCCCCCGAGGCGCCCTCCTCCCTCCTCCCATCCATCCCGCTCCCCTCTCCGCTCTCATCACCCCTCCCTCCATCTGTGTTCACCTCCCTCCCTCTCCTGCGTAGCAGCCGACATCCACATCACAACAGGAGCATAAGCTATAGCCTTAGCAATCTGGACCTGGATGAGACAAGCTGTGTTGTTTTTGGGTTTTTTACCTCTTTTTTTCCTCTCTTCATCTTTGCCTTTCATGGATGCCTGCTTGGAGCTTCTTCTCTCCCTCAGTTCCTAGTTTTCTCTTTTCTTTACCTCCTGCTCCTCTACCTCCACCTTCTCCTCTTTTCTGCTGGCTGGCTGTGCGTTTCTCCAACACGCTACCTCTGCCCACCACCCAGATCTCTGCAATGGAGCCGCCCCTGCTAGCTCTTAGCTGTTAGCATCACAAAGGGAAAGAGAGACAGAGAGGGGCAGGGAAAGAGAGAGCAGAGATAGTGCAAAAGAGAGAGGCGGTGGACAGGAAACACTGTGTGGTTTCTGTGCTTTGCCTCACCCCGACTGCTTGCCAGGACCATCACTCCTGATAGCACAACAACACACGCACTCATGCAAACACTCATCCATTTAGGCTCTGTTGTTGAGAGGCAGAAGTAACTTTCCATCTGAAGGAGCTGGTTTCCCATCTAAAGGATCTCCTGACCGCTACAGACCGGATGCCTGGCTGCTGCTAATGGAAATCTGCCGGAGGGACAGACACTGGAGTCCATGCTGGAGCAGCTGACTGGACTGTGCTTTTACTGATCAGAGTGGTTTGGATCTGGTCAGACTTCAGAGTGCAGACCTCTACGTCTGTGAAGAGAGCGAGCAAAAATACAAGGAGGCTATCGTGATACTTTTGTTTTTTTCTTTTTTTACATCCCAAACTCATCCTGGATTTGCGTGCATAACTGGCTTAGGTTCGAGTCAACGAGTTCAGCATCCGCTCAGCCATAAACCAACACAAATGCATCATCTTCTCCTCCTGAAGGCAGAAAAGTGCCATACTCCCATGTTAACAGACTACATTTCGTCTGCTTCTGCCGTGTCGTCAGCCGCCTGCTCAGGCTTAGACTGGGACTCTTCTAGATAAAACAATTCATGCATTTTTTTAGACAGTTTTACATTTCAAAGGAAGCTAAAATCCCGACAGGTGTGGCCTCCCATTTGGAAAAAGGGTACAAATTGTATCCACTGCTTTGATGTGTCGTCTCACACGCACCGAGCCTCAAGCGTAAAGGCCACTCAGTTGTGCCGACTGAAGGGGATTTTCTCTCCATCTTTGAAGTCTCAACAACGAAGGAAAAATAAAAAGGTGGAGTACTTATCCGCTGCTGCTGTTCGCCGGAGCAGCGGCCCACGTGTTGAGCAGCTTTGTTGCTAAGCAACAGCATACTGGATTGGAATTGGTTGGGGGAGTTTGGCACGGGAAGATGAGAGTGGGTAGTGTGACTGGCTTTCAAAGTGAGTCTGGCAGGTAGCTGGAAGACTCAGCATTATGCCGATAGGAGCGCCAATGCATCATTTTCTGACTGTTATTTTGTCGCACCTTGTGGCTGTTACTGGGCTCTGACAGTGGCACAAGCTGAGTGGCCTCCACTGACGTCTTGTCCACTTGTCTAAATTCTGTGGTGCCTAGATGAACTGGATTAATCTCAACACTGCATGCCTTTGGTGCCTGGGCGGTCTCTGCTAAGCTGCTGAGCGTTACTACGAGTGTCTCGTCGCTTCTTTCCCAGCTGGGCTCTTGAACATCAGTCTCTCGGGGGGGCCGTCTCATGTGGCACTATCATCTTCTCTTCCCAGAAGGTCAGTCACCTCGTGCATCAGGACTGACAAGACCCCAGTCGCAGCTCGCCTAAGTTGAACGCACTTTCCAACCTTTCTGCTCCCAGTCCACGCCTCCTCCAACTCGAAGAAACTCACTGGGACGTTTGGACGACACGCTGGAGTCATCTGCCACCCTGGCCCCGGAGCGGGACCGTCCCTCTCCCTCACCCTGTCCCACCCCGCCACCATCTCCTCCAATCTCCCCTCCGCCCTCCCCTCCCCCTGTACCTGCCTTGACCCCGCATCTGCCCCTTCCAGCGGTGCGCAGGGCAGTGGAGGACGGAGAGGGAACAGCGGAGGAGAGAGCCCACAGCAGTCAGGCGTCAGCGGACTCTTTCTGCAGGGTCATGGGTCTCCTTGGGATGGGGCACCGGCTCTTCGTTCCTAGGCTGCTGGCGGTGAGAGAGGGGGGAACAGGAATCAGATGCTGAATGAAAGAAACTAAGCATTCAAGGATGTTCAGGTTAACAGTTATAAAGGAATGATTCTTAGTTTGTAACTTGTGTTGGTTATGAAAAGAGCTACCAAAGTTCAGGGATGAGGGCAAAAACAGGCACGCACGTCTCAAAAACTTCTGTCTCTCCACTTCCGACACTGGCTAAAGCATTATCTATTGCACCTCTTGTGGTGAAACTGAAGCTTGCTTGCTAGCTTTCTGCTGTTATCCTGAATCCTACATGAATAGAGTCATACACTCATTCAAGAAACTCTTGAAATGTAATGGTCAGCTCAGAAAGGGGGCACTTCCCCACACTGTCTCCTATTCATGGTGCCATAAAGTTATATTTCAGAGTTAATTAAGACTTCATTTATTTTCCTCTTACCAATAAAACATTGTTTAGCCTGGGACAAGTTGACAGGACAAAAACAAATGTCATCCATGTACAGTACGTATTTGTGACAATAATAGTGACAGTGCATCATTACACCACAAGATGGCATAATTGTTGTGTATCTGTGTGTGTGTGTGTGTGTGTGTGTGTGTGTGTGTGTGTGTGTGTGTGTGTGTGTGTGTGTGTTTACAGTTATTGTCTGACATCTATGCAGTTTTGTAAAAAGTGTATGGACATCTGATCCACTCCACACCCTGAGTTCAACAAATTCCCGCTCAGTATAAGCCCTGCTTCCTCCATCTTGCAAGACAGACAAAACATTTTACATTTTAGGCACTGAGTTGGTGAAGGAGAGAGATTCCTCCCAAGATGAGAGCAAGTAAAAATGAGGATGGGATGTGACCGAATACAATTAGTGATGTGAATTGCTCTGAGCTTTCAACCTGGGGATAATGGAAAGCGATTCTGCTGTTCTTAATGGAGGGAACCGGTGATACTGTGGTTCAAAAACAGAAGTGCAATTGTTCAGTCTATTATTGAAATAGCCACTTTCTAACTGCTCAAACAGCCGTAGACTGTAGACTGCCAAAGCTGATAAAACTTCAGCATAAACTTGTTGAAAAGTAAGAAAGTGACGTGTCAATCTGTAAGCTTTAGAGAATCGGATACTCTTTATGCCTGCAGCAGAACTTAGCTTGGTCCTACTGATCAATCTTATTGTCTGTTAATATTGCAAGAGCAGAATTATATGAAATATAATGTTAACTTTCCTCTGGGTGTGTGGAGAGAATAATTTGTCAAAGTTAATCGACTGGTTAAATGTGATATTTAACTCAACAAAATCAGTAATGTCTCTCACAGATCAACATTCATCTCCATTCTCTTCAAATAGCCTTGTAAGTCCATCCTCCCTGAATTATAGAAATCTGATGAAAGCGGTGATCGAGGAGAAGAAGCTGTTGGAGGTTACTGTGCATGACTGACGCTCATTCTCTTGTCTGTGTCTCCACCACCTCCCCTCTCCTCCCACCTCCTCATGTCTCGCTCCAGACGTCCAAAGAGGACCTCTTGCAGGCGGACTTTGAAGGGGCTCTCAAGTTCTTCAGAGTCCAGCTCCCTAAACGCTACAGAGCTGCGGAGAATGCCCGCAGGCTCATGGAGCAGGCCTGCAACATCAAGGTAAGGACCTCCACAAACAAACACACGCATTTGCTGTCTCTAAGCCCGATGCTCCTTACTTTCCTTTTTTTAAGTTTAGTGGTAAAATCAAGACCACAAAAAACGACTCAAAACACATGCCAAATTATTATTCCTTTAGTAACTATGGGATTGTAAGCAACACAGTAAGGAATTCTTGTCTTGGCACCTTCCACTGAGACACAAATACCTTTAATCAGAGGGGTCAGATGTCCTGGAGCATGTGAAGGACAGGTTTGGCGGTTGTGGGGACTGAATTCCTGACCTTTTGGTTGCAGTATGGGGTACGCTCTTCCACAATGACATGCCTGATTTTTTCCACAGTATGCTGGACCGTTGTTAAACAGTGCTGAATTGTTTTTAGGTGTCTGTTATGATTTGTATCTCTTTGCTGTTTATGTAGGTGCTGTCAGTAAAAGAGAGTAGGTGGGATTGTGACACCTTTTGGTTGGATATTTTGTTTTCTAGTCTGTAATTTCTTTGTCTCTTCAGGCGTGCGGATTATCACTGCTTTCTAATTCTGTTCATCCTGAACAAGCCTGAAATGCAACACGCTTCACTTTCTGTGCGGCAGTAACAAACTACCACACAGCTGATGTTTAGAACGGGAAGAGTGCTTTTATGAACTGTCTGTACTGTGGGCTGGATGTCTGCTGTGTTGGAGAAGCAAGTCAGGAAGGAGAGGAAACTGCCATCAGATAATTACTATATTCTTGAATTGGCTGTAAACAATATCAATAAGGACATAGCTCAAGATAATGAGAAAACAATGTGACAATGTGCTCATAGTGATCAGCCTACAGAGAGGTATCACCTGAATCTGCAGCTCTACTTTGCAGCTTTACTGAGCTCATTGTTTAACTGTCCGGTCCATAAATTGACCAATCTGGTTCCCTCTGACTGCTCCTAAAATGTTGTATTTCACTCAGGAATTGATAGAGACAACAGTAGAAGCCAACAGACAGAGCTCAAAGAGAGTGAAAAGCAGGCTTATCTTCTCCAGGTGGCCAGAAACACGACTCCAAATGAATGATAGTGCTGTTCTTTCACCTTCGGGTGTGTAAATAAGCAACTATTTGATAGACTATTTGCTTGTCTGGACTGCATTCTGACATTATCAGACCAAAGATGGTTCCCATGGATGGTGGTCGTAGTTTTCTTCAAAACTTACCATGTTGTGTGGTCACTGAAACTCCCTTACATGCATACCCACCCACACCTCCCATTATCATCCCCCTTTTGACCTTAATAAGGCTGATGGCATTTAGGGAATTTGCTGAGGCCACCAGAGACCAAAAGCAATACACAGTGTATAGGATACTGTTTGTGTGTGTGTGTATGTGTGTGTGTATGTGTGTGTGTGTGTGTGTGTGTCTCAGCAGTCTGTTGTGATAGAGGAAGGAAAGAGTTTACGAAGAAAGATTGAAGAGATAATCATCCTCTCTCCACCCTTCTCTCTTTCTCTCTCCCTTATTCGCCTTGTCTCTGAGTATCTACACACAGTTGATATTTTAGATTAAAGCCATGTTCAGTAAGCAGAGTGTGTTTCAGTACTGTGGATGGGAGCGTGTTGGCTGAACACATGGCTGTCAACGTGCTCATGATCCCCCCATATTTGTGATATTTCTGTGTCTACATACAGGATATCCTGCATTGTGACTCACTCTTTATCTCTGGTGGTTTGGTAGCATTTTAGCACTCTTGCACAACCCTGCTGTGATACAGGCCTTAAACTGTACAAGAAACACTCAAACTTCTTATTGGCATACTTACAAACCTGAAACAAACAAAAACCTGTCCAGGCATAAACATGCAAACTCATAAGGCTGAACCACCTGGGCAGCCAGCGCTCCTTTGCATAGTCATCAACAAAAATCAACTGAATTATAATATGGTGACTGGCATGCATGCATGATTCAAATAATTTTCATACTGCATCAAACTGTTCAGTCAGTCTTCCTGCCTGGTGTGTGGAAGCATCTGCATTTGTTATGTTTCTTCACTCATTTATTTGTCACCTTTCTGTAAAGGGAAATGTAATTACAGGACTATAAACACTATCACTAACACACACCAGAAGTAACTGACAAGTGTCATGAAAACACTCAGTCATTCTCTTCTTGTCAGAGTGTTGATTTAATTCAGTCTGATTGGGTCTTGAACTTACATCACTTCCTGCTCAGCTCATAGAAATATATGACCCATAAGTCACCCTGCAGGAAAGGTGGGAAGCGACCAGGCTGGGCAGTGTCAGAGTCCTTAAACATTACATCAATGAAAGCAAAAATATAAATGATGAACACATTAAATGTGTAAAAAAATGTGTTTGTGTGTGAAGTCTTTAACTTCCCCTCCTCAAAACATCTTTCTCCTGTCATGTTTTCAAAAGAGCCTCTCTTTTAGCTTTTAAAATAGAATATTCCCTGTGGATAAGAGTATATGGAGCAAATCAGTCAGAGCGTGAAAAAAAAAGACTTAATAGTGACGACAAGGACTAACAGAAGAAAGTCTTCCTTCCCCTCTACTCCTCACTTTTACCCCGTTGTAGCGCTGACCATCGAACTAACCCAAACTAGTACATCGACAGATTGAATGAGACTCGCCACACTGCACAGCTCGACATCAAATCACATATCCAGTTAAGTCATATAATGTCCCAAAGTGCAACAGATCAAACTATACTGCACTGCTCCTTATCACCTCATTACATTAAAATATACTATAAAAGTATGTACTCTTCAAAATCAGTCCAAAATCCAAAGCAGAAAAAAAATCAACTAATTTGAGCTAGATGCTCCGTTCAACGTTCAATTGATAATCAAAATTGTTGTTGAACAACATAGCCAATCAAGCATTTGACTAATTATTTCACACCTGCGTCACCTACCTTCATGCTACTCCACACACCCTCACCTCACCACCTGATGTTGGTACACACACTGTTGCCAAATCAGTGACCTCCTGTCATTAGACTGAAGGACTTTGAAGCACAGCTATGGACAAGTCAGACATGAATGAACTGGGGACAGATGGACAAAGCTGGTGTTGATTTTGTAGCTACGTCTGTTAAACATCTTCTGCCCAGCTGGGATGAAGAATGACTGAAAAGAGAGGATCCAGGGTTAGAAGGAGTTTGCTCCTCTTTTTCCACTCGTAACAAATAGAGCCGTAATAATTTGTATATGATGACTTCTTGATTAAGGCAGCCAGTAGATAGAGTACTTTCCTTTCCTAAACATCAAAGAAAAAGGGAAATCCAGCCTATCCAAGCCACTTTCCTCTCTCTTCACCCCCCCCCCCCTCCCCCCCCTTTTTTTTTTTTACATATTTTTCTCTGTCGACGTCTAAATCGGATCAGCTGAACTCTGTAAGCTGCTTAAAACATCGAAAGAATTCACTGGCACCTTGGCTTGATGAACATAACGGGCAGTAGTGTGGCTTAGCCTCTCTGGGGATTACGGGAAGAATTTGAATTTCTCAGCTTTAAACATCTACCGGACCGCAGCTGGAGTGATGACTTTTCAGGAGAGAAATGTCGTGTATTCATTTGCTGCTCAGGGTCTGACTGATTAATCCGTTTTTTACCAAATCCGTCCAACAGAAGGGCTAAACTTTAACAGACTGAGGAGAAAGTCGAGAGAGTTGTGTGTGTGTGTGTGTGTGTAGAGAGAGAGGCTGAGAGACAGAATAACTTGTTGTGAAGAAAAGATAAAAGAGTCCCAGAGAAAGAACTACATGGTTGGGTGATTGCTCAGGCTGCAAAGACCCCTTCAGAAAGACCCACCGTGAGATGGAGAGAGGAATTGAATGTGAGATTACTAGAAAAATCTAAAGAGAGAGAAATGCATAGACACAAATAAAAAAGGCACTATGGGAGATGTAGAGGGTAACACAGCACATGGGCAACAGCAGGTGGAGCTGGTTTTATTTCTGAATGTACAACTGAGCCATCTCAACAGAACTGGCTTGCCTGGCTGGTTCAGAGAGGAAATTTCAGGTGAATGTAGCTAGATTCACGAAGCAAATATCAGACCAGAAGACTACAACTACCAGTTTATTCTGATTTCATACTGTTGAATCTGAAGTTGGTAAGTTGGTGTTCCTGGTCTCTTATTTTTCTAGCAATCGAAAGCATTTGTAGTCATCTATTATTTATATATTATTTTTAAGTATATTTAAGTAATGTTGTTTTATTAATATGTCACATACATTATTTACATATTTTCAGTTAAATAATTCAGCTTAAGATCACTAGATATTTTTGTAATATGCTCACTCTTTTGCTGTTATTGAGTTTTCCAAAGAACGCAGGTTATTTTGAGCTTTCCTTCTTTGCTACCACGACCTTCCTTTTTAATACACCTGT
Source organism: Amniataba percoides (assembly GCA_037176925.1). Taxonomy (NCBI): domain Eukaryota; kingdom Metazoa; phylum Chordata; class Actinopteri; order Centrarchiformes; family Terapontidae; genus Amniataba; species Amniataba percoides. Next base: position 9,558,879 of record JBAJHX010000106.1, read on the forward strand.
GCTATGCGCACCTGCTCATGAGCAGCAGAGACTTTTTCATGCAAAAACTGGCACTCACAAGTTGCATGAACCTTAGTAAAGCCATCCCAGATGTTTGATTTTGGATAAAGAGGGAAACACAGAGGCAGAGAAAGACACATTGTAAGAAAGAGACAACAGAGTGAATCCACAGATAATTAGGAGCTGCTGATGCATATTTCCTGTCAGGAGGAAAGAGGTGGAGTCTGTTGTCATCGCGATACTGAGGTTGTCAGGTAGTTTTTAGCTGGGGGCCCTTTGGGAAGCTGTTACAGTATTCAGGCATCGTCCAGGTCTGCCTTGAAGTTGCTTTCATTTCACTTCTTGGGTATTACTTTTGGAGCAATGTGCAGCTGTGAACGACAAGTCACTGCGGTTGATCTGACAACTTCCTTCCTATCTCCCATAACCTCAAACGTGTACACACACACACGCACACACACACGGTATGTGAATGTGTACACAAGCCTTTATCTTTATTTTTACCAGAAGCAGGAAACAGAAAATAACCTTCCAGACTGCAACGTAAAGAGACTTTTAAGAGACTGAAGGACAGAGACAGAGAGAGAGGTAGGAAGGGAGAGAGAGGCACAAATGAGAGAGAGAGAGAGAGAGAGAGAGAGGGAAGTACTCACTCAGTGGAAAGGAAGAAAAAGCAAACTCATCCTCCTTTGTCACACTCTTCTAGCATTACGGAGAGGGAGAGAGAGAGAAACAAACAGGTGTGTTGTACTGCCCTATCGCTCCCCCTGCCCCTCCTCCTCCTCCTCCTCCTCCTCCTCTCAGTGGGCGGGACTCGGCTCCTGAGGGACTCTTGAAAGCAGCCAGTCGCCTCCTCCATTCTCTGAGAGAAACAAAACCTGTCAGCTGCACTCCTTTTCTTTTTCCTTTCTACTACATTTCCTCCTCCTCCCTCTTCTTCATCCTCACTTCCTCCTTGCGGTTTGGGGCAAGAGGAGTCAAGATGATGCAGGAGGTGTCCATCATGGTGGCGTACGATGCTCATGTAGTCGACCGACCGGGTGAGGAGGACACCCTGGCTCGCTTGGTCGCCCACTCCAGACCTCTCAGAGCTCCCAGACCGGTGGTAGGTCTGTCCTCCCGTCACTTTGTTTGTTTATGTATCTATCTTACTGTCTTTGGTTTGTCTTTGCCATTCTCTCTTTTATTCCTTCTTTCATCCCTTTTCCTTTCTATGGGTGTACTTGGTGTATTTTACTCTGGTGGCGGACATTCTGGCATTATCGCTTGCTGATCTGATATTTTTGGTTGTTTTGTAACACATATCTCTCCATTTTCTCCAGTCTGTCTTCATCTTTTATCCTTTTTTATTCTGGCACAGCTTTTGCATTTATTTATGAACAGAGGTAGAAATGTAGAGAGATTTCACAGAAATCGCTTCTTTCCATGAGGTAGACACCGTAGACTCGTGTGAATGTGTGGGTATGTGTTGTGTTCCCACTGAAAGTGTGTCTGATGTTTGAGGTTACAGAGCTTTGTCAGTCAGTCAGACACAGAGCTCGTTTGTGGCTGTCAGTTTGTTTCAATTACTGATATAAATTTAGACTCAATGGAGACCTTGTGGATGTGTGTTTTTCCCTCACATGGGTAATTGAATTGGATGTCCTAGTTTTTCCCGATTGGTGTAGTTGGTTTTGTCCTTATTTTAATATTCAAACTCTTGGACTGCCACCTTACATAAGACCAGATCACCCTTCTCCATACGCACCTATGACACTCCAGTGTGTGCTTTCGGCTCTGAGGTTTGGGACCAATTCCACTTTCTGCCGCAGGGATTCAGGTCAGGACTCTGAAAGTGGGCCTGGTACCATTTCCTGCAGTGCTATGCATCGTTAATCGCATTACCTGACTCAGGGTGACCCTTCTTTCCTTAAAGTGGCCTCTAATATTTACACTGAAAGCTCTGAAAAGCGATTGAGAGGATGCATGGGTGCTGGTTTGAGCCCTGAAACCGCAAGTGTGTGTACGTGTTGGTGTCGATCAGCCACCATGTGCACTGGTGCCTGAAGTGGCCTTGAGCAAGATGCCGAGCCCTGCATGTGCTCACCACTTGTAACTCTACTCAGCATCAGCTACATGGTGAAAAGAAAATGTCACTGTAAAGGGCAGCGGTCTCTGTGAAGGCACAGAAGGTCAGAGGATTAGATAGAAAGAGAAAGTTGAGGAGCTTTATCACTTTAGAGATGTTTAAAGATGTATTTCCTGACATGTTTATATATTCACTGCATCAAATGATTTTCAAGCCAAGTAGAGTGACAGCTAGACTAAAAGATGTCAACAGAAAAATAGCAGATTTAGCTACATGGCAGCACTTTGATGCAGTTTTTATGCAGAGGGTATGGAGTTGGGGATCCTGTGTGATTGTAGCTACAGTGGGTCTGTATGTTTGAATAAAGGCCTTGCTTCAAACAGGTAAGCACGGCGTAGTTTTCTATTGCATTTCATTACACAGTCATGCTGTAGTGTTTGTGTGTTTTAGGGGTGTTGGAGAGCAGCAGGTTGCATAATCAGAGAGACTTAAGCTTGTCTGTCGATGATTTCGGCTTTAATGTTTAACACTCAAGGCTCTCGCTTATGGCTGCACATGTAAAATACAGAATTAGGAAATAGTGGGTGTTTTATAACCGGTCCTATATCTCTGTCTTGTGCAATTACAAGCTTTCTGAGTTAGAGGCTCTTTGTTCTCAGTAAAGTTCTATATTTTGTATCGGCTTGGTGGCGCAAACCCAAGAGATCCACGTTCCACCCCCCAACACACTTAAGTGTCCTTGAGCAAAACACTGAATCTCTACCAGCTGCTGTTCAACAGCTGACCCTGATCTCTAAAATCTGCTTTTCTTAGCCAATCAGGGTTCAGTGTTGTGAGTCTTGACTCTTTGGATTCACTCAGTTTAACTAATTCAGCAGTCGCTAAAGACTTGTAACGATGAACATTGTGATTATAGGCAGAGAAGAGTCACAGAAGCATGAAGGAGCAAATAAGTTTGAATTAAACTAACCCTTTTTTAAAATAAATTCATTCTATACTGTGAAATGGTTTGCAGTTATTTCCAGCGAAAACAAGCAACCAACTTGACTTACGATGTGTGAGTGGAAAGTTGAACATCAGGAGGGGAAAAAAAGTGTATTTACTGGCAGTTAAGATTTGTTAACCTGCAGAAATTGGTGTCAAACCATCACCTCAGATACAGGAAGTTTAGAAAATATGACACAGCCAGTGGGTAGATTTTGTAGGAGAAAGCTTAAGAGCACAAAATGAGTATGTGAGAGGAGGCAAAAGCACAAGCGGGAGGTACATTTTAGTGACTTATGAATGTGCCTGACTATGAAAACCAAAATGGCAAATCTGGAGGTGTTTAAAATCTCAGGAAACACACACATCATTCTTTCCCTCTCTTCCTCTGTCTCTGGGCATTAATCTAAAGCTGTCTCATGCACACAGGTTTCAAACCACAAGAGGAAATGTAGTCCTTTTAAATACTGTTTTGTTGTGTTGTATGTCGTAAGGAAAACTGAGTGTTAGAGAAGCTTACAAAAGAAACCACATCTGCTTAATCAAATAATCTTGAAAAGGCTGCTTTGGTCGTATTTCACTGTGTGAAACATGAGCAATGTAAATTTCAGGTTAGACTGACACAAAAGAATTCCATCAGGGCCATTTCAGAATAGAGACAGAGTACCATGATGGGATAAATTGTTTCGAGAGGCCTTTTTACACGCAGACAAACGCATGATTGGTGGAGCAAACGCAACAGTTTCTGACATGAAAATGATCTTTTTAAACAGATCAGCTAATGCATAGTTATGTTAGTTAGTTATTATATGTTAAAGTTATTGACATGATATATGCACCCAAAATATAACCTTCAATAAACCAAAACACTTTTGTCACATCTCCAACAAAATATAGATAAAACTTTCATCTCGAGCAGCCCAGTGGGTCACTGCTCGATCTGTAGCTGAAGATAAATCATGATCATGAGTAGAATTGGATTCATTAATAGATTAGTGGCATCCAGAATACCCTACAGCACTGTGAGTGTGTAAGTGGAAGCCGTGTTCGATTTGTCTGCATTGTTTTGTTACAATAAAACGATTATTAACCAGCCTGCAGACACCGAGCTGCTCTTTCCTCCCACACAGATAACGGCAGAGCCTGGGTTCTGTTATCTGCTGGGGAACTGTGTTTTAGATAGATTACAGTGTGACGGTCATTCACCTTTACGGCCCTTTGGTCGTAAAGGTCAAGGGTTAACCCACAGGTCAGGGAATAAGCAGGTTTTTATTGATGAAGGAAATCTGCAAGACAGTGTTCTTCTTTTAGTTGCGAAGTATTTGAGTTTAATTCAAAGTTACACAAATAGAAAGGACGGCCAAATCAATTTGTCACCACAGCAACATTTGAGATACTTAAGACAATAACACTAAATGCCAAAGCTGAAAAAACAACCTGTGACATTCCCTATCAGATAACTGGACAGTGTGTTCCTCCGAAACAGCAGTGATCCAAACTGAAAGCTTTTGTGCTCACAGTGACTGTGTGTTATAGTGACTGTAACACGAGAAGTGACGCGTATCCTGTCCAGTTGTCTCTCTCTCCCTTCAGATGTATCTAGCATATAAATCAAGAAATAGACAGAACACAGCCGCGCCCAGATAACCAACTCAATTTAAACGCAGGATAGAAAAGGACACACTCACACACACACACATGTGCACACAAACATGCTTGTCTCAGAGGAGAGGTCATGTGACTTCAGACTGACCTGGAATCCCCAACCTCAATGGTGGGCGCTATGGCAACGCTGTTTCCACACAGGGGAGATAACGTTACCACCCACCTGTAGCACACAAGCGCGTGCGCACACACACACACACACACACACACACACACACACACACACACACACACACACACGCACGCACGCACACACACACACACACACACAGTGATCTCAGATGGGCTTAAGTGAAGCAGTGTCTTTATCCAGCCAAC
>JBAJHX010000106.1:9568751-9581144 GCA_037176925.1 Amniataba percoides
CATACGTAACTACATTTAACACATTGTTGAGTGAATAATAAAGTTGTCTTAAATGCTATTTATATTAAATGTTTATTCAGATTGCAATGTGCAATATTCAGATTCATACAAAAACATCATGTAACAAAAAAAATCACTTCTTAAAGACTACCAGCTGATCGAATGCAGGCTGATGCTTGATAGTGAACTGTCAGCACTAACACATGGTCCAACCGTGTGTGTTTGTGTGTGTGTGTGTGTGTGTGTGTGTGTGTGTTTTCAGAGGGAGAACCGTCGTCTTCAGGAGGCTAGTATGCGGCTGGAACAGGAGAATGATGACTTGGCCCATGAACTGGTCACCAGCAAGATTGCCCTCCGCAACGACCTTGACCAGGTGGCTCGGCACCTCCACACATTTCACAGTCTAGTTAGTTTACACTGTGACTAATCAAAGCTGATGAGATAGTTCATTCAGTTGTGTTTACATGTAGTACTTGTTCCTGGCTGCCAACCTGCCAATTTCAGGCATCAAGACGATTAAAAGCCCTTACTGCGTCAGTAACTTAAACAGACAAGTGGAGCTATAACCAGAAATACCTTTCCCAGTATTTATGTTAGCAGCTACTGTTGCTTTGCTCATAAGTGTTTAACTTAACAAGCCACCACACCAGCAGAGGAGATGCAGCTGTACTAAACAGTTCTCTGTGTTAATCTAGAAAACTGTATTAATGAGAAAACAGTAAAGTTTATAAAACTGCAGATGTTCCAGTAGAAACGTTAAAGTCTGTGATTGGTGAACCTCTCATTTCTTCCACTTCTGCATTTGGTACTGTGCTACAGTTGCACATTTTGTGTTAAATGGAGTGTGTGTGTGTGTGTCTGTGTGTGTGTATATACTTGCACACAGGCAGAAGACAAGGCCGATGTTTTGAACAAAGAGCTGCTCAGCACCAAGCAACGTCTGGTGGAGACGGAGGAGGAGAAGAGGCGGCAGGAGGAGGAGACGGCTCAGGTAAACATCTGGCCTTTGTTTAACCTCAGCTCGTTAAGCTCAGCCTTAACGAACCGCAGCTCTTATTGGTCAAATTGGTTCAACGATCTGTGCTTACTGTATTGTGCTTTATTACTGAAGTAATTTATGTGATTTGAAAGGCAACACAGTATGTGTCTCCTGTAAAGTTGGCTTAATGTCTTCACTGTGTTTGGTTATAATTACTTAAAACTCCACTGAAAGGCACAATTAATAATTAATTACTAAAATCAGCGATCAAAGAAAATGCAACACCAGCAACAGGTGGCTTATAATGACAGTGAGTCACCTAGTCACACAAGTATGCTAGGTGAGCGGGTTTAGCACAGATCCAGTTGAATTGTCTATTAAATAAGTAACATGCCACCATTTGAAATGAAATGCTGTCATTGTGTAAGTTGCAACTTCTTTTTTTTTAAACATCTAAATGTCACTATGACACAACCTTTCCTTTATACGTGTACTGAGTTTGTGGTATTGTATCATGAAAATGTGTGTCATTAATGTTGAATTCAACATTTTTGTCATCTTTTTTTGTCCCACTCAGCTAAAGGAAGTGTTCAGGAGGGAGCTCGAGAAAGCAGAGCTGGAGATCAAGAAAACCACCGCCATCATAGCTGAATACAAACAGGTTGGACAATTTTGACCTATATCCATCTGGATGCATCATATATATCATACCTGCTGGCTTAAGTATTCACATGAGTTTTAGTTAGTTAATATAAACAATAATAATATACCTAATACAGCTAGTTCATAGCAGTATCCAGAATATTATTATTGTTTTAATCATGTTTCTATGATTTATACAATATCACACTGTCACAAAAAACACAGAAGACAGTACAATAAAGATTGAACTACATGCCTGGTGCATGTAAACTTCACAATTACAGAATTGCATGTAAAAACAGTTGGATGGAAACAGCCATGCTGCCTATCTCAAAGTCCAAATATGTCATCTCTTAAATAACCCGACTTCCTCTCTGTGTCTCAGATCTGCTCCCAGCTGAGCACCAGGCTGGAAAAGCAGCAGGCGGCAACAAAAGAAGAGCTGGACATCGTCAGGGTGAGATTAACACACAGGCAGCAGACGCAATTTAGGAGTCTTTCAAACCCACAGCTAAAGCCACGATATGTTGCATCACAGATCAAAGAAATTTGTAGGACTGCTCTGTCTTTCAGTTGAGTTAAGACAAGCCCAGATTGGTCACACCCAGTAAAGACACTCATCACACTGACGGGCCCGCGCCACACGTTTATCCTTCATCAGACATGTGCTGTTGCTCTTTGTTGGTGAGGCAGCGTATCACCTCACAGCCGGGTAAACATCAGGACAGATGCAGCAGAACAAGAAGGATCATTCAAGAGTATTCAGGAGGGAAATATTGTGCATGTTGGTCACTTACTGCATCCATGAGCAGTCATTTTAACAATTTACTATCATTTATATCACTGTAATAAACTAAATTAATGAGGATTCATGAGAAAACTGAGAGGACAGATTATTTTACATTTCTACTGTGACCACTGTGATTGGCTGCTGTGTATTACTTTTTTTTTGCACACTCTGGGTTGTAGATGGCAGGGTGGAGCTGTGAATTTAGTATGATGAAATGGATGAGTTGTGAAAATTAAACTTCCCCTTGAGCAATGGGTGCTTGGCAGGAATAAATAATATAAAATATAAAGATAATTATTTAGTCTGCTTGTGAGGTTCTGGCCACCCGGCAAAAGGAAAAATCAAAAGGAAACGATGGATCACACGCTTTCAGTCCCCATACATAAAATATCCATCCACCCATTTGATCACAGTGTCCGCAGAAGGGAATAATGCTCTCTCAAAGATGAAACACTGAATAAATGAAGTGTTTTTGCATCAAGGCTGAGAGTGTCTGAGAGTGTTCACCCACCAGCTAACACACCACCACTATGTTTGTGTGTCCCTGCAGAGTAAAGTCATGGGCTGTGAGCACTGCAGGGACCTGTTCAGCACCCTGGGGTCCCTACAGGCGTCGTCGCCAGGGAGGCACAAGACATCCACAGAGCCGCTGGACGAGGAGAAAGACGGGCTGAAGGAGCAGCTGAGGCACCTGGAGCTGGAGCTGGCACAGACCAAACTGCAGCTGGTGGAGGCCAAGTGTCGCATCCAGGTCAGAAGCAACAATCAGCACGACAGTGACAATAACAACAGCAGCAACAATAATAACAATGATGCCAATAATAATGATAACAATGATAATAACTATGTATGTAGGTTACTCTTCAGGAAATAGATACAATAAGTTAAACTGTCATAAATATCTAAGTCAGTATTGTGAAGAAAAAACTGTAGCTAATTTAATTAGTACTTTTTTACTGTAACTGATTTTACTGCACATTTAGGACTTTACTACAGTGTTACTGTAGCTGAGTGAAGTATTTTCTCAATGTGCTCATAACAACACAATGTCAGAAACAAGGACGTTGATCACAGTGAAACATAACAAGACCAACCAAGCCATTTATTAATGAACACAAGTACAGCTGAGGCTGCTGGTCCTGGATAGCGCTGAAATACAGATCCACATGAATAAAGGCAGTGTAATAGATGAACTTGCACAAGAGAACGTAAACTTTCTTCCTCAGCACTACTCTTGCTGACTTCCCTCTTCTTCCCCTGTCGCCCCGCAGGAGCTCGAGCACCAGCGGGGGGTCCTGATGAACGAGATCCAGGCGGCCAAGAACTCTTGGCTCAGCAAGACTCTGGGCTCCCTGAAGAGCTCTGCCTCATCTTCATCCAGCTCCACGTCCCAGACCCCGTCCTCTCCAAAGGAGGGCCCCGCCTAGACGACCCTCCCTCCATCTCTCTGTCCCCTTTCCGGATGCGCACTAGAGCTGAGGAACAAGCAGTGGAGAAATGCAGTATTCCTTTTTTTTCTCTTTTTCTCTCTCTCTTCTTGGACTACAAATAACGGAAAACATGAGGGAAGAAACAGGTGGAGGACTGGACCAGCCGCCTGTCTGTCATTTAATCTTTACATTTGAGTAAACTAGAAAGTGTCTGTTGACCCTCTCTGCTTCATATGGCATCAGTGAAGTTTAAGTTCAGTGTCCGTTGCTGCCACTGTCCCTTATTATTAGACAGCTGAAGTAACACACACACCGGCATCCCTCATGTAGGCCAATAATTAAGCTCCACCCTGTGGCCACACGTTGATACTGCAGCGTTATAGTTATTTTATTTGTGTGAGAGTCCATTTTTTAGGGAGCTGAGAATTAAAGCTACATTCAGTAACACAGTCTGGACAATATATCCAATGATAATAATACAGCTGCAGAGATATTATACGTTTACTGCATAGAAATATAGTCATCTGCATTATGCTTCTTCAGTGCAGAAAATCCACAGAAAAAGGAATACTGCATTCAGTCTTAAACAAGAACAACACAGAAAGTTGTATTTCTTTATAGTAATATAACGTAAACAATGTTGTCATATAAATATGTATAACTAATTATTGATTTTTGTAATAATCTTGTACAGTTCTTTTAAGAGAAGAAAAAACACAAGGAAAGTTCTTTGTTTTTTGTTTGTTTTTGTTTTTTTTTTTACTGTTTGGATTTTGAATGTCATCTCTCTAGATGTCAACGTAAGCACAGTGTGAGGTTGACGTGGTCGAGTCCAAACGCTGAAGAACCAAAGTGACAACCTGCTTCCTCGTGTCCCTGCTGTACGCTCAGTCAGGGGTTGAACTGATGTGAGGTGGTTGATTTTATTTTCATTTCTCATCCCAGTTCAAACTCATGCCCGGTAGTGTTGAATTCTGCTCAAAATGTGCTCATTTTTCCCTTTCTGGGTCTGTTTGTCCTGTTTTAGTGAAAATGATTGAGTTGGAATAACTGTGCGAGGGGATAATGTGAAGTCTCCAAAGTGGTTTTAAGATTGACCTCAGTTGTATATTTTTAGTTTCAAAATGCATCCCTCTTAATTTTGTTGTTTTAAGTTGTAGCAACTATCCCTGGTCTTTGCAAACAGTCGTTATAATTGAAGGTTATGAAGGCTTCTGTTTGCCTTTCAGGAGGAGTTTGTTCATTTATAGATTGGAAAAAAAATGGCTTGTACAGAGCCATTAAAATCCACTGTAGATACCAGAGTCAGCACATTAAAGTTAGTTTATAATGCGGAGTAGACTCTAAGGTATCTGTAACACAGCACAAACCATCTCTAAATAACTGCGAGCATAAACATTGATAAGAATATGAAGTTGCGATATTCTTCTATCATTGCCAAACAGTCTTAAGGCCATTTGCTGGTTGCCAACACCTACTTAACCCTTTGTTGTGTTAAAACAATACACTTTTTGATTAATTCTGGATGTGTAAATCCTTCCACTGTCCACATGCTCAGTGCTAACACACATCTGTATCGAATATCAGCCAACTAATAGTATGTTAAAAGTGAGAACTTGGGTCAGGTATAAAACTGAATAGTAAGACATCTTAAATGATGTGCTGGTAAATAATGACAGTTACACATTTTACAAATTCACTTCTGGTTAAATCACAGTACGTCATTTAAAAATCCTAAAAAGATGAATACATTATTTCTGTTGACTTTAAAAGAAAGAGACAACAACAAAATGACCATTCCTGAACTCAAAGTGTGAGTATCACAGCCACTGATAAAATGTTGTCTGTGCATTGAAACAAACACACAGTTGGCCATAAAATGAATGCAGGTTAATGCTGTGTTGGAGAGCTGCAGTGTAGGTGCCAAATACCCTGCTTTGTTCTCCACCCTGGTTGTCACTTTGATGGCCTTTGGACTCTGACCAAGCCCATGTGTACTTGTGTGCGTGTGTGTGTGTAAGCGTTTTTGGATGTGTGTGTGCGTACGTGTGTGTTCTGCACTGTAATTCAAGTGGTTGAAGTGGAAATGGTTTCGTCTTCACGTGGCTGCCTTTCTTTCTGTTGATGACTGAAGCCGTTGCCCGACGAGAGGAAAGCCACCTGAACTGTCGGAGAGCGTCAGCTGTGCCATAAGAGCCTCCCCTCTGCTCCGTCCCCAGTGGTCTTCCTCTGTGTCCCCAATGACCCGAACCGACCGTACAAACAACCCCGTCATCTGATCTTCAGGACAGATCTGCTGAATATCAGTCGCAGCCGTTTCATTTCTACCAGGAGCTTCCCACCATCCTTTCGCTGGAGCTCCACTGGAGGAAATGCACTGGTATCATAGAAATCGAGAAACGGAGGCAGACAGTTTGAATATCGTTGGATTCCAGGTGTGATTTTTGCATTTCCAGAACATTCCCTCTTCACTATCCTGCATCATTCTTGTTGGTCACATCTGTGACAGTTACAACCAGTTTAACGTAAACCGTGGCCAAGTTGGAGAGAGCTCCTTGTCTTTTATGTGCACTAAAGCAACATTGATATTTTAAACACTATTTCAAGGTGTGTTTGTTTGTTTGTTTGAAAGTTATCCTGATCACAGAGCGTCATTATTTTTTAACTGATGATTATTGTTGCTGAGAGGACATCTGCCAATTTATAATCCACTCTAATTCAGTTGATTTCAGTGATGTGAAAGCAGGCGGTGAGTCGGATTAGAGGTGTGATGTGTGTTGTGTAGTTTACAGTTTGCTGTATTACCACAGTCCTGTTACACGGGGAGGGACTGCTCCTCAGCTGGTCCGACTCCGACACTGTTTGCTGTACAGTAACTGTCTGACCTGCATTAATAAATCTCAGTTTTTCTGTTCATGCTTTTTGAGCCGTTATTGAACAGCAGAAAATTATTTATTTTAGGAATATGAAAGGATTACATATGATTTCAGATTTTCTGTTTTTCATTAAGAAATCTTAAATGTTTAAAGTTTCCAAATTCCACGCGTCCTCTTGTCTGGCCAGAAATAGATTTTATATTCACCAACACAACGAGAAGCACAAGCTGAGAGGACATAACATGCAGCATAACAGTAAACATGGTTTTGTCCAAGAATACGAGAATCTCGTGAACTGGGAAGGTTCTTTTGGCATCAAACAGTGTAGAGAAAAAGGCTTATTACTACCAAGAATTATCTGCAGACAGACTATCTGCACATACGGAGCACAAACTGTAAGTGTCAGCTACTGCAAAATCTGGGCAACACAGACCTGTTTAATTATTTTTTTCTAACTCTTTGCATGATTAGAATCAGTTTAAGTTAAATCTAACTTGGCTTATACATAATTAACAATATCAAGTTTCTGTAATCACAGAGTAATGTAGAAGGTAGACGTTGTAGAAAGTGAGTGGATTTTAAATCAAAATAAAATTCAATATTACCACCACTCATAATATTACTATTATTATGATATAGGTAACTAAAAGGGAGCTTTACACTTTTTATATATTTTTTTATCTGTTGACCTGTTACAGATACAGAACTTGATAACAGCAGCTAACTTAAGCATTATGTTTTCATCTGGACTGGGGAAGCCACATTGAAATAATGTGACTCCTCCCAGGTTGGAATGAGGAAAGTTTTCCTGTTCTTCTGATAAATGACATGAATGCAGCACGTTTCTATGGGGGGCTGCACATTAAACATCAGCATAAGCACCTTAACTACATCTTAGTTTTTACTTTTTCCGCACTGAACCAGACCTTTTTTTTTACTTTATTGTACAGTACACACAGAAAACAAATGATTAATACATGCCGAGTAAAAATAATAACACAAAACAAAATATATATTATCATTAACACTAGAAGGGATAAATACCTGTATAAAGATGTAGATGAACACTTTTAATCTAGCAAATTGTGCTATATTTTTAACTGCCTTATACAATACAGCAAGTTTTTTTAGCTGGAAATTTATATATATATATGCAAATGGAATTTGTCCATTATAATAATACGATTTTTGTGTATATGTAAGTGTATAGTACATTACAATAATACGTTCTTAAGAAGTACAGCAAAACTTAATTTTCAGAAATAAAAGCACATAGTTTTTTTTTTAAGAAATCCAGACTGCCAGAATTCACAACTGGGTAATCTTCTGTCTGACAACGTGCTGACTGTGATTAACCTCTACACAGGGCAAAGATGAAAATTATATGACATTCATGTAAGTTTCTCTGTCAAGTGTCATCGTCATGCAGTGCGTGAATGGCAGAAATTTTGTTGGCTTTTCCACTATGAACGTCATTCTTGTAATGAAATTACAGTAAGGTTCACAGTGAACACAAAGAGCAGCTCGCTGATATTCTGAAGCCAGAAACTGACAGTGTTAGGACTGTAAACATCTTCCTGTATTACTGAGGAGGCAACAAAGACACCATGACCACCAGTTACACTGAAACAAAATCCAATATTATGACCAATTTAACAGAATCAGCTTAATATTTTTTAATTAATTAATTAATTCAAAGTGGGCTATATGAGCTATATATCTTTTTCTTTACTTTTGACAACATGTAACAAATATGGAAAATAACAACTATGGCTAATTTAGGCATTTATCCATTTATCTGACTGCTACCTGACTACAGATCGAGGAAAGGGTCAGTTATCTTGGAATAGGTGAGTTTTTTTTTTTCTGTTCCTCTCGTTCCAGTAAAGTTACCTGAGCGCAGCATAAGTTTGGAGTGAGGACAGTCACGGCTGCAGTACTCAAACTTGTACAATAGTAAACCTGATCTGGACCTGCTTCCCAGTTAGATGATTTTTTATTTTATAGGGCATTTCCATACTGTTGGACAAGATACAAATTTCTGCAGTGCAAATACTTCCTATGCTGTCATTTCAGTGTTGTGGAATCGGTCACTGATCTCATCGAAGTAATTATCAGCAAAGCGAAGCATCTGAGTGACGGCACTGAGCAGCAGGATGTCGCAGTTCATGTCCAGCTCCAGCTCTTCGCTGTAGTTCTTCACCGGAACGACACATGACAACGGCACACCGAGCCGAGTACTGACCTCCTGCATCTGGATCAAAAAAATATTTAGATGACCTACCTATCACAATTCAACAGGAATTTTACTACTCTAAACGCAGTAGCTCTCAATTAACAAAACATTTAGTTAAAGAACTGAGTAAAGGAGAGCAAAGCTGTGAAATATGAAAAACTGAACAAATAGAAAAACACAAGATAGCAAAAACTAAATTAAATTCAGACTGAATTCACGTTACTGTTTGCAAAACTAATCATTCAAAAGTCAAACATTTTCTTATTTTTTCAGAATAAAATCCAATCAGTCAAATTTAAATCTAATCTAAATAAATTTGATCTCACCATTTCCTTGATGTAGCTGCTCTTATAAACATTTTTGATGTTCTGTGAAACAATAGGACAGGCTTCATCCACTTTAGTCAGCAGAACCAGCTGAGGAATCCCTGCAAACCAACAAAAAAGAACAATTCTCACATACTGCACCATTAACTCAAGACCACCTGCCTCTATTGCCAAAAATATATCTGCTGTGATGCATCAAATTCTAGTGAAGCTATTAGTTTGTATCGCTACTATGCTACTATTTAATTAAAGGTTTTATCATTGATGGTATTTAAGCTGTCTTATAATTTTACAAATGTAGATCAATCATTAGAAAACAGGGTGATATGTAGTTCTGTATGTTCTGTGTATAAGCATCAGTATGAATGGCAGTTTGCAGTCATTTACACTTTTTAATGTTTGTGGGCAAAATCATAAAACATAGGTATCGAAATATGGATACAGTACAATGTACTGTAATTCTTATAGTGGAATTTGAAATGAAATGTTTACAGTCTCAAGGAACGTTTTCCCTTGTATGATCTTGACTGTTTGTTTACCATTAAAATGATGTGCTGCTCATTTTTACTGACCCATCAAGTTGACCTTTCTGCGGATAGCTGCCAGCTTCTCCTCCAGCTTTGTGGGCATTATGGAGACCTTGCAGGCATCTGTGACGTAGGCCACACAGTGGATCTTGTCCTTGAGGCTCGGAGACTTACGATAGCCGTGGGACTCCGAATGCAGAGGAGCAGAGGGGTTGAACTGGGTCACACAGGTAAAAAGTCAGGGACAGTTTGTGTTACAGAAACAAATAAAGCTCTAACCAAATCAGTGCATCATCATCAGCATGACTGTGTGTTAGCAAAAAGCTACCTGATAACTGTCGGGCACGTGCCCTTTGAGGATGCTGACGATGTCGTCCACGTCAAGCCCCGCCCCCGTGCTTTCCTCCAGTCCCATGGTATCACACAAGATGATTGGCAGAGGTTTTCCTTCTCGCCCAGCTTTCACGGAGTAGGTGCGAAACTGTGGAGTTAATCACAAAGAATTGTGGATGGTGAAAATGATTTATCACACAAAGACTTGACCACAAAGTCAGCTGTAGCATAACAGAAACTTGTATTGTTTTACTGTTTGTTTTGGGTTTTGCACTAATCCTCGCAGGTTTACTACAACAGCAGGTTGGACACGGTGCTAAACTGAGTGCAGCATAGTCTGAAATTTGATTAGCCACTGGTATCCAATATATTACTATTTACAAAACTTTTGAATTGATGGTGGCAATAGAGCAAAAAAAGAAAAAAACATCATCACAGTTATTACAATTCATCCAGAAGAGGAAATAAATGTCTGCACCAAATGTTATGGTACGCTGTCCATCAGTTGTAAAGACATTTCACTCAGAAACAATGTCAAGCTTGTGATGGCACAAAAGGAAAACTCAGTGAATCACAAAAGTCAGTAAGATTCATCCTTCAGGAAACATTCATATCTGTTCAAATTCTCCATCTCTGTTGAGATATTTCAGGATGGACCAAAATGTTGGACTAACCAATCAACACTGACATCTCTAGAGCCACGCTGCTAGCATGGTTAAAAATACCACATCGTGGTGGTGATCACTTTTTTCCCTCTTACTTTTTTTTAAGTAAATGTGCCCTCTTGGATGCCTCTATCGTAGAAGAAACATGGAAAAAGTGCCCTCTAGGGCGCCATATAAATAGAGAAAATGTGATGAAGTGCTTCTCTGTAAGCAGCTTGTATGTAGCAGGAAAATATCTTTTTTTACGTTTTACCCCTTCCCCGCCCCTATTTTAGGCTGAAAATGCATAAAACAAATACTTACACTGAACAGTGACATGAAATCTAAAAAGATTGATGGACTGCCTGTTGCAGCAAACTAACACAAACTAACCTGGGTGGTGAGGCTGGTGGTGGAGCAGCCAGCGATGGCCTGGCTGGTGACGTGGCCTCTGAACACAGAGTTGATAGAATTGAAGAAGCTGGACTTTCCAGCTCCAACTGGTCCAACGAGCAGGACACGAACCTGTGACACTGAGCTGACTATGGGTTTGTACATCTTAATACCCTCCATCAACTGTTCTCTCTTCCTGTAGAAACAAGAAAAGAAAAAGAGCATTTTCTTCTAGTGAAAAGGTTTTTTAGTTGTTTTTAGCCTGTTGTTAAAGAGACTTTTTGCTTGTTTCCAGCCAAAGGACGAGAGACTTTAATGTTTCCATCATCTCTGTCCTCTTCCAGGCAAAACAAGAGCAGTATTAAATAATCTTCAACTCTACTAGGAAGATGCATCCTTATAATTTACTCACTCATTTTCCCAGGTAACCGGCCTCCATGGCTTCTCAGATTCTGAGTTTTCTGCTGAGGAGTAAAACCAGCTTTTAAAATCATCTTCATTATTTAATTTCATTAAAACATCACCCAGATATTCAAACTCTGATTTGTTATATTGTAAATATTAATAAAATGAATGAATTAAATGTCTTTTGAAGTTACAAAATATGGATTGAAGCGATCTATATCTAACTTTTATCAACTCCACTTCTACACAGAAGTCAGGTTTCTTGTAACCTCATTGATGGTGCAACAATCTATGATTAATTAAAGCTGGAGAAGGTAAAAGCTTTTGTTAATAGGTTCACTGCTCAATCTACAATCTGTTTAAAAATGTTAAGCATCAATGTTTGGTTTTTATGAATGAACTCACCCTCCACTTGATAGACTTCACACTCAGTCAGGTTGAGGTTGTTGCCATGCATTTCAGCAGCATTGAAGTTGTAATAATGTCCTGGATTGCTATGGACCACTGCTTGGCTTCCATTGACAAGAACCAAATCTTCACCAAAATATGGACCAGAGTTACCGACCATTCTCACTGCGTAGGTGGGATTAATGACTGGATATTTGACGAGTTTTTTTCCACTGAAGGTGAAAAGAAAGGCCTCATCATCCCGCGCATACTGACCAACCTGACTGAAAGGTTGTTTGGTGTATCCTCCAAACACAAAACCAGAGGTGTTATAGCCCACAGACACAATGGGACTACGATTGTCACATCGTTGGTGGAAGGCTGCTCCGGTGAATCCATGGATGCTGGCCTTGTACAGCAGCTGC
>JBAJHX010000106.1:9606156-9622681 GCA_037176925.1 Amniataba percoides
ATTCCAGTGGTGGAAATTAACACTTTCACTTTCATAAGCCACAGACACGGGAGAGGGCTCAATGAGCCAGATGAGGTAATCAAAAGAGCCACATCTGGCTCGCGAGCCATAGGTTCCCGACCCCTGCTGTAGATGCTCCTCCTGCCAGATAACAGCAGAGACCCCACAGGTTGACATCCAAAACTTCCCCCATGCAGTCTAGGAAAAAGTCTACTGCCACACAATCTCTGTCATCTCTCAGTAGCTTTTAATAATTGAATGTTTTTCTCTCAATATTTACCTGTATCTGATGCTGGTGATTGGTATATCTTGGCTGACTAGCTTGCATTGTGTGTGTGTGTTTGCTTATTTGAGGGAGGGATAGTTTAGCATGATGGAGCAGTATTACACTGGATGTCCATGGGAAACATTTTAGTTGGACTGGACCTAATGTAACCAGTTATTGTAAACAGATAAATGTGTGTGAATGCATACGCATTTCCATACATGAGAACAAACTTGTGGAAAACTGTGTTTAAAATGTACAGTAAGACAAACCTTAGTCTAAGTATGAGACGTGGTGATGTTTATCGGCTCAATAAAGGATAGATTCACCTTTTTATCTTAAAACAACAGTCTGGTGCCCATTTGATCGATGTGAGTCTGCTTGATCCTCATCAGTATTAAAACTTTGTTACTCCCAATGTGAATGAAAATAAATTAAGCAAACATGCACTCAGGAAGACTTCTTCTATATTTATGTATATTTCATATATTGTTAGCTGTCAGATCATCTTGTTGCTATCTGACATTAAAACAGGTCTCTTCTGGGCTCCTTTCTGTCCCAGCTCAGTCTCAGATTGTCATTAAGGTCCAGGTTCAGTGAGCCCTTCAGGAATGCTGCAGCAGATCTCATCTAACAGGTCGTCCCATGGTAAGAAATCACAAAATCAACTCCAGATTTTCAGCACTACCACTCCAGACTTTATTTAGGAAAAGTGGTATGCCAGCGTCATGGGATCAAATTGCTAAGTGATCTTGTTGTAATATGAAAAACAAATAAAATAAAATTAAAAACAGTAACTCTCCTCACTTTTCTCTCTTGTTGTTGGAGTTTCATGACAGTGAAGCTGAGAGAAGCATGTCTGCTCAGCAATACCCCTCAAAGCTAAATAAACATGACAAAATATGTTTTCAGGTCCTTTCAGGCCGGCCGTCTGTCACTCAGCTCGGCTTCATCAAGGCTGCTTTGGCTGGCAGCCTGCGACTGATCGGGCATAATAACAGCCCACAACAAGGCAAAGCTATCTTTATGACCTTGTGGCCATGCCAAGCTTTTGCTGTGTCAGCTAAATAGTTTTTATCTCTAGTGCCCCACATAGAAAAACTGAGTGATGTTGAGCCGCTGTTTGGATGGAGACACAAGGGAGGGAAGGTTAGGATATCCAAAACCAGCCGGGTGACCTGGTTGATGTTCCCGAATGGAATTACGTCTGAGAAGTCGGGCACATCAGTTAATGTTATAATTGGAGCTGCTCCCTTATCTGAGGGCAACACCCGAATCAAAAATACAACCTGCTGCAGCCTTGAGGTTATGACTAGCTGTCATTAAAGGTGAGTCTAACTGCTAGTGGTTTGACAACAAGCACTATCTATAGGTTGTTATCTGCAGACAGAGGATGTTTCCCAACAAAAACTGTCCCACAAACCAAAGCACAGTGTGTAAAACAGACCTCATGATTTAACTGCCCTGTCACCAGAACAGAACAGGTGCTTTTATAAATATTTGTAATGCACACCTAAATAACTTCTGTAGATGTATCAGGGCATGTCATTCTCATGGATAGGAAATTAAAATAATATAGAAATGAGTTAGCAGTGGTCCTCTGGTTATATTTGATCTCTTCCAGCCATTTGTAACAAAAGGAAATGAAACTTTTGAGTGTTTTCTTTTTAATGTCAGACTCAAAAAATGCAATGCAAACGCAATATGAATTTTATTTTAAGGAATCAAATATGTGATCTGTGGTGACCATTTTCTTTAACACAATATACAACATAGAATCTTCCATAGTGTGTTTTTTTTAAGTATAAAGGTGCTTACCGTCCTCTCGGCTGTGGTTGTTTTTGTATTTGCAATACTTACATATATATTTATCTTGTGTTTATTGTAGAGTTGTATTGATTTATTGTTGTTTAACACCTTTACAGCAGCTCCTCATCATCATCTGAGGCTGTGTGTTTAGGATGTTCAGACAGTCTCAGCTCTGACTCAGCAGCTCCAGCTGATATCTGTGCAGCGGAGAGCTGCAGGTGGGAGGAAGAGGAGTAGGAGGAGGAGGAGGGGGGGGGGGCGGTGTCTGTGGAGGGGTGAGCCGTCTAAACAGGGAGCTATGCTGGCTATGTAGTCGTGTGACACAGCAGTCTGTTTAAGAGGCATCACCCCCACCACCACCACCCGTGTACATGCACACCGGGTGACACACATGCGCTCATCTCCTCCCTCTCTCTCTCTCTCTGCCGGTCAGTGGCCTCGATATACTGAAGTATAGTGAGGGTTGAAATTAAAGCTCTGCAGTGATCTGGATGAAACAGGTTGGAGCTTAAGAGAGGGCAAGGAGAATAACAACTTATGAAACACTGTTGGCTGTAGGTCTAAAACAGAATTGCATCTAAAGGGAATGATAATAAATATAGATGGATGATGAGATTAACATTACTGTTTAAAGTTTTATAATCTTCATATGACCAGAAGAAGATAAGGTGCTTGTTTTAGAGCTTTTTGTCTGCTTTTGCACAGCAGCTGTCTCATCAGGCCTGCCAGTGTGATATTTAAAATGCCAGAGGTCAGTGAAAAAAACACTGAAAACAGCAAAACAGAAATAGTGTCTTGAATGCAATGTTTGAGCTCAAATCTTCTCAGTAGTCTGGTTAATGGACCACTCATTTTTCTTGTTGGTTATGTGGAATGATGTCCCAATGAGATTTTCTGCTTTGTGGGATTTCTGGCCATTTCAATTTTGGCTCTTAATTATAGTGCCTCTTTTAGGTCTGTCAGTGTTTTCTTCATTGTTCAAAAACCACTAGAACAAACTGTAATCTCAAATTTAGTGAAAAATTGCTTCCAGGGAAATTATTATCTTTTTCTTTGGGTATGCATTAGTCAGGCTAACTAAATGACTGATGATATATACCATGGATAGAAAAAGTAGATATCAACAGTAAATCAGCATGTTTTCCTACCAACTGAAGGAGATGACAGATGGCAACAACATATTCTACTCAGGTGTATTTTCTTCTCCTTAAACACTGCTACAGTGGTAGTTTTTCTACTGTACCTCTGTGGAAGTGATGATGTGACTTTTAGGTTCTGACAGCTACAAGATGGACAGGACATGATGTTCTGTGCCGAGAGCCTCTGATCATGTTCATGCTGCCATGTATAGACAGCAGCTGGGCGAAGGCTGTGACTACACCTTAACGTGAGGTGGAAAGTGGGTCATCAAGTTTGTTCTTTTGAATTGATCAGAGTATAGCTTTATTTAAAAATGACAGTACAAGTCACAAACAGTCACACTGCTTTTATGAGTGTAAGGTTGCAGGTTGGCATCTGGAAGCTGAGAAGAGCTTCATCTGTGGTCACGTGACCCCTTAGTAAGGTTATATTTGAGGCAAAACAGGAGAGAGGAAATCCAGACATTATTTTTAAAATACATTTCTTTATCTTATTTCTTGATCAACATCTCCCACTAATTAGTTTCAAATACTGATTGCCCACTTCCCGTAAACTGCATAGCGTGAACAATTAGCTGAACTTGAGCGCAGAGGAGCTTTCCCCAATGTAATGCTTGTTGTTTACTGTAATGCTTTTGTTATTTCCTGTTTTTTGAGGCAATTGCTATAAACTTAGAACTGTTTCAGTTTCATGGGTTCTTTTATGGTCTGCAAAAGTCTTTCCAGTTTCTAAGAATGAAAAACTGAAACGTCCCTGAGGGCCACTGCAGGTCCTAACACAGCTATTTGTTCGCCTCATTTTGCAGCAGCCTGCATTGTGCTCACATTTCATAATTTTTCATGGTTTTTCTTTCACAAGAAATTAGGGGTGGAAAAGACTGCGTTGTCAACTGAAACTTGTTATGTGTTATATTACATTAGAGAATGCGCACACAATATATATTGTATTTGTTTTCTTTGTTCCAGCTCTGCTCTACTTTCAGTGTGTTTTGATGACTTCTGCTCTTACCGACTATTTACATGTCTCTGCCTGTCAGTCAGGATGATCCATTTTTACAACATATGTGTGACAGTAATTGAATCTGCCTCAGTGACTGGCTTAGCACCATGTGAGTGCCATGCAATCAAAAGGTCTCATGTATGATTCCTCACAGTCAAAGTGTCCTCAAGCAGTACACAGAAATCTCTCCATTACAAAAATCCCTTAAATGCACTCTGACACCCCACCCACTAGAATGAGTGATATATGCAATGTATCACTCATTCAGGAGATATTGTCTGCCCCCTCAGTAACATGACTGTCACAATCATAGATCAGCCGATATTGTGTGTAGAGTTTGTATATCTAAAAGAAAAAACGTTTTACTCAAACTGAACCGTCAGAGTAATAGTTCACCTTGGCATGCTTATGGATGGATAATTAAAATTGCCCGGTGCAATGAGACAGTCCGTAATGTTTATGTTTTGACAGGAAGTGCCTGATGGTGACTCTTGATTGTCTCTCTGTTGCTGTCGTCTCTGTCGCAGACAGAAAGCTGCTTCTGACTCACCTTGAAACACCTAATGTGTCATAGGTGATTATTGGTGTCTGGCAACAATGAGCAAAAATATTGCTTGCACATTATCTTGTTGGACAAATACTTCAAATTACAGCTGGTGAAGATAATGATGAGTCTTTTACTGGTAATCATGTAGTTGCTGAGAGTTGGTGCTTCTACAGTTCAACAGGTGGAGCAAGACTGCCAGTGTGAGAGCTTTAATTTTCCACTGGTGAAACCAGTGATAAAAGCTACTGTGGAAATTGACAGAAGCATCATAATTATTAGTTCATAATTAACTCTGACATGAGGAACTTCCAGGACCAAAAAAAATAGTCCATGCAAAGATTTCATATATTGTCTAATCATGCATACTGCTCATCTTCAACAAGACCAGATAAACAGCTTTTTGCAAAGATCTTACATACACATATAGTATGTCTTGCTGCTACACTCTTGCCTGCTTCTCAGTAAATGTAATGCTCTAAACCTACACACCTCACTCACACTCTGGTTTGCATAAATATACAACTGCTGCAGTTGGTGTTCATCATGAAGTGGAAATGATTCATTATTGGCACGGAGTTAGACTCTAGAAGGCATTCATTTTATCTAAAATGCAATCAAGGAACAAAAATACACATAAGAAATTACATAACTTGAATCATAGGAAGGCTTTGCACTTTAATAAGGGATGGTTAATCAGACACTGTGTTTGCACAGTGAACATGCGCAGTGAATCTGCCTGCTGCCCCACACAGACTGTAAACAAGCCTTAATTAGCAAGCCAAGCTATTGAATGTCTCCCCGTCACCAGAGCTGCTTGTTTGTGCATGGGACTTTGGTGTGGGACCCAACAAATATCTTTCATAAATGACCTTTGGAATTTTCTTTCAGAGACATATAACATGATATGGTACCTGGGGAAGAACAGATTTGTGAGTCTGGTCAGCTTAAACATCTTTACAGAGCAAAATATGGTACAAAATGTCAAATGAATCATGCTTTTTGATATTTTCATGATAGTTTCTTTTTTTGTCTTTGCTCTACACTCACTGATTATCCAAGGAAGAAACTGCTGGAAAGGCTTTCAGCAGATGAACAAGGCTTTAATCTTATAGTCCACTTCACTGCAATACATGAACATGCTGTACTGAAAAAAGGACAGACAAAAGTACATCACTGGGTCAAGAATCTTCCATCAGTCTTTCATCTCAGCTGGCTGAGCTGTTGCTTTGCGTCAGATCTCGCTGCTGACAGTCTCTAATCCGCCTGGCCGGTGGCCTGGACGAGGAAACATTGTTCAGCCTAGCAGTGTTTACATCTCCAGCCTCCGCCGGGTGAACAAACCCTGAAGCTCAGAGAGAAAGTGAGAGTCTGCAGTTTTGCTGAGAAATACCAAAGCCGGTCCATCTCTGTTTAGAAAATCAACACCTGGCAGTAAAAGTGAGACCATTCAGCCCTCATCATTGTTTCCTCTCTGTTTAGCCTCCAGACAAAGTTGTTCTCCTCAAACTACACCTGTGTACCTGTGTATACTGATTATTACTTGGTCTTTTTTCTCTCATGTACACTCACTTTTATGTTCCCTCTTGCTTGATTCTTCTTTTCAGCTGAGACAGTTTGTGATGCACAATCATGAAAAGGTCATAGGTCAGTGTATCTCTTTCCTCCTCATGACTGTTTCAGAAACAGTGTTCACAAAAGTAACAACCAGCACATTCAAACCATCTCGAAATGATGATTCAGTTTTTAGTGGCTCATCATCATGGAGTAGTGAGTTAAGTTTGCAATCATACAGCTGAAGGGAAATAAGAAGAGAGTAAAGAAGAGAAAGAAAAACTGAGAAAAGATTAGGAGAATGGGGTTAAGGGAAAAAAGGAAAAGAATAGGAAGAAGTGAAGGAGAAAAAGAAAATCAAAACATCACTGGAGAGGAAGAAAAAAACAAGTGGTAATGAGATGAGTGGAGTGAACTGGAGGAAAGGAGGAGGAGGAGGACGAGAAGCAAGAGAGGAGAAGGAACGGGAGCAGGAACCGGTCTGAACCAGTGTAGGCTGACTCTCTGAGCTATATACCCCTCCTCACTTCCCTCCCTCCTCCTCCCCCACCTCCTCATCTTTCCTCTGACTCAGACAGGCTGAACTTTTTCTTTTAGCGCTCCGTCATGCGCCTGTTCTCACCAGGAACAATTTGGATACACATTCCCCAGAAGTGTAAGATGATCCAGAGCAGACTCACGGCAGGCACATTGGTGGTCATGTTGGGATGATCCAGGAATTAAAAGCGGCGGGCAGGTGTTCCCCTGCATATTACATAAGAAATCAGGATGTGCCCCTGGGTGAGATAAACTGGGTGTATTGATTATGAGGCAGACATGCCTGACATTAGTGAACATCCACACATACCTCTGTTAGGACAGTCTGTTTCCATGCATTAGGGGGTGTAATCATCAGGTGACTATTTGTGACTTTAAGTTGTAGATCCGTATGTGGATATGATGAAAATGAAATGATGTGGTGCCATTTTAAATAAGTGTACTCCCTTTCAGTGTTAATGCATAAGATAAGATAAGTGACATTTTATATATTTACGTTTACATCACAGGTGACAAAATGCTTTAAAGATGCTGAGTCTGACAGTGATGCATGTTGTATCAGTGAGGAAGAGAAAAGGTGATGAGTATAGATGATGGGTAAAGGCACCAGAAATTCAGCAAAGATTAGTTTGGGTGTGGTCTCAGGAACAATAAAGGACTCAAACATGCTGGTTTAGTGAGTTGGAAATAACCCAAGATATGAAAAGACTGGTTGTAAAAAACACCATAAAGAAATAAAAGGTGTGTGTGAGGAGTGCTGGGGCCTTGTGATTGTAGTGCCATTTGGTCTGTTTTTTATTCCATGAGCAATGTTATAAAACCTTGATAATTATGGGGCAGTGAGGTCAGAGGCAGTGGTGTCTCACTCTGATGTAAGTTGGCAGTCGGTCACAGAGCTCACAAGAACTGACTCTATTCCTGGACTCAGCCGGCTGCCAAGTTTTAAACTTACTGTCAGGGACCAGCTAATGCTGGCTGCTGTCTTCACTGGAGATCACACACCTTCTATTAATATATATACTACATTTTTAATCTTTACTCATCAGAGCTAAAAAGGAATCACTGCACAGCACAGCCAGCTACCAGCAGTTTGAACTGGTTTCTTTTTAGAGGTTGGGGATTAGACAGATGTTGCAAACAATTTTGACTTTTTTGGATAATAATTGCCTCATTTGAGACAGTGTTTCCCATTTCATATATGGTGGAGGCATTTCTCTCCTGAAAAGAGCTCTAACACAGAACTTTTTTAAATGGTTGTAGCATGAATTTTTATTGTATTACAACTAGAGACAATAGAGAAGGTGTGCAATAGAAGCACCAGAAGTACTTTACCTTGAAAAAATAATAATATAACATGTAATGATGTTCCATCAAAAGTAAAAGTCCATTATTCAAAATTTTACTGAAAGGTATTACAGGAAGTGCATTCCTAAAAATCAGAGTTTTCAGTAATCTGATGACTGACGAGAAGTGTGTGGCAGAGTATATCTGCAGAGACC
Source organism: Amniataba percoides (assembly GCA_037176925.1). NCBI lineage: Eukaryota > Metazoa > Chordata > Actinopteri > Centrarchiformes > Terapontidae > Amniataba > Amniataba percoides. The sequence goes on from JBAJHX010000106.1 coordinate 9,614,504, forward strand.
CCGCCCCCTCCCTCTATTTTCTTATTTTGCTGTGTTTGGGACACTTCTGTATTTCAACCTTTGGACGTGTGTGTGTGGGCCTCAGCCAGTGACAGTGTGCAGGATGTGAGGTGCATAACTTTCTAAAAGCTGTTCTCATGGTTTGCATCTCCTTCAAAGGGCCTCAAGATAATCTTTGGGTGTTGTGACGTAATTGATGACGTAAGATAAGAGAAAAAGAAATTTTCTGCACAAATGTATAATTTTCCTCTTCTTCAGAGGGACTGTTGTATAATTTTACATCTTTGCGCAACGAATGGGATAAGGGGATCCTATGTGGGCCCCTTGGCAAGCGGGTGCACACACTCATTGGATGTCTGAAGCAGGGGAGGAGGTCAGACTCCTGACCTCTGACCTCGTCCCATAACTCTGCCAGTAGCCTCACTGCATGCAGAGCAGTTATCAACCCTCTGCAGGGTGAGATAGTGACTGCTCTGTGCTGACTCAAGGGTTTAATAACGCATGACCAAAGGCAGCTGTATACTCCTGGAGGAGCCCGAGCTGCTGTACCAAACCCATGAGATCATCTTTGTTACTTTCTCCAACAACACCACAGAACTTTCATTGACTATGCTTCTGGTTTACTACGTTCAGTGTGTACATTTCAGTCGCAAAGCATAAAGGTGCTGTTTGCAGCCTGTGAAACATCGACAAATCCTGTCAAATTCTTATTCATTAAAAAAAAAAAAGACCTTGGTGCACATCACTGATAAACTCTACGAGCAAGCAGAATTGTGACACTTTGAAGTCAATTTTCTCATTGACCTTCCACTACTTCCACTATCTGTGATCACCTAAAACTCTGTAATCTTACAGGAAGTACAACGTTATGGATGTGTAAGTGGAACTGAATACTCTGTCCAAAGATCATGCTACATTTATTCCAATTAAAGTTGCTCACCAGGCGTAGATGTAGAAAACAATTGCCAGGATTTGTTGGGGCTTCTCCATTTTTAGGCTCACAGTGCATTAAAGTCCTTCTCTGGCTGAGCCTCCTGACTTCCTGTTGGTTCCCCATGCACATAAATGGCATGAAAACAATTTACTGATTTACTTTAATTTTACCTAATGGATACAATTGTGACTGTATAAAGAAGAACCTCAGATTGTGTCTGGGAGTTTTCTCTACTGTTTTCTTCTGTCCATATGTACATTAGATTTTTCCTCCAAATTCAACCCGGAAGATTAAGCTCACTTGAAGCTCTCAAGTTATTCAGTGATTGTTTGGCCATAGTAATACTACTGATACATACCACATGTGGTTAAGAATAATGAATTACTTTTCAGACTTTGCTTGAGAAGAAAGCTTTATAAAGTTGTTTGAAAAAATCATCCCTCAGCTATGACCATTAAGCTGTGCTGACCAAGATGCTAAAGTATGTTGAAGCTCAGTTGCCAACAGCATCACACTCAAATAAGGTTTAGCAGGTTTGAATGTGTGAAGTGTATGGATGTGGGAGCAAAGTGTTGCCATGATAGATCTCGATGAATAAATAGTGGTTTTAAAAAAAAGCCCCCAAAGCCCAAATTCTGAATTAGTGTTTCCAAATCTAAGTCCAAACCTCAACGCCTTGATGATTGAAAAAACATGCATTAAAATCCAAATAAAGCATAGTTAGGCAAAAGCTCTTCATCTGCCACAGCTGAAAATCAGTTCCACCTGGACGGAGGCGATGTGGTACTACTTAGTTTTTCCATTGCATAACACTCCAGCTGCATTTTATTGATTCCTCTAGAGATTTTAAAATCTTTACAGAAGTGGTATTTTTTGCTCGCTCTGCCAGAGGAAATGCTTGGAAAATCACATTGTTGTCAATTTTCATCTGCTGAACATCGAAAGAAACCTTCTAATAGTTAGTTTTCTTTAGAGGGACTACAGGAAGGCCTATGGAATATGTACATATTATTGATTTTTTTAAGCAGAAATCCATTTTTGTCAGGACCTGTAAGAGGTCCTACCAAAGAAATGTGGTTTAGCCATTCTCAAAATATCTCTATCTCTGACAGAAAGAGTCAGTGATAGAGTCAGTAAAGTTGAACCTCTGGTCTCTAATCCCAAAGATTACAGATGTTCTGTTTAGATTTAAATTGAGCCTTAAGGTTCGACACCTCCCTCTTTTGTTGGCCAGAACCACAGTGCAAATCTCTTTGTTGCATTTTTGTTTTTGGCTTGTTTAAGCTGCACCATGTGAACCAGAGCTCGTAAACTAAACCCTCAAGAACTCACCAGCAGCCTGTTTGTTGGACCAAAAACTGGTCATCCTGCCAAAACGAAGACAGAAATTTAGGCAGGAAGAGGGAGTGAAAACAAATGCTGTAACTTCAACTCAGTACAATGGACAGTCCAAGGTTTTCCTCTCTGGTGACCGGACCTGTGAAGGACACTCATTGATCACTGACATTTTTAAGCATTTCCATTCCATTAAGTAGTGTTGTCAGAGTTCAGATATCTTTCTTCTCACTAGGACAGACAATCAGTCCCCAAGAACAGTGTGAACCAAATCACTTCCCTGCTCTCATACAGCTCAGTTGTGCCTCTTCTCTCTAAAAGTGACCAAACACAGCAGTAACTCTGCTTCTGCTGGTGTTTGAGTTAAACAGCTGTACAAGGGACCCATCTCTCACTCAGTTCAGCTACTGCTACAAGTGCAGAGATGATCTGTTATGTGTGCCATTCATCTGAAGTCATAATCATTTAACTTTCAGTTCTGCTTCTTCTGTGTTGTGTAAATTTAGTTCAAATGTGAACGAAAAGGGGAAATTCATAAAAAATTACCACATGGTGACAATAACCGGGTCACATGTGTGCTTTTGCACGTGAGAGCTGCTTGAATGCTCTGTTGCATATGTGTGTGCAAATGTGTCTGTTTACGCATGTGTGTGCAGTGTGATGCATAAACCAGAAACCGTATGACACTCCTGAGTATCTTAGCCTCAATTCTTCGCATAGGGAGGGGTGATGGCCCGCTGCATGAATATCTCCCCCGGCATGTCAGCGGGCACCCCTGCTAAGGCCCTCCATGCTGCAAAGGGCAGTTGAGGCGCTAAATGACCCCCCTCTCTAACCCTCCTCCCCACCCCAAATCCATCCGCCTCTCCGCTAACCTCGCAACCTCGCTGTGGGGCTGGGCCAGCGAGAAGCAGCGCAAACCGGCGTGAGCCAGTGCTGGGAGCTACATCACCCCCCGCCTCCTCCTTCCTCTGACTTCTTCCTCCCATATGTGCATACACACACACACACACACATCAAGATTAGTGTACTTATGAGGGCCTGCCATTGTCTGTATTCACTCTGTGATATCTGACCTGCCATGTCACTCTTTCAAGTTTCTGATCAGAAGTCTGATTATTTAATCGCAGCTGCTTTGATTGTTGGTTCTTTTTACAAATGACAAAAACAAACTGCGTTTAGAGAAAGAGTCAACTCAACGCTTTATGTCTAACCTGCAATAAACATCATAATTCAAGTATTACTCCTAAATCTTAAGCAAACTCTGACTTCTTGTGATAAATAGTTGAAAGTTTCGATCTAAATATAGTCCTAATTCTGATCTCTTAAACCATTTCTAAAATAATTTTAAGAGTCTTTACAGTTCTTTATACTATTATGCCCTTTTCTAGAAGCAAAGACTGTCCAAAACAAACCCGGATCACATAAATGCTCTGACTCTGGTTGCTTAAAGCTCAGACTGGTACTCACAAAGAGTGAAAAACCACCATCCTCACATATGTACAAGTACAAACACACACACTTCCTCTTCTGTCCCCCAGACACACTTTAAGCTCTAGTTATCTTGAGCTGCACATGTACAGTGGTGGAAAATAGGATTTAAAACTGTTTGTGACTAAGACTTTGAAACAGGATGAGAAAATCCGGCACCTTGTTGAACAGTTGTACCTCTGTGTTGGCACGCACATGACGATCTCGTCCCAGCAAACAGTTAAAAATTGTCACACAAATACAGAGTTATGCTTTCTTTCCTGTTAATGAACCATCTTTAGGGGGGTCAGTTGTTGCCGGTGGTGGTGACGCAGTAAGATGTTTTTATCCACAGTTGTGAGAACATGTTTCTCTGAGAGCAAACACAAAGTTTAGCCAGAGTGGTCCAAGTTTACAAGGCCCTTTCCTGTTGTTGGGGAACTGTGAAGTATTCTGGGGAGCCAACTTCCCATTAAGTTCCCCTCGTTTTAGCCTGACTCCCTCTAAGGAGTTTGAGAGGGAAAATGTGAGAAAAAAATCCTCAAATTAGCACAGATGTTGTCACACTGTAAAAGTACATGCGGCAGTCCCTTGACATTTTATGCATTTTTACAAGCCTAACCTCCCTCTTCAGGCAAAGTGAATGAACATGTTTTAAAATATGTGTAGGTACAGAATAATGTATTGCAGGTGTTGTTTTTGTTACTTCAGCAAGCGAGAAGGGAAGTCATTGTCACATAATAATGAACTTTTAATCCATTTTGGAAACTCTTTTGCACTTAAGATTAGATTTTGTTTCCACGGTCTTCAATCAGGTAGCAGTTATTGAATGCCATTATTCCTTTATGCCTGTCTACGTCTAATGTACCAGTCCTGAAACAAAACATGAAAGAAATGAAAATCTTTGAAAATGACCTTCATATTTTGGAATAATTATTCATCCACACCACTTATCTGCCAGTGTACTGAGACATAATGGCAAAAATTACTTCTATTAAGTTTGGTGGTACTTATTAATGGCTACACCAGCAAGGGATCGCTCTGCAGTGTCAAAGTAATATTGCACGGTGCTTGTGCATAGGATTAATTTTTTTTTAACTTCAACACAGTGATAAACAGTCTGGACTGACCTTTGAGGTACCAGAGAGTTTGAAATGGAGAAAGCAATTTTACTAGCTTTGTCACATGACCCCCAAGCTGTCATCAAGCTTCCAGCATGAATCACTTTTGTTGTGCCATTTTCTGGTATGACTGGGCACTCGCACGCTTGCAGGTTTGCATCTGATACTTTAGTGAGGGGGTCAATCAGCAACGACGAAAATATATTTCAGCTGTGTTCTTGTAAATTTCAATTCTCTCTCTTTCCATTGTAGTGAGTCAGTGTGCACAGGAAGCACAGGAAACACTTTTCTCCTCTCACCATGCGCGGCGTGCATCACAGTGGCTTTGTGTGTTTTGGAGCGTGTGTCTGATATGACATGATAGGGTATCAGAAAATCCTGAATTCTGGTTTCACACAGTGGTATTTTTATAAGAAATCACTGCCAGAAGATGTTTCGAATCCTTTATAACACATTGGTGACTTTGTCATGTTTATATTGAGTTTCAAAAATGCATTTGTTGGAACAGCTACAAATCAGTGCCAGTGACCTCTCTCTTTCTCATGATTGGGATCATTTCAGGGATCAATGTATTGCACATGGCATTTTGGAATAGTAGCCCAACAAAACAAATAGCTTTGTCCTGCTGACCAGTCACCCACTTGGCTCTGACCTCTCACCCAGTGACTGGATGTCCCGGAGTTTCCCCTCTTCAAGGCCATGGACAAAGCATCTGCCCCCTCACCTGGTTTCCACCTCTCCCTAACACAGATTGCAGGAAATGTGGTTCCACTGGAGTGAAACCAAGACTGACAATCCTCTGTGACCTGGCTTGATCTGTTTGTAGTGCTTAACCACTGGAACCTTGATTATTTCTGCACAGTAGCTGAGGGGTTAGCAGTGTCACCTCGTAACTCAAATGTCAACAACACCTACTCTTTTCTGTAAGAAGATCACATGGTCTCATGCATGTGTGTGTGCATATTTACAATAAGAGACATGCATGTGGGGTATTTAATTAAATACTTTGTTTAAATACAAAGGATTATTTACACCTTGCACATTACTATGGTGAAAAATATAAAGAGTTACCATAGTTTGTGTGTTTTCTGTTATATTAAGTTAACACAAAAACAGAAGAAGTTCATATATGAAAATGGTTAAAACTCTCGAAATACTGTAAACAAAGGAGGAAAGGTGTGGTTCACGGCTGCTGCAACATCCCAGCAACTAGTGCCTCTGACAAAAAAAAAAGAGTAGACAAGCAGATTCAGAACCATACAGAGTTGTGGGATAAAATAATCCTTCTGGATTTATTTGGCTCTCTCCAGATGTGGGTCACATTAAAGAGTGTCTTAAACATCTCACAAACTCACAGGCTAAAGCTCCTCTGAGAAATATATGCATTTAAAAAGGTGTTTGAAAAACAAAATGCACCGCGGTCAAATGTGCCACAAGATGTCATTGTCCTAAGCATGTATGTAGGACAGCTGATGCTCTAACTTTTTTTGTTTTGTTTTCCGTGTTCTGTCTCATCAGGCCATTTAAACTCTCTAAAGTCTGCGGTCTACCGTTTAAAGGGCCATGTGATGTCACCACAGATAAGACATTGTGGCATGTCAGGGGAAATTCTGCTTTGCTCTGATTGGCTGAGCTGCAACTTGTTTTTTTATTAAATGCGCTTGACGACAGCTCAGCCAATGAGAGCAGAGCAGTGGGAGGGGCCCAATGTTCTCAGCTGTCTGCATCCTCTGACACACACACACACACACACAGTTTTTAGTTTCACTTCCCCTTTGTTGTTCAGGCTGATGCTGAAAGCAAATTTGTTTAGTGCTTTGCACAAGTTTTGCAGCTCACGTCTGAACATGTCTGTGTCTGAACACGAGCAGTTGATTTTTTATGTTTTCACAATTGGTGACAGTGAATTTCCACAGATAATGTTGAGGAGCATGGCGTAACTAATATTTATTATAGTAAGACAATAAGATAAAATATGAAAAAATTCAACACAATACAAAGAGAACAATTTTATTGACAATATGTGCTAAATATAAATTGTGAAATAGGTTACAGGGTGATTTATCAGTAGTATCAAAAGACAAAGAATGACAACACGCAAAATGCAAACATTTACTAATAACATTAGCTGTGGTGAAGAGTGAAAGTGGGAACATCAGATGAAAGTCTGACAGAAACACGTTGTGTATGCAAAATTTCTGCTTTTTAAATGACGCAAATTGTGCATCAGATTCATGTCTCTGTGAGGCGTTATGTTTGAACACTAAGCAGAAATCTGTTACACAGATAACATGCAGAGAGTGCGCACACTGAAACTGTGTGTTCGCTCTTGAAATTTGAATACTTTCTTTTCTACATATCAGTACCTTGGTGCTCCCTATAAATTATTTCTAATGAGGTCCAAAGTGGAATCAGTTTAGACGTCTTTATCACGAATACTGCAGCCAGCCTGTAGTAAACGGGTCAAAGGTCAGAGCTGTTTTTTAGCTGCTGACTGCTGCAGGCAAGTGTCATTAGAAAGCAATTTTGGCATGTTGTTTCAGGCTTTTAAGAAGAATTTCTGCTGAGACGGTTTGCTAAGCCCTGCACACACACACACACACACACACACGCACACACACACACTAGAAACACACCTTGAGACCTGGAGACAGTGTTGCCAGTTTAATTCTGTCTATCAGTTTAGCTACCCATTTCTAAACGTGTGAATATTTATTGCTTGACTTTGTTTGAATTGCTCCAGTTCCACTCACATCCATCTTTTTTGTGTTCTAACACAACTTAACTTCATACTGCCCTCGGATGTAAACTGGCAACTTTCTACATGCACTGAAAAGTAGGCTGAACACCAGTAACAGTCAGTGTGCACCTTTGCCAAACACAGCTCCCACACACACATTCATAGATACACGCACAAGTCCAAACAAATAAAAACATGCAGAAAGGCTGCACATCTTCTCTCCATCACACACGCACTCACAAACACACATACACACAGTGAGGCATGCACATCCTCCATATGTTATCACACTTAAATGTCTGGAGCCTCAACACAGCTGGTCCTGTACAGAGGAAGTCTGTGTGTGTGTGTGTGCATGTGTGTGTATGCCTGGTATTCAGCTGAGCAGTTGTCACTGTTTGCTGTATTTATAATTGTGTTCTACTGCGCACATGTTGGTGTATTGCTTGTTCATTTTGTGCCTGTTTGTGGACACATGACAATATTCATGTATGAATATGAATATTGTAATATGAAAATAAATGATCTTTTTCAACTTTTACTTATTTAACTTAGGTTAAGTTATTTATTGATTCTTC
>JBAJHX010000106.1:9622781-9635014 GCA_037176925.1 Amniataba percoides
GACAAAAAAGTAAAAATTATATATATATATATATATATATATATATATATATATATATAATTTTTACTTTTTTGTCTATTAAACTATTACTTGGGCTTGCACCGGGACCAGGGTAACTAATTTTGTTCTAGCCCATGTTTTTACATGTGTTGAAATGATAATAAAGAATCCTTGAATCCTTCATTGTCTGTGTGTGTTTGCCTGTACTAGAAGCTGGTGTAGTATGAGCGCATTTCTAGTTTTTTTTCCAGGACATATTGCATCTGAGGCCTAATCAGAGTGACAGCAGGTCCAGGAGAACTCATTTGTAACACATCATGGCATCTTTGTGTGTGACTTCCTCATGATCGTGTACAAATTGTAGAAATTGTTTTTTGCACCTGGCTCACCACAGCTCAGATCACAAAGCCTGCACTGTGCTCTGACAACTCTGTTAACATCCAGAACAGATATACCAGTATGACGACAGGACATACCGGTTTCTGATTAGCTGATTAAAACACAGCATAGCTTTGTTGCTGCTTAGCCAGGGGCTCCAGGGATGTGATGTAAAAATATGTAATTCTGCTCTTCCCCCTTAACTTCTACTTTTCTATTTAGGGTGGCCTCATTATGCATTATTGCTGAAAGTGAGATCTTTTATGCGCAAAGTTATAATCACGATTCATGGAATTGAGAATTGAGATTTCAAAGTATGTCGATGCTTATGAACAAAGTATGTATTTAATTGCAGCAGCTCACCTGGATGGCTTTGTTTACAGGATGATCTTACAGCTAATCCACCTGTCAGAGCTCTACAGTTGGGGACTTTGAGTTCTCACTGAAGGTCACCGAGTTTGTTTATTTGTCTTCATTCTTCCAAGACTCAATCTGTCTTTCTATTCGGCCGTGGGTTTTGCTGATTTCAGATCAGATACGATCCACAATGAGCATTCTGTCAGACGCATTCCTGCGCTTCACTGGTTTCAGGTACAGAGACTCCTCGTCATGCTCCAGTGCAACAGATGGCATCGCCTACCAGGCCTTGCTCTCATCACAACACACGAACACAAACTCAGCCATGATAAGGAAAAAGATGTGTATAAAACAAACATTTCCATTGCACCACTATTCTTTCTCTCTTTTTCTTTTTTTTCACTTAAAGGTGTGCTTTTTTCAGTATTTTTGCCATATAAATTTCTATGATCTTCTTTTTTGTTTTCAATCACCTAGTCTTTTTTTTACCCTCAGTCTCTGCTTCTAAGTCTTTTTTTTTCTCCTTTTTCACCGCTTTCTTCATCCATGTCTTCGTCTCCACCCAACTGTATTTCTTCCGTCAGTGTGTTATTATTGGGTCTCATGTTATTGTATTGCGTGACCAGAGGCTTCTTACGTAATCCCTTGCAGTTGTTTTGCAAAGGTCTGTGCTTTGTTAAGTGTTGCTGTACGTTTGACTGACAGGGAAATAAGCGTGGTGCGGTCACAGTGTAATGCCGGACAGATGTCCTGCAGGTCAAGTGCAGCTTAAGAATGATTCGTGTTAAGAAAAGAAAACTTACAGTCAGTGACATAAAACAAGAATAGAGACAGACATAGAAAATGAACAGAAATTAATGTGATATTAATATATTAAAATCTTAATTGGATATGTGGGTTTGAGAAACAACTATAAATGTCAATTTAACTAATTTGAAACGTTCATAAAATTGAAATGTCTGTTCATTCAAAACTCATCTGTAACAGCAAATGCATTTTAAAAGATCTGATTCTGTAATACCAACTGAATTATGCATTTAATTTATTATTTTTGACAGCACAACATAGATTTAGCAACATATACATGTAATGTTTTTGTGAACAGGGTTGCTGCTAGTACTTCATCAGGTATTCCTATTTTTTTGTCTGTTCCCTGGATTCGTCATGACTCTGGCAGTGGTACAAACAAATCTAGCAAACTAAGCTAACTATTTGACTTTTGGTCCTGTCAAACTTTATTTTTATGCGAGTTCACTGCAGTACATAGTAATGTAGTAAAAAGAGGTTCAAAGTATTTGCCGATCATATGTAGCATGGTACATTCTGATAAATCAATAAACACAAAGGAGATCAAACTTACAACCTTCACTATGATTTCAGGTAATGATCTGATGTTTTGTGTGACAGAAAATGAGTAAATTCAACTTCATGACAATCGTCAGAGCATTTATGTCAACCTCTGTGGGTCGTTTTCCCAGTGTTGTGTGTTTATGTGACCTGGACCGAGGATTAAATCGACTGAGTGACCTTATGACTCTCCAGCTGGGCTTTTGGCTGCCGAAGTAAAGAGGAGGAGGAGACTCGGAGGTTTCCCATGGGGCTCTGGTGGATTGGTGTCAGGGGGGAACATCAGGGGTTGAATCTGTTTTCCCAGTTCTGCTACCCCAAAAGATTCCCCGCTGAGGACACAAAGCTACTGTGACAGCCGTAACAGAAATTTTACCAGTGCCTCTGTATTTTCTGTACAGTTTTGTAACAGATAGTCATAGCTTAACTATTGCTATGAGTAAAGTACTGCACGTATGATGCAACCTAACAGTAATATCACTTGTCTGGCTGAAATGAAATGAAAGTACCTTACAGCTGGAAATGCTGGGAAAACCCTTCCTGGCCTGCCTGTACATGAATGACTGGAGTCATATGGTTAGGCATTAGTCACTGGCCTTTAGCACAGAAAAGTCCATTGGAGTGTTTGACGTGAGTTTTAAGAGAAAAAGGAAGAAAAAGCCCTGATGAATGTAAGTTCTTTGTCATGTCAGCAGCGATAGTTCCCTACGACATTACAGAAAAAGCTGTCCACTCATGTGAAAAGCAAATACTGTGGAACATGTTCATACTTTGTAAAGAGAAATGTGTGTTGGAAAACATTTTAGATTAATGTTTTGTAAAAAAAATCCTATGAGGTCCTTGATGTGGGATCAGGCTACACCTTCAGCGCGACCAAACATACATGAGCCGAGTGGATGACAACAAACGCACCATCAATCATGAAATGGTGTTTAAATACATAAACGGCACTGTGAGGTTCAGCAGTGAAGTTTGTTTCTGGCACTTTCCCCGGCATCTGCAACAGCCTTAGCAATGTCATGACAAGAACGTATGAAATTCAAAAATATTATGTCGTCCCATCCTGGCATAGGATTTTTTCCCGTCCTTATCAAGAGAAATGCCCCACCATGCAACAGATATATCAATAAACATGTTCCTGGTATGCTAAAGAAAAATACTATGTGAAAACTTGTGTTGTCTTAAGAAGTAACTTTTTTTAAAGAAAAATACATTTCCTTGTTTCAATTGCTCCAGTGTGAGAATTTAATGTTTTTTTCAGTCTTATTACATTGTAAACTTAATATCTTTTTGTCGGATGTCACTTTTGATTAAAAAAAACTGCTTTATGACATTTTATAAACCAAATGATGAATAAATTCCTCAAGGAAATAACCGGTGGAATAATTACTAATATAAAGGGCTGCAAAGTAAGCACAAAAAAGTTTGAGAAAAGTCTGTATTATCCTTTTAATTGTCTATCCTTGTAAGGCAAGAAGTGGCACAGCAGCTCTCTATCATACCATGCGGAGCGTCCTCCAAGTAAACTTTGAGCAATATTCATCTAAGAGGACTCAGTAGGACGAACATGGGGAGAAATGTTCCTGTCTTGTTTTTTAAAAAAGCTCCCTGTCATGAATGTGGAAAACAAACTGAGGGTACAAATGAAGTCAGCACAGTGGAATGTGTTCTTGAGAGTCTGACTGACAGCTGACAGACCGTCCAACCGGTTTGGTGAAAACAGCCAAATGTGACGGAGCAAACTCCAGCCGTGTCAGCCTCCCTCAGCTCCTCTCCTCCCCCATGACCCAGCGATCCACCTCATGTTTTTCTGAAAGATGACTCCCTGTTCGCCAACACCTGGTTTTCAAAAGCAGGCACTTGGCCAAGAGAAGGAGAAAAACAAACCCGACAGGTTTCAACTTTCCCTTGGATGAAAAACAAAAAAAAGAAGAAGAGAGGGGTGGTGTGATTGTGAGATTGAGCGGGAGAGATGGAGGAATAGATGAGGAGACACAGAGAGGTGAGGATGGGGGTGGGGGTGAGGGGTGGGGGGGTGCTGGGCCTCAGTTTCATCCCTGCACGCTCACCAGCTGAGAGGAGAGCTTGTTTTGTTGCCCTTCGACACGGGACCAGCAGGACTTCCTCTGAAGTAGCAGTTTGCTGTGAGCCTGTGGGTGGGGTGGTGGCGGAGGGTTGGAGAGGAGAAGAAAGTGGTGGTGCAGGCCCAGGAGAGTTGTGGTCATAACAGAGGAGGGAGCTTGTCCTCTGTTTAACCCCTTCTATCGTTAGCAAACAGGCTGCAATCCCACAAAGTCACATCCACTCTCCAAAAGTCTGAGGTCGTGTTAGTCGAGGAGTCAGCACGTGTTGAAAGAGAGAAAGCTGGGGGGGGTGTCGATGCTTACAAATAGGACAAAAATAACAAATATTTGAAGAAATGACAAGATATATGATATAGTATAGTGACAGAAATGCTTTATTTTCAGTAAATGTATAATTTATAATCACTTTTAAGCTTTTGTTTGAAAAGCATTATGATTATTTGCATCTTTGTGTGTGTGCAACATCCCAAACTTTTCATCCACACTGTGTCTGTCATGTCTCACTCCAACTGCCTCTATAAAAACGTGCTTTTGTGCAGCCGTTGCTCTCACACAGTGCAGATGAAAACAGCCTCATGCATTGGTTTGTTTCCCAGTGTGAAGCTGCTGCACTGCTTTGTCAAAAACAACCCTGTTCGCCTGTGCAAACCTCTGACACTGTAGCCTCTCCAGGGGGATGAGCTGAACAAAAACACCACTCTCCTCCATGTCGTGACGCCACAGCCAGTTGTTGTTGCTCTCCCAGCTCTGAGGCTTCGTGTGGAACATGAGATCAAAAATAAAAAAGGAGCAGCAGCAGCAATAGGCTAATCGTGGTGAGTGAAAGCAGTAGTTTATAAAAGCAAAGCTCTGTCACAACAACACTTATTATTAAGACATGGAGCAACACTGAGCCAAATGCAAACATCAGGATGTTCACATCCTGATGTTTAGCAAATATGGTTACCATGTCTACCATGGTTGTTATTGTCCATTAGCATACTAACATTTGCTTATTTGCACACACAGCACAGCTGAAGCTGATGGGAGTGTTATTTGTTTTTATAATTTATTTGCTCATTGCACATTTTAATTTTGACACGATAGAGCTAGACGAAAAGTCAACAGATCACTTGAGTTATTCCTACATAAACTGTCATGAGATCATCAATTCAACCAAGAGTCATGATTTGAAGAAAAGTCGTGGGATCGTCCGTCATAGTCATTAGGCTTTATCCTCTGGGGGTTTTGAATATCTGTGCAAAATTTCAGAGCAATGCAACCAGTATCCTTTGAGATATTTCAGTATGAAATGGTACAGCTGATCAAACTTGCAGTCACTAGAGCAAACTCTGCAAAGTAAACCTCATACTAAGCAGAATATGGGCAAAGGACAGTTATCCAGATAAATCAGTGAACTTTGTACTTGCAAACAGCTCCAGTACCTTTTTAAAATCTGTAGGCATTAATCACCTAATTTACGCAATCTGCTAAATCCAAAGCTAAAACAGCTTACTGGTTTGAGCTGGCAGAAAACATATAATGAACTCTGTTTCAAAAATTTTAAATTTATTTATTTAAAGCCCCAAATCACAAACACTGTTTGCCTCGGGAGCTCTACAATCTGTACAGTTGTGACACCCTCTGACTCAAACCGGGTCAGAAAAAAACCTCAAAAAAGCCTTTATGGGAAAAAGAAGAAACCTGAAGAGGAGCTACAGATGAGGGACCCTCTCACTGGGACGGACAGACGTGCAACAGATGCCACATGTACAGAGAATGTCATCATCAATCATATATGGAGTTGTACACGGGTCGTAATAAACTGTACATAGACTGAGTTCATGGGTTTAGTCCGTGTATGAAGGTATCGCAGGTAATGGAAATGAGTCCATGAGTCCAGGTGCATCTCTGCATGTCCTCATATGGAGCTCTGGGCCATTCGTAGTTCAAGAGCTGCTTGACTTCTGATCAGTGATCAGGGTCAAAGGTGATGTTGACATGACTGGGGACTCAAGAAGAGCAGAGCTGAGTCATTTTACTGCAGCAGATCTCAGACATGGAGAGATACTGCAGGTTTTCATTGAAACCAGTTACAATAGTAATTTCCTGCCTATCATCAGCCAGGCCCACTCCTAATAATATTAAGAGTCTCTCAGTGTAAAGTTTAGTAGGAGAGGATGAACTGACATGGAAAATCATGAGATTCTTTAACCATTTCTCTGTATTTTCATTTCAATCACTTTAAATTTTGGAAAAATGTCTGTGGAGACACTCTTTTTAAATGCATTAAAGTGCCACCATGAGACATTTATGATGTTTAACCAGGGGTTCATTTTACTCATGCCCTCTGGAGCAGTGCATTAGGTGCATGAAATGAAAATGTAAATAAAGAAGAGTCTGCCAACATAGTAAGGCACTGCAGTGAAGTGGGACTAAAAACAGCCCCGGTCTGTGGTTACATTCACATTAATGAGGCCAGTTTAACAATAGTAAGTGTTACCTCAGCTAATGTATTTCAGTGTTTGTTATTTATGTACTGTACGCTATTTCAACCTAAGTAAATGAACACAGTGACAAATTCAAATTGGGATCTTAAATGCTTTTATTTGCGTCATCTTATCCACTCAAAATTTATCTGCATGTCAGGATGCTTTACATCACACCAATCTGCTTATCTCAGACCCCACACCCCTCTGCAGCACAGCATGAACTTGCTGACCATGGGATTATCTTATCTATGTTACCAGCATTGAGAGAAGTAAATACTTTTAGTTTCACTTTTCACAAGTAAGAGAAGTTATGATTAGGGGCCATCAGTCATGAACTTGAAAAAAGGTCCACAAGTATGAGTTACTTTAATCCTGTGATGGTTTTGGGAAAAAGGGAACCAGTCTGTTTTTCACTTAAATGGAAAAGATATAGTTCGACACATTCAAGCTTCTCGTGTTCTACTTTTGTTTTCTCTTTAAATGAAGCATGATCACCCCAGCTTTCCATGTGCATCATATTTTCCTTCCCACATCACTGCTAAATATAAGCAGACATAACATGTCACATATGTTCAATGCTAAAGACTCAGAGGACGGTTCTGCTCTAAACAACATCATCTGGGATCCATTTGGACCTTTTGCTTTCTCTAGGAAGAGCCCACTAAATCTTTGGAGTTGGTATGAGCAGCACGATAGCCCCGTCATGCGCCTCCTTCATCTACACACGCTAATGTTTTGATGAATGGATGTTTGAGCTGAACCAGATTTTTGGTTTCACATCTGGCCTGAGGTGTTGTAAATGTCATCTAGACAGTAAGTAACAGCTGGAACGAAAAGATATTAGGATGCCCACAGCGGGTAAACAAATTAAACAAATTATTTTCCATAATTCCTTGACGAAATATAATCTTACCATAAAAACACATCCAATTTGACAAATTGATCCACTTTCCAAAGTTTCCTAATAAACCATACAGAGCCACTGGTGGTTTTTACAGTAAATGGTAAATTTCATTGGGTGGCAGACCAAATTCAGGAGACAGTTTTGGAATTTGAAACCCTTTTAATATCTCTGTGACCTTAAGTGGGTAATAATACTGCTATATGGGTAGAACTGAAAAGACCGTTGATAAGATAAATATCTAAATCCTGGCTGTCATCACCTTATGACAACTTCATTTTCAGCGGATGTGGTAAAGTTGGTAAAGCGTGTTTACTTCCTCATGTGAAGAGAAGATGTGGTTACAGCACAGAACATTATGTACAGCTAACGAGGCTTTTATCCAGCTACAGTCGCATGTTGAAGCTGCAGAGGAGAGTCAGAGTCAGGTCACAGCACGCATGTTCTCTGTTCACTAAAAATAGATTCTGTGGTTTAGCAATGATAAAAAACACAGGACATATTTGCCTTCAGGGCATGAATGTGATAATAGGACCATTTAAATCCCCTGCCTTCCCTTTCTTTATCTCTCTCTGTGTTACTCCTCCCTTCACAGGCTGTTTAAATTTTACACATCAGTCAACTTTATTGCTCTACACAGCTAAGTTAATAACCTGCATGTCTCCCGCAAGGTGGAAAGCACCTGCGATAGTGCACACAAACACTAAGGTTAGCTACAGTGGATTCAAGGTCCTTTACAGTAATACGGTTACCTAACAGTTAGATTAGAAGCTACAATTAAAGAAGTACAAACAGTGGGACTTAGTGACTGTAATATTAAACTGAGGTTCAACTTTTAAAGGGGCTGTTTGTAATGATTTAAATTTATTTAGCATTTTTAAGCTTTTTGTTGCTAGTGTGTGAACAGACTTTCTTGGTTGCCTGTGACACCCTACAGTCTTATTTCTATGTATTTCTATGGACATCTATAACTATACTGTGCAATCAGCACGATTCATACAAAATCAACCATCACAAAAAAATTCAGGTGTAACAATCTGGAATTAAAACATTTTGTATATTATCCTTTAGTCACTGCAACTGAATATTCTATAGATACAGCACCGTTTTTTCTCATTATGTTGATATAAAATGTAACGCAGATAGAACAGAATGGGTTCACACCTCTATTACCCATTTATCCAAAGAGGAACTCAAACAAAGCGTCTCTGTGCAGAGTCACGCAGCTGTAAAACAGACAGAAAAGACACAGAAGCCCTCAGCGAAAAACCTTTGTCCTGCCTTTGTTTAATAAAACACCTTGTTTCAGCAGAGTGAACCCGCTAACATGAAGCTCTGAAGCTCCTACAGAACTTCACTGTGACACACTAAACTTGGCTGGAGCGACATTTTCACAGGGGCTCATGCAAGCCCCTGCACAGCAGCACGTGCACACGTAAATACTGAGTCACGAGTCAGAGATGAGACCGCCAACCCTGACGCTCACCACACCACCTCATCCCACACGAGCCAATGGGAGAAGCATAACACACCTTTGTGCTCTGGTCTCCTGGAGCTCCACATACCAAGACTGCCTGAGGTCAAAAACAAGCAAACATATAAAAACATACATGTTTAACCACCATTATAAGACAAAAACACCATTATTTTCGGAAAAAGAATGATTCTTCCAGAATGAATTTCATATAGCTTAGAAAGATGTAAATTAAGAGGTTATTTTCTGTAAAATATTAAATGAATTTCTACTAGATGGCCTAAGGGACTTCGGCACAACTTTGTGTGATGTGCTACGTCCTGCAGATGCATGCAACACGTTTTCATTTGCAACGGTGCAATGTCAATATCTTGATTGTATAAACATGGATAAATATTACAACATTTGTTTATAGTAAACTTCCGCTTCTGCTTCTATCTGATATGATTAATTGGTTTCAGTCAATGTTTTTGTCAGATTTCTTCACCTGCTTAGTCTCAGATTCACCAAATATGCAGATTTTTGCCTTTTTTGTCACAACTATATGTTCAGTTTTGTTTTTAGCATACCACCACTTTTGATGTGTTTTTTAAATGTGCTTTTAAAGGTTTTGTTAGTGACATTGCAGAGACTTACTTTTACGTTTTGGGGAGAAGTAAACCAGTAGTGTGACTGGGGTTGTTGAGAAATGTGGAAGGAATTCTCCAAATGTGATTCCTCAAGTAGCAGAAATGATGGGTTTCATTCTTAAGTGAAGCTTTCGGGGGAAAAATGCTTATCAAAACCAAACAAGTTGCCTACTTGTGGGAAAGAGCAAAGACCACCAACATCCTTTTTTCCCTGTCTGCACAGAAGCCAGGACGCACCACAAGGCACAATGGGACCCAGTGAAAAATAAAGAATAAAGAAACACATTTTCCATTTACCTGATGAGAAGAGCCTGCAAGCATCATTTAAAAGACCAGGTTAGGACCAGAACTGTTCCCTGCATAGATCCCCCAATAAGTCTGAATTTAAATGGGAACTTTCCATTTAAGAACCTGCCTCTCTGAGCTTTAGCTCACTGCTGCTGTAAATAAGTTTTCTGTGGGAAAGGATACAGTGACAGGGCATTAGGGAAGGACGGTAGCATAGAAACCAGAGAAAACATCACACTTGAGGCAAATTCATACATGTTTACACTTTTTGTGTTGATTTCCGAGGGTGTTGTGGGATGTGCATCCTGTGAATACAAAAGCCGAAGCAGTTTCACGGGTGTATAAGAAGGTAAGTTTAAAAATGGATCACTTCTCTATGTTCAGTCTGCTCCATCTGCACAGTCACAATCTGTATCCTGAAACTATTCATTTTTATTTACAAATCAACTAATTTCCACAAACATTATCACTAGCTGTTACTGATGCCCTAAAATATTTTCTGGGTACAAGCCTCTAGCATCACAAGCTCCCAAATCTAAAATTAGCATTGATTATAAAATGCATGTAAAGTGGAGCAGACATGACCAGAAGAAGTCTACATAACAGAAGACAGAGTGAAGATTGTGTAGAGAGTAGGCCAGATGTGTCGCAGCATCTCTCATAAAATCTTGTGCTCTTTCACATTTCTAGTTTGTGGCTCTGTTACACAATCTTTAATTTTGGAGCAACCACAATGTTTGTCTCATGGGACAAAATTTCATGGCACTCATTTCAAAACAACCAGATTAACCGTGGAACCTCTGGATGAGTAATAGTCTCTTTGGTCATATTACAGACAAATATGAGAAGGAAACTGTAGGTTAAGTAATGTCTTCATGCAGTCTGTAAGTAATAGACACAGTGTGACTGCATGATACTGAAGTCTTTGTCTGTGAAGCCCTTCAGCGACTGCGGTATCAGCGCTCTTGAACAAGACAGTTCACACAGGTCCTTGGTGCACAAAGCTAAAAAAAGAGGTTTTTTTGCTCTGAGGATAAATCTACTGCTTCAGAGGTGATGACATCGTAATGTGAGAAATAGTTAAAATGTAATAAATTTGAGCATGACTTTATTGAAATTAAGGGGAAAAGAAGAAATACAACACTAAATCTAATGGGCTCCCATTCTTGTTCTTTTCTCAAATTTCCAAACTTGACCTCAGCCCCTGTTTGCCTCCACATCTAAATCTTATTGACAATGACAACAACTCTGTTTACACTGAGGCTCTTCCCTCGATTAGTCTTTGTTTTACTTACCCATAAAGTCTGACGTCAGAACCCAGGATAGCACTTCCTCCTGAGGGACGACCATAAGAGGATGAGCTGTGAGAAGTGAACATGATTAGAAACCCAAGAGGGATGGCCTCTGTGTTCTCTTTGTTGGATGTGTTATATAACCTATAGAAATGGTGCGATAACAAAACAAAGTTGACCACAAATTGACCCCAGTGGGATACCGTACTGCACAAGATGAGCTGATATCACAGGATTTAAGGTACCTGCTGAGAGTGAAACAAATAGTTCCCCTATTTAGCAAAATACAAATATTTAATACATAGTTTACTATACATTACAGTTTATCTCTGAGCAGATATAAAGACATTTAGGAGTGTTTATCAGTGTACAGCATTTGGCAACTATTCTTCTTCAACATTTTTTTACACCAATGTTCTACGTAAATCATTCATTGTAAAGTTTATAACAGCAGCCTACACTGCTTTATAAATATCTGCTTATAACCACATTATAGAGCATTATAAGTCATTTAAGACAGCTGAATAAGAGGACTTCAAATGTTGCCACTTTCTCTGCTAATAACCTGACAGCATGGTCATTTGATCATTTCTATCTGCTGTTTGGAACACAGATTCCTCTGTGATGCTGTAAATGGACTGATTATCAGCACATACAGCATATAACACACATAATGTGAGACAGTACTACAGGAACTCCACTTACCATTGAGGTCACACAGAAAAGATGTGTTAAGGTCAGCAGCTCAATCTGTCTCCTCCCAGACTAAATCCAACCATCAAACCGTAGAAAAACAGGACCGTGGTTCACTGATTGTGTTCTGCACAGACCTAAAATAAACTTCCTTTTTTCCATTAAGTACAGAGGCTTGAACGTCCCTGACAACCACTGGAGAAAGCAAGAATAATCTGGAATGTTGAGACAAGTTTATAGTCTAGATAGATAGATAGATAGATAGATAGATAGATAGATAGATAGATAGATAGATAGATAGATAGATAGATAGATTTCT
>JBAJHX010000106.1:9642102-9675798 GCA_037176925.1 Amniataba percoides
TGGCCCAAATAGACAGGAAATCACACAAAAACATAAATTGTTAGACACTTTTTTTCTTTGGTTCTCAGGAGGATATGTGTATATTCTTTTATTCTCCTGAGATGCTCTGTAAATTGTAGCTCAGAAAACTATTTTTAGTTAATCACGTAAAAAAAAAAACAGACGTGCAAAAAGAGCCTGTTGTGCATGTCCATCTTGAATCTGGGGCAAAAAACACCCAAAGGCAAGTCTGGAGGTGTGCAGGTTACTACGTGTGAATCTACGGGAAGAGTTCCCCACCAAAATAAGACTTAAACCCTCCAAAAAGAGGAAGTGTTAGAGATCCTTTACTTAAGTAAAAGTGCTTATACCATACTGTAAAATACTCCAAGTACCAGCTCTGTATTGAAAATGTTACTCAAATATGACTATGATATGTGGATTTATTCATTTTCCTTATGCATTCATTTAAGAGCAGAACTTCATTGTTGTTGTTGATTAAAGCAGAGCTATTTTTTACCATGCTGCCACTAATGATTATTTTAGTATGGATTAATCTGCTGATTATTTTCTAGATTAATCAATATACTCTTATTTAAACAACTTAATCACCCACAGTGAAATCATCATAATGCACAATTTTTGCATATAAAGTAATCATTTAAAAAAGCAACAAGTTGACACATTCACACATTCGAGAAGGTGAAACAGGAAAAATGTTTTAAACAAAAGGACTTGTGAAATCAATTAACTTTCAGTCCACTAATCAGTTGATGAATTAATCATTTCAGCCTTATGTCAACTCTGATAATAAAAAAAAGTAGCTGGCTTGTTTTGTTTTTAAAAAAGCATTATATTTTATGAGCTCTTCACCTTTAAGTACAGTAATTCAGAAAATCTGCTTATTTATATTTCACCATCAAATCAAACTTAATGATTCACGTCTGAAAATGTGGAAATATCAAAATAAGAGAAACACTAAGAGCTCAAGTGTAACTCAACACAGCAGTCTTTTATCAGAATCAGCAGGCCTTCTCTAAAGAAGTAGGATAAGTAAATAAAACTACAAACTTAATGGAAATGGAAAAACACTAGAAACCACCGAAGTAATTCACTCTACTTACATGATACAAAGAGAATTTCTGAGCTATAAATTCACACACCAAACTGGACGGGCAGGTTTGACAAAAGTAGAAACCAAAGTTACAAAACACTCAAAAGGTTAAATGACTCATTCTGACTCAGAACATTAATTAAAAGCATCTTATGATCAACAAGGATTACAAGAATATGGTGGATGTTGCAGAATGGCCGTTCAAAGTGATGAAACATCTTGTTCTTTTCTGCCATCACGTCTGAACCTCCATAAATAACACACAGGGTCACTGAAAGGTCACTTCAGTTGCAAATGCAAATGGATATTGGTTGGTTAAATTGTACAGGAGTCAAATCAACATTTTAAGGATGAGTTGTAGCAAGTTCTGCTCATTTCCACACAGCGATGACCCTTTAATTTAAAACTGACTTTATTAGGTTCAGATCTCGCTGGTTCTAGAAACAGAATAAAAAGGGTCACCCCTCAGAGAGCCGAAGTTCAACCTCCTTTCTTTTTTACGGTGTAAGATGATACCACCAC
This sequence comes from Amniataba percoides, assembly GCA_037176925.1. Classification (NCBI taxonomy): domain Eukaryota; kingdom Metazoa; phylum Chordata; class Actinopteri; order Centrarchiformes; family Terapontidae; genus Amniataba; species Amniataba percoides. Next base: position 9,643,718 of record JBAJHX010000106.1, read on the forward strand.
ACTGCAACCCCTCAAAATCCCAATATACTTGTATACACAGATTAGCTGAACAGAAAGTCCACTTTGAGCACAAACAAACAAATATATTGACAGGTCTGCGTATGCTGCAGTGGCTGACCTCTGAGCGTCCTGCATGAGAGGAAAGAGGAAAGACTGTGATCAATTAGGCACAATGCTACCCTTTGTTTTGATTAAGGCTGGACCAAATGTTTTTTTCAATTACTGAACTTTGTATTAAGCAGTATCCTCATTAATTCATTAACTGATTTACAGTTGAAAAAGTGGTTTCAGATTTAAAAACAGGAAAGTAACAAATTCTCATGCTGAAGCAACTAGAACCGCACAGACTCTGGTGCCCTGGTTTAATTGGATTACTTCAGTGTGTAGATTACTGATTAGCAGAATTAGCAGAATTGTTGCTATGATGTTATGAATAAAATGATTATAAATCATTTTAGCTTTATTTAAGGAAAGAATATTCCTAAACCACCGGTCTATTTCATTTACTTGAAGGAACTTCGGTCTGACTTGCTGGCAAAATCAACAGCAACACAAAGATAAGAAGCGTTTTCACAGAAATCTTCATCCTCTTTCACCAGAGCTCTGAACGTCTCTGTCCTTCTACTTTATTCAGTAAAAGAGAGGAATTTCTTCACCTTGGCCTTTAGCCATGTTTATAACGTTGCACAACACTATGTATAATTCACCAGGCTGCTTGTTTGTTCCTACGTGTTGAAATGTGGCAGAAAATAACTGGGATCGTTATTGAATATTTGTGTAAACAAAGTAAAAACTGTCCAAGATGAGATCCATGTATCAGCTGAACTCATTGTGACAGATCATTCAGTGGTGAGAAGAAGCAATAACTTTGGACTGCTCTGAGGTTTTTTATTTTTTAGGAGCAGGGAAAGTGCCGAGAAAAGCTGGATTGCATAAGAGCACAACATTAGAGCTGTCAGAGGCACAACTTTAGTCTGTAATTACTGTTCTGATCCACTGAATGCAGCTTGTTTCTCCACTGAACTCTGCCCTTGGCAATGATATAGCTTTGACTCACACTGCTGAACATGATGTACCATTTTATTGGTACACAACATGCTTAACATCCTTCAGCTCACATCACAGTCAAGGTTTAAATGAAACACCAGCAACAAACATTGTGTTGAACTTTTTTTTATTAGAAAACAAACCTATTACAAAACTTTGGCAAGACTGTGAATCAACAACTGCATTTGAATATAAAAAAAATACATTCTTTTTTTTTTTTTTAATTCAGTGCGTGCCACAGAAGTTGCACAGCTGAAGACCCTGAAGACTTCTTTCACTCTCCTAACAGTTTATTTTTGGAAGTTGAGGAGAAAACATCATCCTCCAGTCAGGTTTTTTTTGGAATGTTCTTTGTCCATACTTTTTCAGTGGCATCTCCAGCTTAAGGCTCGACTTGGATGCTGAACAGTGTGCTCTGGTTGAGCTTCACAAAAGCGCCCCACGGCACCGAGGCATCTGGCTCCCATCAAAAGCTTCAGGCCACATGGCTCAGAGGTCTCCATCTCCTCCTTTTGTTTAGCAGCTGGTAGAGCTAATCTACGAGCCTCGTGCAGCTTTATGCACAAACTGCTCATCCTATTTAATCATTGTGCTAAAATCGGCAACCACAGCTATCTGACACTTTGGCGCCTTAAGCCTCGCATTAACACAACACTTCTCTTGGAATTCATCCGCATACAATTCAACCGTTTTTTGTTCTTTCAGTATACATTCAGCTCTATTCAACTTTATGAGAGAACGACTCCCTGAAACTCTCATGAAATCTTCAACGGCAGATAACTAAGGCATATGTGTTTTTCCCTTTTACATATTGTGACCTGCATGCATACGATACATATACACTTGCTTGCTTGACTTGTTTTTCCTCCATTATCACACCTTCACATACAGTATGTGCTTAAGTAACAGTAGAAATCCTCACAGGCACACAATGCATAGCAATGTAGGTTGTTAAAATCTACTGTGCTGCCAGGTCAAGGGGAGTTGGAATCTGAAGACAATAATTGCACTTCTCTCTCTTTTCGCACCTCATGACAATGTCTTATCTAAGCATATGTCAACTTATCAAGAGCGCTCTTTTTTTTCCAGACACTTGAACACCAGGTGCAACTCCAACTCTCCACCTGACAAATATCAAGTGATCTTCCCCTCCCCAGAACATCCAAAAGTCCTTAAATCTCAAAATTCTCTTCACATGAGGGAATCGACGATTGGGAGGTATTTGCAGCTCGCTTCAGCAGGAGCCAAAGATCACTTGGGGAGGACAGGAACTGATGTGGAGAAGTGGCTTTCTTCACAACAGAACAGGTAAACGTCCACTTTACTTTGTGGGCTGGAAACGAAATGGCAGCTTCCCCGCTGACATGCAGTTCCTGTGAGCTCCGTCTCCTGACCTCTCCGTGACGCTTGGTGGGACCAGACGCCATTTATCAGAGAGAAGTAATCCAGGAGAAGACAAATCTCTTGATTTGTTTGGTTTATTTAAGTCGCTCGACGCTTCAGGCAGGGCTCATGGTTCAACACGTCATGCAGCGAGGTCTCATGTTCAGGGGCTGAGGGTTGGGGTCAATCTGCAGGCAAGAAATGGAAATAAAGATGAAGGTTAAGCAAGCAGATAACAAATAACAGTATTTCTTAATGTAAAACAAAGAAATCTGTTAGAGATGTTTTCAAATTAATTTACACACACACAGACACACAAAAACTGTCTCTAAGCCTTTGTATCTGCCAATCGAAACTTATTAAATCGTGGGAGTAGGTGGGTCTTGTCTCCAGAATCTGATGACTCACCTCGCTGTACACCGGCGGAGGGCGGAAGCGAAACTCTTGGACAAACGCCATGAGGGGGTGCTCCAGGATCCCACTCAGGTCTTCAGCGGGTTGCGGGACCACCGCGTTGTTACGCTGCTCGGCCTCCTCCTCTGTCACCACCGAGCTGTAATCTGGAGGAGCTGCAGGGAAAGGGGCAGGATTAGTCCGCCGGCCTGACTCAACTGAACGGCACAGGTCCGAACACTGAGCTGCTGAGTCATCACTGCAGCTAAAACTCTTAAAAGCCCACGTAACATTAACTGCCTTTTGCACTAACAAACACCAATTTGATCCAACATGAATCTGTGCTGAATCGAAGCCTTTGTTGGTTTATTCATGTTGGCATGCGACCCAGTCGTGCTTTGGCAGACAGTGATCATAAAAGTAAAATAAGGGAACTGGCCCACAAACTGATAGAGTTTATGTAGCTGCATATATTTACTGACCTAAAGCAAAAAAAACACTCTCTCTCTCTTTGGACTACATGAAAAATTTCCACTTTAAAAACATCTGGAGCCTGTTTACGAGTGTGCAGACAGTTTTCTTCATTCGCTTGTTTGGTTCTATGAATCAGCCTCATTGGTAAAATTTGGGTCAAAAGCACAAACATCCTTGAAAAGTGGCAACGGATTATAAAAATGATGGAAAAAGACAATAATAAGTCTGTACTACTGTGCTTCCTGACTGTCATGTGTTTATTAGCTCCTCTGTCTACAGTGAAAAATGTCCAGATAAGGGAGCGGAAAAAGGCAGTGGAAAAAAGCAGCACATCTTCCTGCCTTGTTTGGGTCCCTGTACACATTTAGACCTTCACATTTCTGTAAGTCAAGGCAGTATTAAAGGACACTTACGCTCAGGCTGCTCAGGGATGGCCATGCGGAGCCACTCCAGGTTGACGCTGTACTGGCTGCTGACGCTGGAGGTCCGGCTGCCGAAGGGATGGAGGGGGATGGTGCCGATGACCAGCGGCAGCTCCAGGCACAGCTTGGATGTCCCGGGAACATCGACACAAACCTGGCGGGAGAAAAAGAGGAGAGCTTTGTAATGACTTCTATTTAAAGCGCAGATTCAAAAACAGCAGTGACGTGCATGCAAAAAGGGGAAAACAAAAGAGGGTTTGAATTCTCAAGAAACAAAGCAGCTGCTGAGCTCACCTTGAGCATGTACTCCACTTTGATGATGCGGCACTGGAGGATGGAGGGACCCACAGGAGGGATCTTGATGGCGCGACCGTGCCACGTCTCCCTGCTTCTGGCGCCCACGATATCGCCGCACAGAGTGCCCACCACCGAGCGCTTCTGCTTCATGGTGCCGCGGGCGATGAACGTCTGTGTCTGGGTGATGTAGGCTTTGGGCACAACTGATCTGGAGGTAGCGTTGTCGAACTCTGCAAAGACGGGTATCACCTCACCTGTGGAGAGAGAAATGTACATGAGAATTTGGGGACACTTCTAAACTTGCTTAAAAGATCTTTTTTTTCTTTTCCCATTAATATTTAGCATCAAGGTGGAAAACTCACCTGGAGTGTAGCCTTTGCGGTCGATCTTAGCAGTTACAGACACCTGTCCAAAGTTGCGGTACCATGCCCTTGCCATCTTGTCCTTTGTTCCAGCCTGTGGTGCCTGGAAATGATGAAACCAAATGAGCCTTAAAACACCCAGAAATCATTCAGGGCGCCATGACACAATCATGAAACGCGGATCCGGAGATGCTCACCAGCAGGGCTGGTGTGTTGATGTCGATGGGCTCGATGACTGTAAACTCCCTCTTGATCTTCTTGACGGTGGCCCACGGCCTGTGTAGCTTAACTTTGACCCAGTAACGGATGCTGCCATGTTTCCCCTCGAAGGAGGTGACCAGCGTCTCCTCAGGCAGCTGGAAGCTGAATGGAAATTCATGTCTGCCAGCAGGAAGGACGGTCACTTCGCCATTATCTGAAGAGAGAAGAAAACATAGCAAAACAAATTTAAGTCACTGTGCATTCGCTAGATGTTTTAATTGTTTTGTTCACTTCATGAGTATATGACAGCGTGTGTAACATCAGCTCCTAGATGAACAGCCTCTTGTTGTTGGTGTCAGTGGGACTATCGAGAAGAGGAGCAAGAATTAATAAAACACTGATATGAAAGAATCATTTCAGCACAATGACATAATAAATGGTTCCTTAATCTTAACTGTGATCAATTATCTGATTCTGTGCAAATTCATTCACGCATCACAAGTACGAAAGGCAGCCAATTACGTCTGAAGAAGGGAAGTCCCGATAAAGCTATGCAAAACCTGCAAAACTTACACCAAAAAAAAACAACCCAAAAACAAGCAGCAGGGCTGTTTTATAGCAAGGCTCTTTCTGAAATAGAAATCGCTCTGTCTTTCTCTGCAATCACATGGCTCCTGAGCTTGCTCAAAGGGGCGGTTCCTGCTCCATTGTGCTGACTGAGAACATGTTTTCCTCAAGCTGTATTATACAGCCTGTCCGACGGCTCTGGGTTTTTTTCTCTTTCGCTCTCTTGCTGCACAGGTCCAGGAACACGTGTTTGCGTTTAACAGACTCGATGTGCTTTTTGTGTCCCTTTTGTTTGCTGAAAGCTCCAACTTGATCTAAATAGCAACTCTGTGACGGTCAAATCCTCTTCGTGGGTGAAGTGGGTTGTTATGAGACTTCCTGCAAAACATCTAGGGTTTCAAGCCTCACCGAATTCTTAAAAACTTTAAGTTTCTTTAAGTTTCTTTGTATTCATCCGGTTACCAAATCAAGCAGTGAGTCTGAACACAGCAGGGGAACAGCTTAAAAATGACAAATCCCTGTCTGTGTATTTCCCGTCTACGCCTCAGACCAAAACAACTCGGTGAACTATGAATGAAGCCAGAAACCTGAAGCTCTCCCACACTGCTGTGGAGAAAAACAACCCAGGACTCTGTTCGATGAGGAAAAGTCGAGTGTCAGAACCATTTCTGTCGACAGATGTTTTCACAATGAGAGAAGAGTGCAAAAAAAGAAGAAATAACAAACAGACCTCCCAAAGAAATGCTTATATCAGTGAATTAGTAGATCTGTGAGTGCTTGTTTTTGTGCATCGACTCAATCTGAATGTTAAGTTTTGCTTTGTCAGGAAAGTACCAAACAGAAAGACAACATCTCTGGACAGACTCCAGACTTAAATCGTGTTAACTTAAGCTTTGGTTTTTGTTTCATTTAGAGAGCACTGAATGATCCGGCCACCTCTGCATCTACAAGAAGCAACAAGTTGAGAAATCTCCTTGCAGCCACTGAAACACCTCAGATGGGAGCAAAGCAGCAACCCCCACAAATAAAAACAACAAACAAAAACAACAAGAAGCTGCAGTTTGAGTTTTCAGGACTCCGACACAACCAGAGGAGGAGAAGCGGGGCTGTTCTGAGCCCTTTAACTCGCACACTGAGATGTAAACAACTCAACTCTCAGTTTGCAGACAAACAAACCGGCTCAGTGTCTGCAGACACATGAGCCACTTTCACTATTGTTTCATCGTGACATTTGCTCGATGACAGGACGCTGCTTCTTTCTTTGTTTTTTTTTGTTGCTGTTTTGGTCCTGACAGCTGCCCCCCCTCCCTCACTTCACCGTGCCTGACTGACCTGCCTGCAGCAGCACCTCTCTCCGGTTCAGGTACTCCACTTCGTCGCTGTAGTTCTGCGTGTAAGCGGTGCTGGACCCTGCAGACCGGGACTCGGTCCAGTGCACTTTGGCGAAGCCCTCTGCGTGCAGCTTCAGGGAGTCCAGCCGGCTCTCCCCGGACAGCTCCAGCACCACCCGGCCGGACACCACGTCCCCGCTGCTGAACACCGGAGGACAGTCCACCTCCGGGGAGTCGAAGACGATGTCAAACTTTCTCAACTTGTCGAAAATCATCTCTGCGGCCTGTTGCGCGTCCTCTGCAGACTGCGTGCTGCTTCTCGCCTCAAGTGTGCTGGTGCGGATGTTCAGGCCGCTTTGGTTCGCTCGTTTAAAGCTCAAAGTGTCGGACACTTTTTCACCGCAGCCCTATTTGGAGGCTGAGAAAGTGGGCGGGGCTTGTGAATTTATTATGTAAGGCCTCAGGAGAGAGGGGGCGATGCTGCGTTCAGGGACTCCTCCTCGGCTCCCATTTCTTAGGACTGAAGTTTTGAACAACACATGCGGCTGCTTTTGGGCCAACTCGTTCAGTCAAAAGTGGCACAACTTATCAGGATAGTTTGAGGCACCGAAGAGTAGTGAGACTGTTCAGACTTCACGTATAAAATTTGAGACTGCTTCAGAAACAAAACATTTTTGGTAGGTTGTTTTAAACATCATTACACAAATGAGAAAATTCATCATGCCAAAAATTCATGTTTTACTTACTGATCAACTCTTAATGTGGGAGGAGACAACAGCCAAAAAAACATGAGAACAAGTCTGGACAAACCACCTCCTGATGCCAACATGACCAAACATGCCAACTACTATTCTAAAATAGTAAAAACTATAACACACTTCCTTTCTGACAGCTGCCCACCAAAGCGTCACATCTTGGGAACTCAACCTACAAAGTTGGGTTCGCCCACTTGTTTGCAGTTCCCTTCATAACATTCACATTTCCGGACCGACCCTGAAGGCAGCACAATAAACATGCAGACTGGGTGTGAAGGCAGCAGTGAGGAAAACAGGGCCTGCTGATGATTGATGGTTACAGGTTCTTAGAAGAAAACAGGCTTACTGAGCATGCCTGCGTCTGGCAGAGATCCGCCCCGCTCAGCTCAGAGGAAAATAGTTTTACTCTGGACCAAAGCTGTTTACTCCACTTCTTCCATGTGGCTTTGAACATACTGTTACACACCCTGGCCTGCTGCAGGGACACATGGAAAACATACAGCTAAGCAAAAAATAGAAAAGCATGCAACTCATGCTACCAAGTCCCTTTCTGAAAAACAGTCATTCTGCCTTCAGCGATGAAGGGATGTCACTCAGAAAACAATGGGAAAAGTCCAGGATAAAAGAAAACTCCAGCACACTTGCATGACTCAAAGCAACCATAACATATCAACTTAATTTCCAACATTTGTAAACTAATTCAGTTCTGGGCATGATTCTGATGTTTCCCTAAAACTCTGCTGTAATCAATAAACTAAGCAAACACTGCTTCATTTCTGCTGCGTAACTTTCTTCATTCAATTCAAAAAGCCCAGACAAAAAAATCAAGTCTGGTCTGAGAAAAACAAAGTTGTTTACTCCTTTGTTCCCTGGGCTGACTGGTTAGCTCTCCAGCGCCACCGCCTGGTGGATGTGAAGTCAGTGTGCACAGCTGCACAGCTGCTTCCCCAAAGACTGAATGGGAGTGGGGACGTGTGGAGAAAGTTTCAAGGTAGAAGGTCACAAATTAATCAAACACAGCTGTGCCCCTTTAAGGAGTCTCTCCTCAGTGTTATTTTACTTCTTGCACAGGTAGGAAGGAGAAATGTTTCCCTCAGTATATTCAGTTAATCTGTCAACCAAAAAAGTAGAAAGTGTTAAATAGCAGCACATCTCTGTCATATCTGGATGGTCAGTGGTCCAGTTTGCATTAATGCTACTGTTTGTGCTTCATGTCCAGTCAAGAAGCTGTGGCCTGAGCGAAAATAAAACCCGGCACGCCACCTGTTGGTGATCAGGAGCAGCCGGCGGCCCTGACAGAAGTCCCTGCCTCGACACTGATAAGATGGATGTGCTGCTCTCTATGCAGAACGATGGGCCTGATAAACGCTCTGACGGTGCAGATGACTCGGTACGATCCCCCTAATCGAGGCTAACAACACTTCCACCCCTGCTGCACACCAAAGTAAACATGAACATGTCCACGTGAGTTACCCTTTGCTTACCCACAGAGCTGCTGAGGGCAAAACACTGTGAAACAAATATTAACACTGGAGCCTGCATAACTTAGAGCAAAGATGGGCTCCAGAAAGTGTAATTCCTCAGTGGTGTTTGCAAGAAAAACACTCTGCACTGAAAGAGGACAAACTCTCAGTTTCAGCCTCTAAAGGAAAAAAATAACAACTGAGAAAAATTGTCTGTGGAAAATTAAAAAATGGATAAATGGGCTGAAAATGGCCCAATCTTTCAAAATGAATGGAGAGCCGCTGTGGTGGCTGTGTGGTGGAGGAGGAGCGGGACTGACGGGAGCCACGTGTTGTTTTCCTGGTTGCTGCGGCAACGAGGGCTGCATTTTTTAAACAGCCCCCACCCCTTCCTCCATCCTTCCTTCCTTTCTCCTCCGTCTTTCACTTTCCCCTCATTTCTAGCTACAAGTAAACAGAACTGAATGCAACATCTTCATTTCTACTTCTTAATGTTTAGACTTACTAATTTTTCCAAAGACAAATTTATGAATTACTCAATAAAACTGATTCTGTGCATATGAGAAAGCTGAAGTTTTACTTAATCAGCACTGTTGTTTCCTGGACAGATTCTGCAGATAACATCAAACTATAGAAAATGTTGCTCTACATTCAGAGGTCAAACAAACCATGCACTGACCACACAGCAGCTGCTCTACTGGTGCACAGTAAAAGTTCACAATACTGAAAAACGAACTGCATGTTAGAAGAGGGAGATCTATTTACACATTTGCTTTATGTATTCAGCACATATTCTGAGTGAGTGGCAAGAATTTACATGAATGGCAAATTCCCACATACATTAATGTAAAACCAGTAAACATCTGTAAAAACTTCCTTAACAAAAAAAAGCATATTTTCACACAATTTCTTTGGATTTCTTTTACCTTCGTCTATTTGACTTTATTAATCTCATTATTCATTTTTATATTCAGTTTACTTAAGTGTTTATATCCAATGTCTTTAATATAGTGTATTATCAGAATAAATCAACATTTGGGAATTTTTGTTGGCTCATTTATGTGGAAATATCTTATTTTGATTAGTATCTGTAATGTGTAGCTAAATCTCTATTAGTGAGTAATAAAAGGTTGAAAACTGCATTGCTGAGAAATTCTGTGTGGTCACATCAAGTCTTTTTTTTAATTTTATTTATATATGTCTTATCATTTTGTGATGCCTCCAGATCTGGGAGATGTGATCAAAGTCCTCTAATCAATATACATTGCGATAAAATACATATTCTGGAACTGCAAAATTGTTCGTATAGAAAATGCAACACTTCCATTAAAATGGCCTAATACATCCAGACATATCAAAGTGATAGACACCATACAGAAAAATATCTGCAGAATGCTAAATTGACATCATCTTGTGGTATATTATGTGATATAACTGTCTCCTGTGCTCTTTTTCAAAGAAACTAAAGATCCAAAGGAAACATACTTCCGCAGTTTTCTCCCCAGTGACCACACCAATATGAGATTTTCATTTAGAGGAAAAGATTGCATTGACTATTAATAACCTTAAATTTCAGTCATTTTGATTTACTGTTGACAATTTGCATTTACAGATGTATTTATTTGAATTTTGCCCACTTTCCTGCATCTTATAACATTATCAAATTAATGTTTGGGTTTTTTTTCGCAAAAAACTCAATTTTCAACTCTTGATAGTAATTAGCAGATCACATGTTTAAAGTGATGGAAATACTTGGTTGTCTGCAGCCCAGCATCTCAGTTAATGGTTAATTTAGGGTGAAATGTGGGCTAGATGTTAACATACAAAGCCTGCCAGGTGTACCTCTAACCACAGTACACATACATGATGCAGCTGCTGCAGCAGCAAATAACCTGGAAATGATCCACTGTTTGAAATGACCCTCAGGATTCACTTGCTTTGCATCTTGTTTGAATGTGTGTACTCTGCTAAAGCAACAACAACAACAACACAAATTCTGTTCTTACCCGAGACTGTGCCTCTCGTGTGTATTCATGTTTACCTGACCGATCAGACTATGGATTCAAACCAAACATGCTGTTTACAGAGTATCCAATGAAACATTAACCACTTTCTACAGTTTATTTACTCAGCTACTATGGCCTATATTTTCTGCCCCTCTAATTCTAAGCTGCCTGGTGCCTTCCACACCGGGGGAATTTCACACTTAACAGCGTTGTGTCCTGTGCAACGCAGCACTCAGTGCACCAGTTGTGTTTATTTGGGCCCAGCACTAATGGATTTGTGTTTAATGTTGGGACTGTCTTATCTGGCAGATCTATCTGGACGAGCCAGTGTCAGCTCCTCTCCCAGGTTTCCATGCAACACATTCGGTGCAGGTGGCTTCATTTTGCAGACTGCAGCGATTACAAGACGCAGAGGCCGACAGCTGGCACATGACAGAGCAAATCAGCAGTTCTACACCACATTATTCAGACCAGAGAGAGAACTTTTTTTCATCCAGCAGCTGCGATACATGCTGAAATACAGTTTCTATATATATCACAGCAAAACTACAAACAGTTAATGAAGAATATTATTCTGAAAGCGTATTAGAAAAAAAGAAAATATAAACATTTCAGCAAGGTTGTCAAAGTATTGACAGGCACTGTTACACATTTTCAAATGGTCATGGTTTATTTCTAGTCACCTTTGGACTTCAGTTTGAGCATCACAGCTGAACTTGTTGACTGACCCTTGTCCCGCTCTCTTCTCTGAATAAGCACTTTTAAGATGCATCTATTTCAGCTAAATCATTGCTAACAAGTATGTTGAAGAAAACATTACATCAGTTTTTTATTATCCAGAGTGTCAACATTTCAACAGAACCATGAAAACAAATCAAACTGTACATTTAGGATGAGGGGAAAGAAGGTTATTCTACAGCCAGTCTGATAAATTAACACAAATATGACTCAACACACAATCAAAGAGACTAAAACCACATGCAGCTTTTGCCACTGACCTCGGATCAGATGCTGCCTCTTCCTGAAGTATGTGATCCTGGAGGTGTAGTCGTTGTAGACCGAGTTCATGCCACGGTTCTCCAGCCAGTGTGCTGTGGCCACCCCTCGGCCCTGCACCTTCATGGAGTGCACCCTGGTGTCCCTCCGGAGGTCCAGCACCACCTGGCCGGACACCACCTCCCCGCCGGTGAACGCCGCGTCAGCCGGGCCATCCAGCTCCAGCGTGAAAGACCTGATGGAGCTTAACGTCATGCCTGAGAAGAGAGTCAAACAGTCGATAAAAACACACATCTGAAGAAAGCTGAGGGCTGGACAGTAACAGAAAGGTTAAGAGTGTGTGTAGGGCTGGTTATCAGGTGCTGTAAGAAAAAAAACACACACTACACAAATGATTTAAGCATCAAAGGCTCCTGTGGACGCCAGAGGATCCCAAAACTTTTAAAATAATACTATACAATGTCTTTAAACTGCTTTTAAATGTGTACTTTCCATTTAACAGTAAATACTGTCACATATTTTTGCCACTTGCCCTGAGAGATCTTATTTATTGGGTGGGGCTGGGTGGCTCTGCTCATGGTCACAGATACGCCGTAGCTGCAGTTGTTTTTGTTGCTTTTTCAAGCATTCATCAATATACTACCATTAAAATGTGATATTTGCTTCTGGTCACTAAAGAAAGTGGTTCCCAAAGAATAGTGTAGTGTATATTATTACACTATCATTTTTATTCAGACTTTTTTTCCACCCATTTCTCCTATAGCAAAGAAAAGAAACCTTTTACTCTCTTTTCTTGATTCTTGAACATATTTGGTGTAAATATTCGATGTGTGCATATTGATCTATTGATCTATTGTGCACCTATAAGGTCAAAGAAAAAAAAGAGAAAAGAAAAGAAAGAAAAAGAGATATTCTTCTGCCAGTCAACAATATGTCACTAATACTGTTATAACACAAGCATGTCATGAGTGAATAGTAACTATTTTTTCTGACTAAGACAACACTGCACCACATTTACATTATATTTACATCATATTTACATTATATTTTAATTTTCTTTTTGTTTTTTTTACAAGAGTTGAGTGAGGCTCTGAGTCGATCAGGACCTGGTTTCACAAACACAGTAGTTCAGGCTGCGCTGTGGTTTCAAAGTGTGGGACTCACCTGCAGGACAGGAGGCGGATGCGCGGTCCCCTCAGAGCTGAACAAGTCCGGCAGAGTCCAGAAAACGAAGCGTTTCCAGCCCGACTGGCCGCTGAATGGACGCGCAGGCTTTAAGAAGGTCTCACACGGCGGCTCTCTGTCTCACACCAATGATGAGGAGCACATGCGAGTCACGTCCGCCTACTTTATCACAGAGGAGGCCCGCGTGGACTCGCTGCAGGACGTCACGTACGACAACACGGCGCGCTTCCGGCCCGCCTTTCACAATTAAACACAATTACTTTTCTGTTTTTTTATTGTTCCCATGTAAAGCAATCTGTGAGCAAATTAATCAAGAAAAGCATAACCGAGGAAGGCGTACTGTGCGTTAAAATACTTTTTAAAGACTCCATTTCCGTACTTGAATAGAGGCTTTTATTTTGAAGGAAGTCTGCCTTCTACATTTCAAAACAGTCATAGTGCATAATTTTCTCCATTTCCTCCTTTATTAAAAATGTATATAGAAAAAGAAAATACTGCATAACTTACAAGTATTGAGATGTATAATACTTAACAAAGTTAGTATAAAGGACACGTGTAAAGAAAAGGGGGAAAAATAACTCAACCAATATGAACCAAAAACTGTAAGATTAAGATTAAGATTAAGATTAAGATTAAGATTAAGTAAGGTGAAATGCATTTTAGAAAATAATTCTTCATCACCTTATCAAAATGTTCTATTTGAGTTTTTTTAGTCCAGTGCCTCTGCATTTGTATGAATCAGTCACATGATCACCATGTCACACGTTGGATGGATGAATAAATGAATGTCTTTTAGTTGTGGACCAGACGAGATATTTGAAGATGTCACCTTGGACTTTTGGGAAACAGTGATAACATTGTCAGCATTTTATGGCTCAAATAACCAATCGATCAGTCAAAATAAATAAATAAAACAATCTGATGAATCAATATGAAAATAATTGTTAGTTGTAACAGGATAAATGTGACCGAAATATGCTCATTAATACTCACTTGTCCATGTAGATTGTTCATGAATAAGCATTTTAAAAGGTTAACTACATTTCATGATTTTAAATGAAAATTTCTGGCTGAATTGAGTATTAACCATTGTTCTTGCAGCAATACCTCTTGGACCTTAACCTGGACTCATTGGCCAGCCGACCTCTCGGACCATACCTGGCCTGCTGCTTTTTTCCAGGTTGATGAACTCTAGATTCAATTTATTTACGTCTGCTTTCCTGCCAACTTTTTTTTTATCAGCAGAGCCTGCACCTCAGGATCAGGGCTGTGTTATTGCTACAACATGGATTGTTTTTATAGATTTCTGTGGTCAGTCATGCTTGAAGTAGGGGATGAAAATCTTTCTGCAAAACAAACGCTAACCTTCTTCTTAAGCAGTTAGTGTTGACAGTGTAAACAGGGTGGAAGTAGGACAGTTAAACCCAAGGCTGCTTCGCTCCCTGGCCTAAATGTGACAGGCTGAAGTTCATGTTTAAGCCACCTAACTGCTAAAGCTGCACTTGCACACTGCTTCAACATTTCACACTCTCATGGCCCCGGTGCTGTTCTAGGTAAACATTTATTTAGTTATCGGCCCAGAAACATTAAGAACACTCTTGAGTAGTTCATTGAAAAATACATGACACCGAAGGATGATGTGACAAAATGGCCTTAGTCGGATGCATGCTTGCAATTTAAAGGAATCATGATTCTAATGAGCCAGAGGAAAGAAGATCAGGGTCCTGCAGATGAGTCAAATAAAACAAAATCTTTTGTTGGGGTTGTTGAAAAGGATTCTGGGAAATGTAAGGAACACTGAAACCAACCAGGAATTCAAGGAATTCACCACAAATCATTTATTAATTGCACACACTGTAATTGAAGTTACTTATTAATTAAAAATTTTAAGGCTAGAAACCTGTTTAATTCCAGGTATAGTTACTCATTTTCAAATTCCTTAGACTCAGCAACTTGGCACATGACAAAGCTAAATTAAATCATTACTATAATTTGTTAACATCATTTAAAAATGTAATTATCAGACCATATGTTTTCAATTGAATTGAATTCAGAAGAGCTGCTTTTTGAGCATTACTTGTAGTATTAATTAACTTGTATTCATATTAGGCTGCATATTGTTTTTTAAATGTTTCATGTACCCATTTTAGAAAGTGTGATTCTGAGTTTACAGTTTGATGAAGAGTCTCAGCTGCCTTTTTAGAATTGCAAAGTACAAAATCAGGGGATGGATCCGGAGCAGCAGTCAAATACGTGGAATATAATGACTATTTGAAACACATCTGTAAAAAAAGAATGATAGCATGACTCTTGACTCTCAATTTTGATTTATTTTGTTTTTAATTATTTTCTGTTTTTATCGGGAGCTGGATAAGAACACAAGAGGAAGCGTTTTTTTCAGTCACTCAAACTAAACTCAACTCAAAGGTTTAACAGTGTATCCTTCATTGTGGGTGGTGCTGTAGTACCCACCATGCAGTGGAAACTTGATGTGGGTCTGTTTCATTAGAAGAAAGAGGGAAAGACAATGTCATATTATTATGTAATATTATGTAGTATTATGCAAAAAAAAGGATTCCATGTACATCGGGTCCACTTCCTCTTACATGCATCTTTCCAGTTATTAAAACTGCTGCTTGTACTCTTTCTGTTACTTATACAATTTCCACTACTTTGACTATTATTACTAAATCCATTACCATTTTATTATTTTCTACTACTGTGAAAACACCTGTAACCATGGCTGCTGCTACTTTAACAGGTGAACATTTTTTGTATAACCTCATGAGCTCTCACCTTCCTCAGTGATTGACCAGATGTTTGTTTGTGGTTCTTCACTGGGATGTAATCAGCCTTGGTGGTGCTGAGGCCCGACTCATGTTCTGTCAAACAAATTAAATCTGATCAAACACGACCAACCCATCACTTGGTTCACTCAGTATCAGGTTGATGATGATGACCGGACTGGCTGGCTCACCGTTCGGTCTGCTGAAGTGGTCTTTTGCCGTGGTCGTGTAGTACAGGCCTGACAGACGGGCTGGGCTGAACTGTACATGGCTCCTTGTCATTAGGTCAGGCCCAGGCACATACACTGCCCGCTCTGTGTTTTTCATCTGAGGAGAGGAACATAATCAGCGTTATCCAATATGACACATCAGGATCTTTTAACATACCTAACTTAAAACATCAGAATCTAAATCTATAAAGGATCATGTGTGCAAATGTCATAGATCTCAAATATTCCCTTTAGAGATTTATGCAGCATTGTAAATCAGTAATATTATCCATACAAAACAACATCTAAGAAAGACATCCGATATCTCACATGAGGGAAGGAGATTCTGTTAATGGTGACAGACATCATCTCTTTGTTGCGCCTCACATCAGTGTCCCCCTTCGGTAAGGAACTGTAATTTCTGTTTCGTCTTGCTAGAACAACTGGACCTGCTGGGAAATAAATCAAATAGACTTAATCATGGGATAGATAATTGGGATAAATTAAGAGAGGTGTGTTTGATTGTTTCAGAATAAAGGTGAGATTATGGATTTGGTTGTTAAATGCTAAAAATGTAAGCGTTTATGTCTCATTTTGTCAGGGATTAAACTGTGCATTGAACAAGCTGCATACATAGCACCAATGTGTAGCCGCTGTAGAGCTGAGTTGTCTTTAAATAACTGTCGAGAACTTAAACATGCAGAGCAAACAATCAATACAGTTTGCACTAGACAATATCTGCTCAGTACAGTTACCTCAAACACAGTAAACTCTCCAAAATAAACATAAGAAATGGATAATCTATGTAAGGATGACCAGAAAATGAACGTATCTCACATTTTTACCATTTGGGGGCCTCTTGGTATTTGAAGGCCCCAAGCTAGTCTTTAGTTTATAGTACTGACTACTATTAAATCTTGGTTTTTCTGATTTTCAGTTAGCATGAAGGAAAATGTGGTGCAAAAACTGCCCTGACATTATTGTAGAAAACACTCACCCGCTTTGTAGTAACAAAAGGCTTCTCTGGATGTTGACACCCACGAGGCCTCAGAGAAATTTCCAAGGCTGAGCTTCAAACGGTCTTTCACCATAGTCGGCCTGTATGAAAAATAATAAAAAATAATGCATTTACTGTGTTTGTGTGGGTATAAACACACCACCAGATAATATGTGCCTTCAAAGAGTGACAAATAATAATTCCAAATTTTTTTTTATTTTAAACCAATTCAAGATCTAGATTTTTATTCTTTTTATTTTGAGTTGATCTATTATCAGTTTTTGCAGCCCAAGACACCTGAAACCTCTTGACACCCAAAGCTAAATCACACAGTGACACAAAGAGAGATCCAGCACATGTTGAAAGTTGACACAAGACCCATCAGCCGAGGTTTTCACTCCTGTCTCTTTGTATAGAATGTAAACTGAGTCACGTGGCAGGAGTTTTTCCAGTGAAGCAGAAAAGCTGCAGACCTGCCGACAATGGGCCAGCTGAATGACGCAACGTGTGTCGTCTCCGTTTCTGCAATCTTCACAGGATTACCCATGGGCACTGAGGAGGTGTGCTGAAGAAAGACATCATAAAAACAGTAACTGTTACGGTCCCGTGCTGATAACGCCCATTTCATGGAAAGACTCATAATAAGGGTCAACATGCTTGTTGCTCTTCTGTATGCTTAAAGCTGGCAGTGCTGGTACTCCCGGTCATACACTGTCTACCTGTACTTCAACTGGATTTCTGGTTCACCCCTATAAAGTAAATGGCTTCATTTAAACTGCTTGCTACAGATTAACAAACCAATTTGGATTTGTTCATAAATCTACCCCTAAATCTGATGTGAGTAAAACAGTAATAATACAACATGGGCTGTAAAAGTGAAATAATAAATTGGGAGGCTCTATAGAATGTGACATTTTCATCACTCCTTATCAACAATAAGGACAAAATAATGCTTTTAAAACTGGAACTAGTACACAGAAAGTCAGAAATCTTTTACAAAAGTAAAAGCAAAAATACAACAATAGAAAAATACAAGGTCTTGCTTTATTTAAAGTATTATCAGCTAAATGTAACTGAAAAAAGAAATGTGCTCAGTTTGCTTAATGGAAGCTGTTGGTAGATTGGTACACATTATGTTTGAAGATCACTGTTAATGATGCAGAAATGTGTAAGAAACATTTTAATGTCTTAACTAGGGTAGGTTGAGCTACATTAAGTACTGCACTTAAATAAATTAGACGTTCTGGTGCAGCTTTTAAATGTGGTCTGTACAATGAAAATGAGGATTCTGCATTATGTCTGAGCAAAAGCAGACCCCAGTGTTAATTGACTTTTTTTTCTTCTTTCCTTAGGTGGAAACTTTAAATTAATACACAAATTAGAGTAGAAGTCTTATGGAAACAGTTTCCTTCAAGAATGGGAAATTTTTCATTCAAGCTATTTGACTATTTGGTTGGAATCAAACCATTTGTTAATTTTTCATGACCAACAGCTGCTGCTTTGTTACCTTTTTCACAGATTGAGCAGCTCTGCTCGGGGCTCCCAGGAAGGCGCCGTTGTACTCGGAGACTAAAGTACGATGGCATCCGTCCCCTTTGATTGTGGGAAAGCCCTCTTCTACAGAAAAAAAAAACACCCAGGTTCTTCCTCTGATATTCATTGCAAGGTGATGATGTTGTCAGGCTGATGTTTGCCCCCTTTGAGATTTAATTCTTAACCTAATTTGATGAATATTCACAGCTCTCATAGGGCTTAATGCTTATAATTTAAGATGGATTTATTACTTTACAGTAGAAAAACAAACAATACAATCAAGAGTGCTGTCACTCACCTAGATGTTTAACTGTGGCCTTTACAAAAGGAGAGCAGCGGTATGGAGGGAAGAAGGCTCTGTTGGTGGTTTCTGGGGTCTTTTCTACTTGCTGGATCCTCTTCGTGGCCTCTAGTAGTGGAATGGGAGCAGGGGGGGGCTGGAAGGGCCGCGGCTGAAATTCCTGCGACTGGGTGGTGAGGAAAGTCTCCTCCCTGAGGTCTGCATGCATCTTGAAGTTGGTGCAAAGTGTCCTCCAGTGTGCAGTGCGGGTTGTCTTTGGCAATGGGTGACTATGGTATGATGCCTTCGTCTCTGTCTGGTACTCCTTGATATGCGCCATGTCTCTGTGGTCCATCTGGGCTGGGGGGAGCTGCTTAACAGGCTCTCTCCTTTTGGAAGAAAGAGGCTTGAAGTCCTCCTTGAAACGGGTTGAGAAGGTATCTGAATTGCTCCTGTACAGAAATGGGATGTTGGTACACAGGAAGGACTCTTTGCCCACAGGACGGGCTTGGATCAGGGTTTTTACCACTGCAGTCATAGTGGATACCACTACTGTCCCCTGCACACTACTGTAACTCTTTAGTTGAGCAAGTCACCTTGTTCTGAGGCAGGTGAAAAATGCTCCAACACCTCACCATGGAAACCTCTGTGCTGTGGAACATGATGATGTTGATACTGTTGCTGCTCCTGCAGAGAAACAAATGCATGCCACGGTGTCCTGTTACCTACTCAAAGGAAATGTGTGGACTGGACACACAAAACTATTCAACTGTACACAAACAACTGCTCATATTTAAGTAACAAGCCTTGCCCGAAAGAAGACTGTCATCAAAGATCTAATGGAGTCACCAGAGATGTTTTTCAAACTGGCTGTGCTCATGTTTTAAAAATGCCGCTTAGTAGATTCACCTATAAGAATCTACTAAACATTTGGAGAGCACATGCTTCTGCTTTTCAGTGGTCATATGAATAATTTAGCAATACCTTGAAAAAATGTATAGCACAGCACAGTATCTGAATTTGAGTGCACAATTATATTGAAAGTGTCAAATGAGAAAATGCATATATATAACAGCATGCACAGAAAAGGCTCTCTCTTTTGACATAACGTGCATGTTATGGAAATAAAGTGACCTACAAATATAATGTGATTTAATATTAAAGTTAATGGAGAAATTCACTGTATACACTGTGTGTTTGTTAAACTTTGGCACATTGTGCTGTCGTTGTTCATGCATGTTCACGTGTGTGTATGAAAACAATTTCACTACAACAGCAGGTGTCAGTCAAACCCCATTTTGGAGCAGTCGACTCCAGTCCAGACTGCACTTTGTCTCGAACATACCGCCATCCAGCAGTGAGAGGCGGCTGCTTTTATGTGCTCAAAATCTCAAACGTGACCCAACAACCTCTCTTCGTCATTACACAGTGTTTAATAAAAAACTGATGTCATGTTTCAATGGACTGTCGGCTTTGCTCACTGTCGCCCTCCTCGGTCTATTTCTGTGAAATATAATTCTGGCACATTAAAAAAATAACAAACTCTACGGAAATGTTGAACTATGGGTTTAACAGAAATAATAATAATAATTATAATAATAATAATAATAATGATGATGATGATGATGAGAAGAAGAAGACGCAGTAATTAGTATTAGTAAGTATTGCGACTTCCCTCATTACAGATTTGGATAATAATTTGTGTTTGATTGCTTAATATATAGTTAAGAATAATGTTTATTAAACTAAAGATGATTAAATTACACTTACGGAATTTATTCCCAAGGAAACGACGCAGACGGATGTGACGTATTTGTGTCTCCGCCTCTTCCGCCCTCTTTTCGTTGAGGCTCAGCTAGCGGCCGGGTGAGTACACGCGCTGTCTGCTGTAAATTTGTCCATTTTTAGTGACACTTGAGCTGTTTAATACGATTAAAACTACACCCTGTTTGTTGTAAGTCGACAGTAATTGTGTATTTAGCGTTGCTGGGTCAGCTCGATAGCAGAAAATAAAGAAAATCAGACGGAGCTCCACGCTAGATTTGCGCATGTGGCGAGGCCCCTCTGCTGCTAACTTCAGCTAGCAGTTTAGCTCCCAAACAAAATCAGCATAACCTGTCACTGTTAACATACTGGCGTACAAACAGTGGGGATTTCTAATACATGTGTTTGACAGGTGTCCTTGTTTCTGAGTTGTTGTGAAAAAGTGGGACCACAGTGAAAATATCTATAGCTTGTAGCTGATGTGAGCTTTTTTTTTTCTGTCTCAGCCTGCAAACATGCAGATCTTCGTGAAGACATTGACGGGGAAAACCATCACCCTTGAGGTTGAGCCCAGCGATACTATCGAAAATGTCAAGGCTAAGATCCAGGACAAGGAAGGTGAGCAGTCAGATTGGACTCTTAAAGTGATGGGAGTCTTGATAGTGGGAAATATTATAATTCATAACGAAACAAATGTCCTAGTTAGACTTTTGTGTTTAACAAGTAGAGCAAGGGGTATGACCGTTTTTGAGCTAATTTGGTAAAGGTACTTTAGTATCTTAAGAGAAATTCAGACGTTTTGGTCTGATGTAAGACTGGATTTCTGCTCAGTTTATGTTTTCATTCAGTCAACTTTTAAAAAACCTTTTAAAAGCACAAATAAGGTTTTAAGTAAATAGGCATTAAAATGAAATATTGTTTGACATCCTTGGATCTCTTAGCTACTTGCCTCTGGTACATGAAGAGCCGCTTATGTTCAAATGTAAATACAGTTTGGTTCATCATTGTCTGTTTTTCAGGTATCCCCCCTGATCAGCAGCGTCTGATCTTCGCTGGCAAACAGCTGGAGGATGGACGCACACTGTCAGACTACAACATCCAGAAAGGTATGGTCTTACCTGAAACAATATGTGCTTAACATGGCAATGGTTTATGAAAAACGAAGTGTCTGCTGCAAAGCCTTTTGAGTAAGGTAAAACAAGAGTCTTTTAGAAGTCTGTGGGTTGATGGCTTACATAAATTGTACTGCTGAAACAAGGGTGTTATATTCTGATTTCCTTCACATTACTTCATTAACCCCCATTTTGTAATTGTCCAGCACTTATTTCTCAAGCATTTAAGATGATCCATGGTTACTGTGATTTTTGGGTAGAGATGCTGTTCTGTTGTGCTGTCTCTGGATGTGATTGAATTTGAGACTGATATTAAGGCATCTCTCCACCAGAATCCACTCTGCATCTGGTTCTGCGTCTGCGTGGTGGCATCATCGAGCCTTCTCTCAGACAGCTGGCCCAGAAGTACAACTGCGACAAGATGATCTGCCGCAAGTAAGTCCTGAAAATGAATTATTGAAATACTACCTCAAACAGGGTTGATTGGTCTGCCATCAGTTTTATGAAAGTAAAGACCTTCACTGAGGTTATATGAAAGATTTATGTGACTGCTGCTTGTTTTGGTTAATTTATGTTAACAGACTGAAATCCTGAATCCTCAAATTCAGTAACTCTTGTGTCATTTATAATGACCAACAAACCAAATGTAAATCTAGTGGTGTTTCAAGGACTGACTGGGTTGTGAAATTAGCTCAGCCTTTTCCTTGTAGTTGACTCCTTGACCACTTGTGTTGCAGGTGCTACGCCCGTCTGCACCCCCGTGCTGTCAACTGTCGCAAGAAGAAGTGTGGACACACCAACAACCTGCGTCCCAAGAAGAAGCTGAAGTAGACATTTTGGCTGAATGGGCTCTTGGTGCCATTTTGTGTTAAAATAAATGTAAAGGAAAAAAATGTTGCTTGTCTGCTTGTATTATTCAGTGGTAGGAATAAATTCTGAATTTATGGGTTCATTTGAATTCATGTGTGTAATACATGATCAGGGTGGGTTTAGTTTAACAGGAAAACAAGAAAACGGACTGAGACCAGATTAAGCTGGTGCAATAAAATTTGTTTGCCAAATGAAGATAAGATATTCACAGAAAGTTTCTATATTTATGAGAATTTGGCAAGATGTTTGCGTCAGAGGTTTGTTTTAAGAAGCCTGTTAACTGACTTATCTGGGTAATTCAGTAAACCTGCCACGTGGAACTGGCACTGGTTGGGACAAACAGTGGATGCACTCCAACACCTGACTGGCACAGCACTGGTTTGTGGAGCAGCTTCCACTTTTTCAATTTGGCACACAAGGCAGCACATGGTATATGTGGTAGTGTGAATTGACTGGCCTGTGTGGCCAAAACAAAAAAAAAAACAGGTGTCCCACCGCATTGTCAACACTACTGAATAAACCATGTGGTTGAAAGGAAGAAGGTGCTGTTCTGCCCCTGCTAACACTAAAACGCTCTGAAGAGATGCTTTCATTACAGCACCTGTAGCTCCCACTGCTCTTTGATCATCAGCTCATAGAGCAATCAGCAGTTTCAAGCAGGTTTCCCATCTTTGTT
Organism: Amniataba percoides; assembly: GCA_037176925.1. Taxonomy (NCBI): domain Eukaryota; kingdom Metazoa; phylum Chordata; class Actinopteri; order Centrarchiformes; family Terapontidae; genus Amniataba; species Amniataba percoides. The sequence goes on from JBAJHX010000106.1 coordinate 9,666,827, forward strand.
GTCACATATGCATCTTAGCAACTGAGTACTAGAAATTTACAAAAACTTCAGCTCGAGACATATTCTTAGTCCAAATACATCCACTAACTAAAATATCAGTCAAGGAAGAAATCTGACCATATGTTGGCGTGTGAGATGCAAACTGACAGGATACTAAATTACACAACACAAACTCATTTCTTGCCCTCCCATCACACAAAGACCACAGCAGTGACTTTGCATGACTGAGTTTTAATGTTAAACAGTTCTGTACAAATATAAGGAACTCATCTCACATTGTCAAATCCCATACAAACGCCTGCTCTCTCCAAGTTCAGTGATTCTTGTGAAACAACAAAATTGTGGTCTTGAACTGACCAGCCCTGGCTGACATTCTTCCTCTCAGTTACAAACACGTCAGTGAAACTAACTGAAGCGCTCTGAGGTATTTTGAGTCATACTGAAAGGTCAAATGTTTTGGATACTGAGCAGTTAAACTTAGGTTAAATTTAAATTAATCTAACAGAGATGGACTTAAGCTTCATACAGAAGTAGTGTGTTTATTCCAGTTGATGTGGCATCAGAGTGATAGTGGTGCATCTTTGGTACTGCGTTTTCTCTTGTAGCTTGCAACAGATGTATTCAGACGGCCTTATACCAGTGTATGTAAAGAAGAATCCACCCAAAGATTTTGGTTATTCCTGTCTTATTGTGTGAGCAATTTCTGTGTGTGCCTGCCTTTTACAATAAACACTTCAGCTAATGATTTCCTACATTTCCCAGAATGTATTCTGATACTGATTTTGCTATTGAGGAGAGTTATATTTGAACAGACAGCAGTTTTAAGGAGAAGAAACATAGTGTGATGGTTCATCATCATCAAAGAATCATCATGAAAAACCACTACTGATTGGCGATAGATGTGTAATGCACACTGTTAGTCTCCAAACAGCAATATATATATAAGGTGGATCTCTCCTTCAGTTTGTTGTAGATTTGCACGTGCACTTAAGATTTTATTCTTGTCAACTATAAAATTTTAAAACAATTGATGATCTAGTAGTCACGTTACACTCCCAGACTCCTAATGTATTTACACAGTGTTATTGTGCATTAATGATACACTGGAATAAGGCTGTCGTGAAGCAAAGTGTTTCTGACATCAACCGTGATGAGCTCATGCTGAGCAGCCGATGGCCTCCGCAGTTTCTTCACGCTTGATAAAAGGCTGGTAGCGATCTGTCATAATCTGGTGTAGCCATGAAAAATAAACACAGTTGTGGAAAAAAAGCACATCTGCTGTTAAAATGGATGAGAGCAGGCTTTACAGAGGTCTCATTACCTACAAATTACATTAATTAACTATAAACAGGCATCTACGCTAGGAACTTTATTGCTAATTCAGGGACGCTTGCATGTTGCAGCTGATGTCAGTCATTCCCAGACAGTGTAGTAATTCATCAAAATGATAAAACATTAATTTTATCTGGCTGGAAATATCATGAAGCCTCTGCAGCATAATGCAGTAAGATATTATGACAATTATTATTACTGTAATAGGTTTGTTGAACTGTAACTCAAGCATATTATAAATTATAAAGACACCATGAGTTTAAAATGTTACTACTCTTACAAAGACGTAACTGCAGATTAATGTAATAATGGTCAAGTACATCATCTGGTAGTTTGTTACATTTTCAGATGTCTCTATAACCTTTTTAAATCACATTTGACTTGTTATTATGATCCTGACAGTTACTGCATCATCAGCTGCAAAGGACTGCACTTCATTTGTACCTTTATTACTGTCATATGAAGAAATCAATAACTCATCAGGGGGCGAGAAGCAAAGATCGATAGATATTGTGCATCAGAAGTTCACATATAAAGCTGACAGACAAGTCCATTAAGTACCCAATTACTAAAACTACTGCAGTTGTGCTTTTTAACTCGAGCAGTCTCCGTTTTCACACTGCTAAGTATTGTGCACACACACGCACACACACACACGCAGGCACGCAGGCACGCACGCACGTGCGCGCGCGCACTCACACACACACACACAGCTTCACATTCCTTGGCAGGTACGGGGCATCTGCAGAGCTCATGCAGTGCTCTCATAGTGATCTATGCTCTGCGGCTCCGATGAGCCTCTCTAGGGTTGTTGTTACTATTATGGTAAATGGTAGTGTTGAGCAACACAGAAAAAAAGTACATAAAGAAGAACTGCATCATTTTGTGAACACTGACAAATGTAAACAAAGTCAAACTTGGCACGAACATCATCAAGTGCAATCTCAGGTTCAGCTCCGCAGCATCAGGGTGGGAAAGCAGCGTCGCTAACTGCAGGCCACAGTGACACATTGAGACCTTTCCTTCACCCGCTGACCCGCCTGTAAAAACAACCACATTTTAAATTCAGCATCAGTTTGGCTGGAAGCCATCTTGATTTCCCATCCTGACCGCGAGTAACCCACAGATGAACACAAACAAGAGAAGAAGTGGGAAGAAAGAGCAGTCCTCATAAAACATGAACAAAAAACGTCCGTACGCTGGCGCTCCTCAGAGGACAGAGTGTGAGCAGGTTGTTGCATCTCTGAGTTTGTTGCTGTTCTGGATGGTGTGAGGCCAGTCCAGGCTGCTGATGGTGAACCAGAGCTGACTTTATTCAGGGACTCCATGTGTCTTTACCCTGACCACGCTCCCACTGGGCGCATCTCCACAGTGTTACGAGGACACCAAGGTGAACTCAAGGCTGTTATTGTGTAAAAGCAGACATTTTACTTGTATAGCTTGTCTAGATTTCTCTCAGCTCTCTTACCCACAGTGACTTCTGAGATCTGGCAATAACCTTATGACAAAATACATATTTAAAAGCCTTATTCATTCAGGATTATTGTCATATGTTGGCTGTTAATTTAACGTGTCAGTCTTCTGACAAACAATTCAGTAAAAAAGATTTGTCGATGTACGTACATTTAGTATAGGCATAAAAATGTTATTGTCCATAAAATTTTATTTTCCAACCATCTCAGATTTTTGATGGGTGTACTGCTGTAACAGGACTGTAGTTTTACTTTCTGTCCTGAGACACAGATGAATGGTAAGAACCTTCAACTCTGCAGGAAAACAGAGGACTGTCAGGCCGTTATCTTTTGTTTTTTTACTGCTTAAATTACTGCTCCTCTTGGCCCCTGAATGACTATATTAATACAAATAGACTGTTCGCTTTTTATTAAATAAAGATACATCACACAAAGTTGTAAATCCTATGATAACTGTTGGAAATGTCAACTTTTGCAAAATAGCAGTCTTCAGTCTTGGTACGTAAATCCTCGTTTAAAGGTGCTTTGTGTATTCTTCAATATCAATAAATCATTACCATATTCATTTTGAGACATAATAATTTCCATGAAAAACTCACTGAAAGGATTATCAGGTACCGGGAATCACTACTAAGCATTTTACATTGTAACCCACCAGGTCAGATTTTGACAAAATACATTAGATTGATATGACAGCAAAAACAGGAGGAGGGCACTGTTCTTCCAGAGCAAATGGAAAAGTAATTTTATTCTCTGCAGGGTCCTGTCAGTGATTTGTGATAAACATACCATGGCTGCAGTATTAATGAGACAAATATTATATTGCACATAGCACCTTTTCACCAGTTTTCTGATCCTAAAAAAACTGATCCATGGAGGTAAACACCTGTGCAGCTTTGATTTCTGCTCCGCTGATACTCCAGTAAAACACAAATCAAGGCCACACGGGAGGAACCAGTGCTGACTGTGGAGATGCAGCCCTACTGCTGTTGTGGTTATTTGTCAACAAGCTTGGCCAGACTCTGTCTGAGGTCATTCAGGTCGCAGATTTTGACGTCCAGAACCTCAATGATACGTTGGACCTCAACCTCTGCCTGCTCCCGCTCCTCCTGGCTGGAGGCCAGCGTCTTCTCAGCGCTTTGGACTCGCTCCTCCAGTTCGGTGTTTCGTCTCTCCATGTCCTGCAGACACATCAACAGCTCTTTATACAGTTTTCACAGCTGAATACATTTTTGAATATTTTATGCATGAGTTGGTGTCCAAATTTTACACATTCTTTATATTATTGAGAGATTAGCAAAAGCAAACAGAGCTCTTCACGGTTTATAATGTATTTCTTTGTGGAATACACCCTGCAGAGAAGTGCTGTGAATCATTCTGGTGACTCTGGTGTCTGCGAAAAGTGCTGACAATAATGCACAAATGATTTGTACGTGGATTTTCTTCCTTCCTACCTTCTATGTAAGTCTGGGGAAGCAAGGCAGACCCCAACATTGTACACAAATGTTCAGACCTGCAACCTGAGTTTAGTGCTGAGAAGTCTGTACATTTAAATTTCACCAGCAACATATAAACAAAGAAAGCTTTGGAGCAGATACAAGTAAAGCATCTTCCTTACTGACACTTTAAAATACAGTTTACTTCTGCCGTTTTCAGCCAACCAGTTCAGCTTTATTTAAGCACCAATAAAGGCTTATTTGCTTTAAACTGTTCATATTGCAAATGTAAATGTGCAATTTTGTGCTTCAGGTTGTTATTCTACATCCCAACTGCACCAATGAATAGATTATGGATTGAACACAAGGACAGCAGAGGTCAAGTGTGAATAAACTATTTTTAAAAATGACAGAAAACCTAATAAAGACTATGCAATATGCATCAGGTATAGCCTATAGCATTAGCATCAGAAAATTTACTATTTCTTTTTCTCCTTGAAGTTCTCCTGCACTGATTCTCTGCTGCAAGTCACAATTGTGCCATCTCTTTTACAGGTATAGTATCAGGGCTTTGATTTTCCATTAGTTGGCTGCATGGCCCCGTTTGGTTTGGTGAACAATGCGAACTCTGCACTCTGCAAAACCAAACTTGTTTTTTCTGTCATAAGGCAGCTTCTAGTCTACGCATATCAAACCAACTGAGACTATAACAGGATGAAAAATGTGAAAAAAATAATGTAAATGTAAGACAAGACAACAAAAAAAACCACCAAATACATCAGTAACATCAAAATACATCAGAAGCTTTTCTGCTATAAATATGTGCAGAGTAGAGACAGCTTGTACTTGTATAAGACTTGAAAAGAAAACCCTTTAAAGACTGAACCTGTGACCTCTAATTTCTTCATCAATGGCAAAAAAATCATGTCTGGTTTCAAACTGAGGATGAAACACTGTTATCTTCCTCCCTGAAAATGAATTAGTTGTACATTTCTGTGATATAGTACAACCTCCACAAAAAGAAATAACTATGAAAAGGTAAGTAAAGAGAACCAATATGTGTCGTGCAAACATGATATAATTATGTCAACAAGAACAAATAAAACTCACTATCTCTCAGGTTTGCACTAACCCATCAGACCCAGCTACCAGCCCCATCTATCGTGTTTAATAAGAGCTGTAGCCTTGAAAATCAATGGTATGATAAAAGTCTGTCTTTGAAGTGTTAAGACCTCGGCACACAACAGCGTGCTTCTCCTCAAGGATGATACAGAAAGAACCAAACTAAAAACAAATAAGAAATGTCTAATTCACAATTTAATCAATCCCATGTTAATTGAGAGTTGACTTAACACAGGTATTTAACAACAATGTAATCTTAGCTTGTATTTTGTGATTTTCCATATTCTTAAAACATCTTAGATCAGATACAGACAGGTGAAGAAACTCGCACCTGTTTAGGTCCAAGTCACTACTTTAAGACAATATATGTGTTGTGTATTAATCTTCTTGATATATGTTATTGTTTGTTAATTGAGAAATCTATTGTAAAACTATAAACTGTAACCTGTGAATTGTGTGTGCAGTTTCCAGTATGTGCACAAACGGTACAGTATACTGTCCTATCACTAAACCTAAAGTACATTATTTGTTTACCATATGAGGTATGTGCCATTTCATAGTAGCATCAGTATGTTCGAAATGCAAAGCAAATCAGGTCTGACTTCTGACTGCAACGTGGCGAGTCGGTCTGAACACTCCTGCTCAAGTTTTGAAGAGAGAAACGACACCTCGTTGTCAGCTTACCTGGAGTCTCTGCATGGCCTCCTCTCTCTCTTTCTCTAGCTCACCCACATCTGTTTTCTTGCTTTGTAGATTGTGAATTTCCTGAAAACACAGACACACATCCACCATCACTGTTTGTCACAACATGGAACTTTCATTTGATTTGCACCAAAATATTTAATGTAGAAGCTGAGTCATTCCTCATGAACCAGGTTCACGATCAGGTCTGGGACATCTTGATGTTTCAGTCACCAGGAGAAAAACATTATCGTGACCTTGCCACAAATCTTAGAAGAGGAAGATGATGGGACGGGCCTGGTTATGTTAATGAGTTTGGAGGACAGCAGCAGGCTGCTTTCAAGGAATATTTCACTTTAATATCCATTTTATTCATCCCAGGAAAATGGTTTTTGGCTGAGCGTGCCCAGCATGCATTTTATGGACACCGACTTGGCTCAAACAGCCGCAAAAAATTCACAAGGTGATACTTTGGTATCATAAAAAAATCATATTAAAGCAGGCTTGGAAAGTGTTATGAAGATGAGTCAGAGTGGTGTTAAGTCCTGGTTCCACTTAACATGTAGGTGGCAGCTCTGGACCTTTTGTGAGGTGCTTTATCAAAGTCCTCTTCACCTGACTAACCCGATGAGTCAACAAGAAAAATGAGAGCGTCTCAACGATAAATTAAGGACTTTGTAGAGATTAAAACTGGAAGCACATAAGTAAAAGCAAGAAGACACATTCTCTTCTTTTATGCCTGCTTGGATTTTGAACATTAAACATTTTGTTTTAATTAGCTTTTGGTCACCACACAAACAAGATTACTGAGCCAGAATACCAGATTTTATTATAATCCTTAAAGATGATTCAGAGAATAAATATTTAAACTGGTACTTGAACTTCTCAAGCTCTCCAAGTTTAATAAATAAAAAAATGTTCTTTTATCAGGGTCTTTTTTCAACAACTGAAAACAAACTATCCAATTAACTTCTGGCAACATTTTACTGGTGGATTCTCAGCTGGCTTTCCACACTGATGTTGTGTTTAGGATGGTGGATGGATCTGGACAGTGTGCAGTGCAGGGAGTGAACTGATGTCTTGCCTGCTCTTTGGCGCTCAGCAGGGCCTGCAGCTCCTCCAGTGAGCGGCTCAGCTCCTCTCTACCGGTCTGACTGGCAGCAGGAGGCCCCAGCTGGGCCTCGAGCTCCGCCACCTGGAACACACACAGACACACAATAAATACACACCTAATAATAAATCAGATGTAAATAGCACTTCCCAGTGTTCTCAACATAACAAGACTAAGAGTCTACAGCCACACTGGCAAGATAATACAAAATAAAAATATACTGAAATAACGTTAAAACTAGGGTTTTTAGAATCAAGTGGAGCCGAGTAGGAACATCTGAGAGATCTTTTGAGTATTAAAAGAAATGGGGGGCCTCTTTAATGCAGGTTTTTCCATGATCCCAATTTATGACCAAAGGCGACCAGGTCTTTTCTGACTGTGGAGCACTCTGCCCGCTGAGATCAGACACACTGCCATTAACATCTGCTAAATCCCTCCTTAACACTGTCTTTTACAGGAAACCGTTTATGAATATTTAATATGTTCCTGAGTTTTATCATCACACTGTTGCCATTTTACATTTTTACAATCCCTGCTTTTGTTTTTATTAGTTTATATTTTAAACTGCTGCTTTTTATTTATGTTAAGCACTGACATTTTAAATAAATGTGCTGTATAAATAGAGTATATCATATAATTATATTATACAGACAGGTGACATATGAAATGAAAAACCAACGTAAAGTGTCTCAGTATGAAGTTGGGCCACCATCTGCCTTTCAAACAGCATCAGTGCTCCTTGGCAGTGATTCTCCAAGTCTTTGAGCTTCACTGGAGGGATGAACACCATTTTTCCAAAACATATCTGCATATATCGCTGTCTGACAAGTCGCTCCACAACCTGCCATGTGACAACATGTGACTCAAATCATTTTGTCTTCATCAAATCATTCAGAGACGCCTCATTCTGCATTTGTTATGTTTCTCAGTTCATTTATTCAGGTTTTTCCCTTTAATTTGTCTCTCGTCTGTAGGTGATACAGTCTTTGGGGCAGGTGTATTTGAGTAGGCAGAAAACACAGGTTGTATTAAACAGACCTGAAAATACTCAAAAGAATATAAATGTTGTATTAAAAATACACAGAAATGGTATGAAATAAGTCTCCTTTGTAAACAACATAGTTCTCATTTGTGACCTTTGACCTCAAGAGTTGAAAAAAAACACTGATTTACTTTTATAATCTAATTTGTTCTTTTTAGTCCTTTGTCTGAAGCTGATCAATCTTTTATGAGAATAAGGTAATAAGGTTTTTCCATAGTTTGCTGAAAGACAAAGTGAAAGGAAGAAAAGGGTAAACAGGGTGAGCTGAATGATGCAAGCTTGTTTTTTCATGTTTATCCAATGAATGGACTTTCAAAAGAACGTATGAACCTGATGTGTGTGGTGTAATTTTCTAAACTCAGAGAACAACACATGACCCTTCACCTCCTCTGAATTCAGCAAAAATTGCTTTTTTACATGCCAGCAGCAGAAAATACAATAATATATTCACCACCAAATCCACATATGTCTGATGATTTCTACTGATGGAAACAACCAAACTCCAAGAAGGAGGTCATCACCTTCCCGCCTACACATATCCACCTCCACACACACACACAGATTTCCACAGCTGTCTTTTTAGTCAGAACTTGGAGCGTCTTTAGTGGCATCCATTGTGCATCATTCTGCTGTGCAATCTAGAAATGAATCAAGGACCATTTTTATTATTCATACCCTCTCTACATCTCTCTTGAACCTCCACCACACACACACACACACACACACACACACACACACACACACACACACACACACACACACACACACACACACAC
>JBAJHX010000106.1:9677417-9703367 GCA_037176925.1 Amniataba percoides
GTGTGTGTGTGTGTGTGTGTGTGTGTGTGTGTGTGTGTGTGTGTGTGTGTGTGTGTGTGTGTGTGTGTGTGTTGGGTTTCCTGCTCCTAGATCGACATTTTCCTTTTCTTCCCTTTAGCATTTTCACAGGCATAAAGTGGCTCTTTATAGATTCCACATTACGCTACGTCACACACATGAAGCTGAGCTTCAGAAAAGCACTGCGGTTGAAGGGGGGGGGTCCACAGCATCCCAGAGGACTCAACCTCTCTGCATCCACTCTGTATGTGACAGCTACTGTCCCCAGAGGCACAAGCTCCATCTCTCTGAACTTTACACAGATATAGACATGAGGAAAGAAACCTGCGCAATTTCTTTTTAAATTAATATTCCCAGGAACATTTCAATCTTAATAGACTGAGAGGAGATTGGAAAATCAATGGTCTTCCACACATACACATGTATATCTGAGAGCAGCACCAAGGCAAAGACTCGGTTTATTATTCACTATATTCTACAGAGTTAAAATAGGCCTGCCTATATATCTGTGATGTCTACTGTATGTTGACCTTAAATTTACTCTTCCCAAAGAATACGATGTTTACGATCAGGGCTCACTTTCTTTAGGAAGTGTGTTTCTATAGTTGGAGAGTCTACAAAATGTTTATCTATGGAATTCATTCAACAGTAAAGACAGGCTGATACTATGGTTCAGAATTTAAATATCTTTGCATTTCATATTTTAACTCCTTGTTATGTTTTTAAGTGGTTACATTTTAAATTGATGTTGTGTAACTCCATATACACCTTACAGGGTTCTATAGGTAGCTAAATAGATAATATAAGCAAAACCATGCTCAAGTAAAGGTAAAATTAATGTCTTCAAAATAAAGAAATCCATTTAACTATTACATTTAAAATATGAATATAATCTAGGTATCACACTCCATGTGTTGCTTATTCTTGTTATAACTGAGCCAGGGTCAGAGTCAACCCAGAAACCCAGAAAATAAACCCAGAGCCTTTCTGCTGTGGATGAACACACAAACGAGAGTGTGACGAGGGAGAAAAAGCCAGCCAACCTCTCTCCTTCTGCTCCTACGATGATTTATCTTCTTGCTCTAACTGGGGCAGAAAGGGGGGAGGGAGCTGGGCAGTATAGGGTGTCCTGTCCCAAAAAGAAAAAAAGAAAAAAAAAAGAGGAAAAAAAAACATCCCTGCCCCTCTCAACACCCCGTTGCCAAACCCTGGAGGCCTGCTCCACTTCCAGCCACCTGGTTGACTTTGCTGCAGTGTGTGTGTGCACGCGGGTATCTGTGTGTGTTCGGGGGGGTAACCTTCACCTGGACTTGTAGAGATAGATGGAACCTGAACGAGGGCTAAAAATAAAGGGCCAGTTTTCTGTCACGGGTGGTAATAGCTCTATCGCAGGTCGGTTTCGGCAGCGTTTAATTCTGTCGCAATGAAGAAGCCTTGTTAAGCTTGACCAAGGGCATAATTTTCTCCCTGTAAATTAAAGATGAAATGTCTGCGTTCTGGCCCCGCGATTATCACGGGAGCCTGTCAACAGAAATATCCCAAGGAGGGGGGACAGGATGAAATATGCATCTGCAGTTTGGAAGAAACCAAAAGCGCATGGGGATTATAGTGGGATACTTATAGATGCAAGAATAAAAAAATAAAAATGCAGTTGCTATCGGTCACATAGTGGGGGGAATGTTTCCTGCAACAAAATTACACCCTGTATTTTGGCTTTGATTTAAGAGTTTATCTTCACCTCATCTGTCATTTTATATAAATGTAGACACCTGAGTTGGATGATTTGATCTAAATTATAACCCTGTTCATACGTATATTACTATCAATAATAAACAAGTTAACTGTTAACTAGTATCTACTACGATTAAAACAACTCCTGTGCAGCTAATGGAGATTGAGATGAAGACTTATTTTAGAGAGGTTTACTGGAGGACATATTTCCTCCTTTGGGTGTGAAGTGACTGACAGAAAGCAAACTTTCACATAACGCAGCACTGACATAAAAACACTCAACTCAGCACAATAAAATAAAACAGGAAGTTTATCCAGGTTTATTCATTTAGACTAACCTGCCCTATGCAAAGTGGTCATCTCTAAATTTAAATGACTAGCTTCGGGTGTTAGTGTTTTACATATTTTAATAAGTATAGTAAGCATTATTGCGTAGTTTAGTTTAGGCAATAATACTTCATTCTGATTCATTTGCAGGTGTTTGTTAAAACTGTAAATATATATCACAACAGTTGTTTCAGTCAATAGTTTGTTATGACTATTCGTTCATGTCAAGTCAGATTTATACACAGAATATTTTTTCTGGCCAATCGCAAATTTGTCTTGGAAGGCTTTAGAAGCTGATTGTAAAAAAAAAAAAAAAACAAAGGGAAAAAAAGCAAAAACCCTCACTGTGTCCAGTAAATTAAACTATAAACAAAAACAGTGACGCCGATGCTTCATGTCAATTTCTCCTACATTAGACAATGGCTTAAACAGATTGCAAACTATTGAGGCCTCTAAGTGGCTGTGATTTTATAACTACATCACCTGGTCTCGGAGGCGATCGGTCTCCTCCTGGTATTCGGCCAGCTGCTTCTTCCACTGCTCAACGCTGCTGTTGGCCTCCTGCAGAGCTGCCACCAGTTTGGCGTTACTGTCCTGCAGGGTGAAGAGTTCAGCCTCCAGGTTTATCTCACACATAGACCTAAGAGGAAGTCACAAAAATAAGAAAAGGAATTAGCGTAAGGCAATCATTTATTTTCATTTGGTGCTGAGCAGCTATTATACTTTTTTAAAGAGCTTTCTGCTGAAATGATCTGTCAGCTGATTTAAGATGATGACACTGATGGACAGAGAGGGTCAGGCCAAACAGTTGAACAGTGAGCTGAAAGATGTTAAAACACTCACCCTCAATGTTGATTAATGTGGCTTTAAAGACCTTGAGCTGGTCAGCTGTTACTGTCAGGAAGAGGCATTGCAGGAAAATGTGGAAGATAATGAGGTGAAGTGAAACTTTTATATTATGCTGCACCAGCTGTTTGGAGAAATTTGACTGACTTTTATTTGATTTTAAAGAGCCATAAGCTCATGTATTTTAATGTTTTCAGATTCTGACAGAGAATTAAATGGCTCACTGTGACTGGTTTCTATTACCATTTTCCTATTATTATTATTATCATTATTATTTTCTTTCTCTCTTGTTATTCACATCTTTTACAAGTCCTGCTATTAACAGTGCTTTGGTACTAAAATAAAAATATTCTCCACTGAGCACTCTGGAAAACAATTTCCACCTGTAATAGAACGGAGCAGTATGCATGTTTAATAAAAGAGAATTACAGAGACCACAGGCGACTCTGGGAAAAACAATTATGTGTTATCTTTTATTAACATGTGGGAAAGATGGATCAGGTTCGGCGTGCTGGGAAAGGTCAGGATTCAGTGGGGATATTTAATAAACCAGGGAGCTTTCACACGAGAAGGCAGACTTCAGGAAACAGACTCTTTGTCATGACGACCAGACGAACAGCTTGGCAACCATAAAACTACTCACCATGGCAACAGAAGAAAAAAAGCCTGCGTAGGCTTATAACAATCATAAAATAAAATCACTGGGATAATAGGTTGTAAGGCAGCTCGATATGAGTGTTTCTCTGCTTCCTGGTCTCAGAATGAAGGTTGAGTGATCAATAATGGGCACCATGATGATGATAATTATAAGCTTCACACACACATCACTGTGGATCCGCAGACTGTCCACCTGTAGTGCAGTTTCAAGACTACTTTCTTCTTTGCGTTAAAACATTTTAAAAATGACTCATTGCTTCACATCTACTTTATCAATGCTGTTATATTTCTTAAGAACTGAAAGTTCACACAAACGGGAGAAAGAAAAGGACACATTAGTTTTGTTTTCTCAGAGGGGAGCACTCATTCACTGCTGCCAAAGAAACTGTTTGTATCTCCTGACTTTTTGTTCCCAGTGTGAGTCGCGCTCCAAATACCCACTCCTGGCCCTGACGAAGCGGCACTGCATACTAGATTAGCTGAGATTGCTCTCAAAGTTCATGTTTACAACTCTACCTTCACTAATTCCCATCAAATCTGCCTGTCAAAATCCAGCGTGATGCACTCAAATATGGAAAATATGTTTGAAAGTTTGTCTTTCTTTTCAGATTTGTCTCCCGGTGACATTATCAGCATTGTATTCTGATTCTACAGGTAAAGTGTTGCTGTATGGCTCAGGGAGAATTGCAAAAGTTAGACTAGTAGGCAAGCAGAGCCTTGGTCTATGTTGAAGGCTGCACACAATTTAATCATTGATAAGATGGCCGTGGTAAATGAGAGACCAGCAGGAGCCCTTCCTTATCTCTCTCTGAGCTCGGCCACTAATTAGCTGAGCCGGGTAGTTCACATGGCAGCCCACTGGATCGGGAAGAGATTTGGCAACTCACATTCATACATCAGGAACACACTGCATATGAATATGAAGCCGGGTTAGGGCTGCAGGCTCATCACTACGAGTGACCATTTTCACATCCTCAGTATCATAGAAACACTGACGAAAGACAAATAAAATCTGAATTTGAGCCCTTTAAAAAAGTAAGCATGTGGGCACCAGTGTTTAATCTTGGGCAGTGGGGATGTGATGCTCCTTTCTGCTGCAGCCACAACTTACATTTTTCCAGTTCTCAAAATATTTTTCATTTCCTGCTGTCAGTTCTTTGGTCATCCGTCAAATAGCAGCACTTATTTCAGTTGTATTGTGAGTACCAGCTCGGCTCTCACACACTGTGTGGTTAACAGTGTGTGTTGTTTGTAGAAGAAATCCACAAACACCACATACTGTCTCTGTCCAAACGTGTTCGCTGTGTGAGAGAGGCCACATTTTCCGTTTTGTTTGTTCATAGAATATCTCAGAAACCTGTGAGGAGCTTTCAGCTTCAAAATGTTATGTGATATTTATGATTAGTAACATCTGAAATTTACTGAACATTTTTTCTATTTTATTGTGACCTACATGAAAGAATTCTGCACTGTGATGCATTAATATATTGAAAACATTTGCATTTTTAAAATGACAAATGTAGAGACTGGTGAAGCTTCACCAGAGGTCTGATCTCTTTAAGTGCTTTGCAGTTTAATGGCTTGTAATCATTTTTTTCTCCCCTTTACTAACACAGAGGACAGGTGTTTAGTGGTTTGAGCTTCACAAAGTGCTCTGGGTCTTTACATCTGCTCATGCAGCCAAGCTGAGGGTTGAGAGGGGATTACAACCTTTATGTAAACTTCTCTAAATATCTCTGTGTTTTGTGTATTACTGTCACACACTGTGGTATTATCATTATGCTGTGTGTGTCGCTGCAAGCCAAATATTCTTTCATAAACATCTGAAGCTCCGAGAGCATTTTCACTGCATGTGGTCCCTCTCCACCCCTTGTCTCTGCCCTGTGTTGTAAAATAAATATCCTAAATAAAATATAAGTTCAGCATGCTGTATAATAAATATACTAATGAAAAATTGATTATGGCATTATATATGAAGTGCAAGTTAAAGAAAGTTAATAAAAGCAAGTTTTACACTGAGCCAAAAGTAAACCTTTGGTACAAGTAACATCTGTGAGGTTTAACAACAATGGTCTTTCTGAAGGAAAAGTTCTGTAAGTCTCATTTTTAATTAGGTCAATAGAAATTGTGGCTCGCCGTCAAGTAATTAAAGCTATTGCTTGTTATTTTCTCAAGACAATATGAAAAAAAAAGTATCATCATTACCCTTCAGACAACATCTTTTTAACCCTCTCCTTCTCTGCCGTCAGCTCCACTTCAGCGCTCTTGCTGCGAAACAACTTCTCCTCGCCGGGCCCGTTGACTGTGAGCAGTGGTGGAGAATGCCGCTCCTCTGACAACTCCTAGACCGACAGACAAGACAACGTAAACAGCTCTAATAAATATACAGACCAGTTCTGTTATACGGTTAAAATTAAATCAGCAGCGTCTCTCATAATGTGGCATTTCAATCTGCACCTGTACTTATTCAACGATTAGATAAGTGTTCAAAACTAGAGAAAAATCATATTTTTTGGGATTACAATGTAAATCCTGATCACCTGACTGCAGTTTTCCTATTATAAGATGAATCTTCTGAAACAAACTGTTCTTCTTGTTGTTCTAATGCAGCAACACACCCCATGTATAAAGATTTTGGTACAAGATTAAGCACAGCTAATTAGACCTTTGCTCAGAGGTTCCAGTTTGAGCTAGTGACAGGCCCATTATTGTCTCTGCATCCAGACCTGTCATCAGAACAAAATGAAAAAGACACAGCAGCAGGACAGGACAGAGCTCAACCTGCTAGAGCCCGTCTGGACTCCTGTAAACAGGCTCCACGCAGAGCGAGCAGCCATGTGTGGAGCCCAGCTGCCTTCTCCTCAGAGATCTGACTGGACTCTGACACAACAGGAAATGACTGATGTGGATGTCTGTTGAGATATATACTGCACATGAGGCAATAGGCTCACTATTGGTGCAAGTTTCACTCAGAAAATAACTATCAGCTGTTGTGTCTTGCCAGTCTGTAAATATTCCTACAGCTGCTGAAATTTAGCATAAATTGTCACATCTAAGCCACCATATGAGTGTCCAGCTTTACTCTCTCTTCTTATTAATGTCTACTTGCAAATGAAAACCTTCAACAGCAGGTGTACGTTTTCTTTCAGGTCAACCATGTGATATTTTCCATGTTTACATCAAGCATGTTAAAATACTGGTTATGTAATAAGTTTTTTAGCATCCAGTCAGTTTTAATCATATCATAATCATCTGATGGTCAATAAAAATAATAATAACAATGTCATAATAAAGACAAACTCCACACAGCCTCATCTAAAGGTCCATTTAGTGACTGTTCTGCAGGTTCACATCACATGATCTTCCTCAGCAGATGTAGTTTGTTCAGTTATCATTCATTGTAGATGTTCAATATTTTTTTATCTATCTGGTTCATGTCCGTGCTGTCTTACAGGTTGAGCTTCATTCTGTTGCAATGTGTATCTTGTATTTTGTAGCTGTATTATAACAGATACAGAGATAATTTTGTTTCACTTCATTAAAACTTTACAGTTTCATAAAGTTTCATCCATGCCTTTTGGACTTTGTCAAGTTTTAACATGACCTTAATTCAAGCATCCAGATAAAGTAATTCTAGTTGACCTTTAGGTTTTCTTCTGAGAACATAAAAATGATTTAATTGAATAATGTGATCATCAGTGATCCATCTGACTTTATTTGTATAGAGGTCTGTTCACATACCAAACTAATCATAATCTTCAGAATATAACTAATACTAATACAATAATTAGTGCTTGGTTGTTAATATTAACTTGTACAGTTAGCTTGAAGATCTTCACAGTAACATAAATCAAAAAAGGAAATCCAATTTATAACATGAGTGACCTTTAGTTACTTCAGCTATAAAACAAAAGGAAGCTTTAACTCACTTTATGTTTGCAGTTATTTGGACTTTAAGATGTTTGTGAACAGATGTATCTATTCATATTTTTTGCTTAAGCAAAGCCTAATATTTCAACATTGAAGTCAGCAGTTTTTGCTTCTTCTGTCCTCCCTCATTAGGAGCAGCCTACTGTATAAAATAAAGGTTAAATAAACTGAATGGTGATACAGTACACGAGGAGCCATTTATCTTGCTCTCATGTCAGAAAGAGACTCTGAATATGACATTACAGCATGCAGATGGCTTGACTCCAGTCAACCAATCTGCTTTGATATTTTCCTTCCCTGCTGCCCAGAAATGGGTTCAAGCTTCCTTTCAAAGATTTGTGAACCATTTTCTTCAGTTGGAGGCTGTGGGCTGCTCTGTCTCCTTTTCAAAAGCGAGCAGATGAATTAGCTCAGGCACATTTCTTTGCCCCAACCCCCCCACAAATTGCTTTCTGTCTTCTTCTCCCTGAGTGGAAACCTAAACCTGAACTTGTCAACGACCAAGTGCTTCACCAAAGCATTGCAACCCGGCACTTACTGTAGAAAAAGCCTGTATTATTAATTTGAGTGAGCCTGACTGTAGTCCACCGAGGACGGTGGTTTATTATCTATACCTCAGCAGCTCTTTGTCTGTCCTTACAGATGGAAATAAAACACACAGCCGACTCATGTGGATGAGCACCGTGTCCAGAGGAATAACCCGAGAGCAGGAAAAATCAAAGCTAAGACAACTCCAGTCCGGCCCCAAAGCCAACGGATCGGCTGTGCGTATCCCTGAATAATTCATACTGTAGATCATGTTTAAGTCATAAATGGGATTACAAATTTACAGCAGTTTTTCCGTATGTTTTTCGCTAACAGGCAGAGTGGAAACAAGACAGGGACACGAGGACACAAACGCCCAAAAACTAATTAGCCAGAGTTCAAAGGGCCAGCAAGGAATATAATTTCATGGGACATACCTGTGTACTGTCTGGTGTAAGGTGATATATTGAGGATAACAATGTGTAGTCTGGATTTTCTCAGCATTGATGAAGTAAATTCAGAAATATTTTTGGCAGAATATTTTGCATTTCTTGGATAAAATGTAAAAATTACATCACATTTCGGTCTTGTTGTTGCTGCTGCTTTAACTCTTTTGTGGCACACGTCAGCTGTGCTCTGAAGCTAAATTTGCACTGAAGTCAACTTTGATCAGACTCCAGTTGAATTATTTAGCATGATAGTCCTTGCAACACTAAGATGCATGACTACAAACACCACAGTCCCTTTGACAAAAGAAGGTGTGTGTCTTTGAATTGCTTTTTGATTGTTGAGTGTGTGTGTCTGTGTGTGTTTTTTTTTTTTTTACGCACCTGGGAGAGCTGAGAGATGAAAATATCCCGTGATGCATCAGGGAAAAGGCAGAAGGAAGGGGCAAATGAGGAGAAACAGAGAAAAACAGTTACTAGATCATCAAAACAAATGCATTAAGAACTATTATTCTGACCAAACAAAGATCCTTTCTTCGTCCGTTGTGTGCCAGTTAATGAAGGTTTTCCCATTCACACTTTGTATCTCTGTTACGGCACATGAATTTATTCATTTGCTGAAGAACTGGTGCAAATTCAATAAAATTATGTTTCTTTTTTTATCATCAACAATGTGAAATAGAATTAAAGAGCATGAATATAATATACCAAATAAACATGCATCTGTGGATGTTTTATTTCAACAACACCTCAAACCCAAAGCAGGAGACTTCGACATTTTTTGGGGTCCTGAGAGGAGGCTCGCTTTGTAATCGATGGAATCCCAGATACTTTAAATATTCAGCGGCTTTCCTGAGAGCTTTCATCGTGACGTCTCTGCACCACTGTTCGTCTTAAGTACATCTACACTGTTTACTTATTTATCTAAGCATCAGTCCATTGGCTCCCTTAGCTTTATAAAGCTCCTGTTTCTACACCCTGTGTTTCATTGAGACCACAAACCTGCTTTATTTATTCATGCGTCCATGCATCAGAGGTACATGCTTAGGCTTCCCTTGAAGCACCTGTCCTCCCAACTAAACAACAAGCACATGCCCCCAAAACACACACACACACTACATTTTAGTTGGTTTTAATGCCAAGTCCGTGGGTTTAAAATATTGATGACTGGCATTTCTGTTTGCCTCTCTGCCTGCCTCTGCATAGATACCACGTATGGGAGGAGATCACAGAGCAGAAAAGCTCCAATCAGCAGGTGCAAACAAATGACAGCTGTTACCTGTCAGAGGAGAGAAACAGCCTCCGTGTCCTGCTGCGCTTACGCCGTTGTTCACATGATTTATGCGATTTCTTCCGCACTCTTGTTTGGCATTTATTTACCTTTACCGTGTAGCTCAGTGGTTCCCAACCTTTTTTCCCCCCCAGTAAACACCACAGGTCTGTAAGATGAGTTCAAGTAACTCTTATGACACCACACCTCATGTTCTGAATGCTATTTAGCACTATTAACTTTATAATGTTGATTATTGTTACAAGAAGCTGTTCATACAAGACACAACAACCTGGAAATTGTTGATGTTAAGGCTATGTCTCAGTTACTCATTTTCCAGTGGAAAAAGCAGAAATGGTTGCATCCATACTACTATCTTTGACTGGGAGAAGTGGGAAAATACAACCTTTAAGCATTTACTTTAAGCAATCTCACCCATCTCACTTCTGCACTCGCACTCAAGGGCTCAGTTTATAAAAGGGCATTAATACTATAACCATTAAATGAAGTGTCTGTGAATAAAAACATTTTGCTCTACAAATATTATTTTATTGTGTGAAAATCTTTATTGCCATGTCAGTTCTACAGTGCTCTCTGCATCGCTCTGTTTATCATTCTTCATCTTGATCTCACTGCACTTCACCATCTCCTCCTCCATCTTATCACTGAGCTCTGCAAATAAGCCTGAAAGCTGGAGCTTTACTGCATGCAGATCCCCTGCTGCCATCCACATTTCAGAGGCAGAATGTGCGCTCTGTACAGCCCGAGGCTGCACAGATACATCGCTGCAGTGCTGTGGATGGTTACTGACCAGGGCTGTTACTGACCAGCTGAAAGTGATGTGAAAGCTACTGATACACAGGCTGAAGGGAAATAAAACAAAATACTGCAGCTTTCCTCCAGCGTTAAGAAAACTGACACTTTCTGTAAGTTTATCATAACGTAAGGTTCGCATATTTGGCTATATATGCTAGTTGCTTCTGGTATTATTTAGTTTTATATATGATATATTAATATCATTACATCCTCCTATTTTTTACTTTGCTAACATTCTGTGGTAAGGAACACTTTTTGTTCCACTCACTGACATTAAGCTCAGGCATTGCATCTATTTTGATTAATATTTGCATATTTAATACTCTGCCTGGGTTAGTAATCTTGACTGTTTCACAATATTCACATTACATTCACAACATGACCAGGTGTTTGTGAAAACCTTTGAACAGAACACACATTTTGGTACATAAAAGCCTTAATGGAGCTCTTCACTTGCATTATAGCCACACTGGATCCATCAATAGTTGGCTGCGGTTCATACGTACAATAACCTCAAACACTCACACTCCATAACAGCTTTGATTGGGTATTATTTCTATATTACACAGGTCAGACAGTCAGCAGTATGGTGTTTTACAGAGTGCAGTGGTGAGTCAGAAGACGTGATAATAACCACAACAACACCTCTACAACACCTCTGTGTTTACTGCTGACACAAAATCAATGACTGCTGTCTTATCGAGAAATCAGTACAGGCTGCTCGCCTCCATCTGACCTTGCAGCTCTATCCAGGTGATGTTTCTGTGTGTGTGTGTGTGTGTGTGTGTGTGCACACGCTAATCAATTTAGCATTTAGTATGTATGAATGACCATGGGTCCATGCACTCTGTATGTGTGAAAAGGGAGACAGTTTTATTTCTTTAAAAACCTTTACAGAACAGGAAATTAGGTCTCTGGTTGCCATGGAAATGTAATGTAACACGTCTGACTACTGTTCTGTGACTGACCTTTGACCTCTGTGTGTGCAGATTGACTCTGTGCTTCACTGAAGGCACAAATTCAGCGGTTTCATATTTCATTTTCTCATCATGAATGACAAATTCACTCAATCATTGTAGACAGCAACATGTCTGTGCTGCACACGCTGTCACATCCTACAGCAACTGCTGCCTGCCAAAGAAGAAGAGGCGTGCAGGGGCAAGAAATACATTTCATGCATTACCTTTCAAGTCATGTGTGTAAGAACAGCAGTATCAGCATACAACACATGTGAGAAACAGGATGATCCACTTTTTAGAGTTGATAGAAGAAACCAGTGTTCTTTTTTTTGTGTCCTTTATGCCTTTTCTTGTTTTCTCTGGTTTTTGTCATATATTTATACATTTGCATTCATATTTATCTCACTATAGAGTCCTTTGTACCGATACAATGTGAGGCTTTTGTCATGTCCTATATCTCTCTCTTTCCTGTCTTCAATATCACTGTCCAAAAAACACAAAATGCCCAAAACAATCAACTCATAAAACAACTAATCGCATTATTACTTTTTGTTTAGTAATTCAAAAACATTTAGATTTCAAACTAAGCATTTGGCTAAAAAGTATAAACTCAGTCTGAAATATCTGTAACAAGAAATCTCCACAGATATTGAGCAATTGGAATAAAAACAAAATGATCAGTGTCAATGGAGCCATTCACAAAGGCATTAGCAAACCCACCAAAGTGTGAACATTAATCAAGAATGTGACACATTAAAGGCATTCATTTGCAATTTAAAAAGCTACTAAAAGGATTTTTTTTCACCTCAGGCTGAATCGTGTTACAAAATGTATTTTGATTTGGTCTCAAAAGGGAAAGGGAGCAGAGGGACGGTATTTCAATATTTCATTTAGTTTTGGGAATTACCTTCACTTCAAGCCAAATCCATGAATACAAAATACATAAATTGCATTATACAGAAATATGGAAGGTAATGAAGGGAAAATTACTGATCAGGTTGACCTTTGACCTCCCAGTGTCAGGTCTGCATCTGTCCAATCCACTGCCCCCCGGCTTTCATTAAAACAATATCCAACATGATTTTACCGCAGAATACCAGCTAGTTTGATGAAATATTGTTGAGTTTGTGCAGCAGAGTGGTTGTGCTGCTGACCACGTTGACAGTGATGCTCTGTTTTGTCATATCCAAGAGCCTTTTCTCTCTTTAGACGAGACAAACCAGAAGCTCTTATCTGAGTTTCTCAGAGCTGAGGATGCGGTTGGCAGCGTGACTGTGCAGTCTCTCAAACCTGCTGAGTGGCTCTTTGTTAAGACTTGTTTACTACACAGTAAACATACAAAAATGAAAAAAAGTGAAGTAAAAAACAAGCACGCCTACACACACACTTAAATCTTTTCTAATATCTGTCTCTGTCAACAGTGAAACACAGTGCTATTCCTAATATTTGTTAAAAGTAACATGGTTCCTAAAAGTTTGCTCTGTGTTTCTTTAATCACAGCCTCAGCCACCCAAACAGAGTGTGTGCTAGTTGATGCTGCAAATGTCAGAAGAACTGTCCCAGAAAAGTTCACTCTGTGTCTTGTAATCTACTTGTGGAAAACAGGTGAAGGACAAAAAGTTTCCACTGCAGGAAAACTTTCACTTCTCCAACTGAACCTAGGAGTTATCAAGTCCACCAAGAAATCACAGACGCTGGCAGGATAAAAGCTGGCCATTGTCCTTTCAGCAGCAGCCAGATTCCCTTCAATTATAGATGATTCAGCTCCCCTCCCTCCCTCGGTCTCTCTCCCCCCCAATCTCCGCTCTTCCCTCTCCATTCTCCTCATCCCTCATTCTTCTTTCTTTCAGTCCTGGCCATTACTGCCCCTCCAAACACCTTCAGCGCTGGCGTCTCTTTCTGCTTCCCATCTCCATTTGTCATGCATGAAATCTTTTAATGGAGTTAACCAATGGGAGAATAATGGAGCAGCCAGATGGGGATCCATCTAATCCCTCGTGCTTCTGTATACGTTTAAAATAGAAACAGTGGCATTGAGTTCGTTGGGATATTACCGCTCACAGGATAGACTGTTACTTATGTTCAGAATTAAAGTCTACTAGACATTTTTACATGTTTAAAATGAGATTTTCTCTAAAGTTTGATGATAAAACATGTGCACATATACACGCATACAGGTTACCAGCTGTGGCAGTTCCCATGCTGTTGTCTGCACACATTGCCACAGATATCACAGCTACTTTGTAATTAAGATTTTTTTTTTTTAAACATGTTTTTCTAATGTCTCATTACCTCTTAATGTGTAAACAGGAATAAAACAATCATCTAACAGACAGTTTGGGTTCTACTTGCTGAGGTTTGGAAATCTCTCCCACCACCCATATATATGTATTTGTGATGCTCAAAGCATCAGAAAAACTAGGAAACTCGACTAACACGTCTTTCCAGACACAATGTCCTGATCAGTCAGAATGAACACAAACCCCTGTGGACAGTTTCCAGCTTTTTCCTGTTTAGGAGAAAATGGCTTCAAATGAAAACTCTGGAAAGTACATTTTCCAATCAGCAAGTGGAAAATCTCTCACAAGGTGATTTATTATTTAACACAACTAACATGCCTATATTACTAATGTGATGTCCCCCTATAAATCACTTATTTTGACTCATTATGCCTCAGTATTACAGAGCATGACTGATCGACCTCTTTGATATTTCTGTCAGACCTGTTATGATGTTCTACCTGCTCTGATCAGCCAAAAAAAAAAAGAAAAAGAAAACTTGTCTGGGTAGACACACGACAGCTTTGAGGAACTAGAATATTGCTTTACCTCTGGAGCTGCGATGTTGAGCGCAGGGTTAGCCAGTTCAAACCTCTCCTGAGATTTCTCTCTGGCCAGACGAGCCGCCTCCTTCACCTCCTTGAACTGCTCTGCAAACTGGAGGAGGAAGAAAAGAGACGGAAGTCACACTCAAATACAACATACAGCCATAAAACCTTTTTTTCTTTGTTTGACAGTTGTAAATGATGGAGTAAGTTCATTAAAGAGATTAGAAAAAATATCAAACTCATGATTAGCACATATGTCATGCAGCTTCATTCTAGTGTACTGGTAATATTTGTAGCTCAGGTATTGTGACCTCTGACTCCTGTTTGTTCTTTATCTGTGATTTCAAGCTTTGGGCTCACTCTTGTATTCAACTGTGAGTTAAATGTGAAAATTATAAATGTGTGTGACAGATGTTCTCTAAAGGTCATGCTTTCTCAGAGCAAAACTAAAATCTTGGAGAAAAATAAATCTCTTGCGTGGAAAACCTCAAACCTCTCCTGAGATTTCTCTCAGGAAAAATAAAAATATATAAATAGTATATAAATCTGCATCACGGTGGAGGGAACAGAAAGTATATTTCTGTATGCATACTGGAGACGTTTTGTGTCTGTGTAAATATATACCAGCTGCATCAGACACTAACAGATTGTGGATAAAAGATTCTCTAATATGAGCTGAAAATGTGGCCTTGAACATCACATTACTATCTCCTCCTGCCCCACGTGAAATACTCTTTGAATGCTGTGTTTGCATGTGTGGCGTGTACCTGCTGCAGCTGCTGCTCTGTGGAGAAGCCCAGGCCATACACAGTGTTGGCCCGGCTGTCTGCCCACTGGCCAAACTTCTGGGAGGTTTTAGTGAAGGTCATGTTGGGGGTGATGGTGCTGTTGATGATAGCCTGACATGGCAGAGAATAATAGAAGTAATAAATAACATTTAAAAAAATGTAGATAAATGATCCTCGTGGGGAAAAGTGTGATGCTGTTGTGATGAGTAACATGATCCTGCACAGACATAAAGGATATATATATACAGCAGCAGATGAGCAAGAAATAAGGGGAATACTAAACATGATGTATTAAATATGTACGGTGGAGGAAGCTAAAATATGCAGGAGATTAACATTAACATTCATCTGAGATACAGGAAATGACTGTTAAATGTCTTTTTATGTATCATGTTTGATCATTTCTTGATATAAAGGAAACCTCGTTCATTCACATTAACTATTTGCATCTTACACACTGTCATAATGTTTAAAATTAAATTGTTATTTTTTTTAACACTATTTACAAACACATCTGCATTTCACAGATTTCTTCATTGCCCTGACTGGGTGGGGTGCTGCTCTTGTGTGTGCTTGTATGTCAAGCTATATGCTTAAAAAGCCAGTTTTCAGGAGAAGGTCATTTTCAAGGACCAACAAGAGGAACAGTCATAATTTCTGTCACCTTTAAATGCCAAATTCATTTACAGCCCGTTGCTATTTTTCATTTGTATGCACTTGATCAGAAACTATGCAGATTTCTACCTGATTATCAAGAGGCCAACGATTCAGTGTGCAGCAACTTGTTATAGTAAACAGGCTGCTGTTTGCTTGGAGGTCTGTAGTTTTCTTTAGGATTGCTCTAATAAATAACATGACAAATCATATTTTGATTAAGTAGTTGTCTGAACCTGGACTCTTGACTTACAGTATAGAAGGACGCTGCTTGCAAAATATCCAACAATCAGGCCAGAGAAGCTTGGTGAGAAAGCTTGTGATGTGCAACGATCTGCTCAGTAATGCTCTCACGTGAACACTCTGATAAGGTGGATTTGCTGCCAAATGTAGATTTCTTTGGTCTCTTCTCCAAAAGCCTCCAGTCTCATGGCGGTAAATTGGCACAATTTGCTGATCACTACAAAGCGCAATGTTTTCTCTGGGTTTCATTTTGGTGCTAACAATATACCCTGTTAGTGGAGACTCCCGGGTGGTTTACTGTTATTTTGAGCGCAGCATTACCAATGTGGGTATGTTATAAATATTCTGCTGACAATGTGCAACTCTGACTGATGCATCCCCACCCATGACCACCACAACCAAATGGAAAACAGATTTATTTCCCTTCATTCGAAGAATCTCAGAATGGGTTGAATGAATGGAAAATACAGGAAGATATGATACTAGACAAATAATGAGTCCCTAAACTACTGAAGTAATGTAGTAGAATTAGTACCATGTGAGGAAAATTACTGTCAACTCAGTACTGAATGCAACAAGGTGGAGCTTGTTGCTACAGAAATACCAGCCTCAGTAAAAGCTCATTGTGATTTTTAATGCACCCCCACTATGTCATACTGGGTTCATTTGAAAGACAATAAAGCAAAAGTAAGGTTTGATAAATAGAGGAGTTTAGTATAAGTTAGAGGTGGGAAGGGAAAGACTTATTATGGTGTAGTGAACAGTTTATTGGCAACCTTCTTAACATTTCTCAAATAATAGATAAAAGTGTGTGCATGTTCTGTGGCTCCCAGTGCAGAAAGTCTCCAGCAACACTTGAGTGTCTCCACAATGACCTTTTGTTTCTGACCAGTGAAAAGTTTACGTCCCCGTATCTTTGGCACCAAATGGTCTTTGTATGAACTCTTTTTAAATTCTGTCCTGTGAAATAACACGCACATGCTCTGGCCTGCACGTCCATGATTGAAAATAAAATATCAGACAGTGTCTGATATACAGTATAAAGATATATAAATGTGCACAGATTCTTATGTGGTTGGGCCCCCACCTTTGTCCCGCCCACACTGATGATGCGGTAGACGCTGCGGCTGGCGTCATAGAAGAAGGACACGGTGACGGCATGTTTGCTGGCCGGCAGCCAGTTGCGTTTGGTGGCTGGGTCGATCTGGAAGACATGAGCTCGGGCGCTGAAGATGGGCTGCTCCCTAAAACACACACAACAATAAAACAGATAATGATGAGTTAATGTCAGATTAATTTACAAAACACTGCTGTTTAATCCAGGCAGGTAGAGCCCGCTTTGCTAAAGCTGACGTTTACAGTCCTCATCCATGTGTTTAGTATAGCGTTAACTCAATGTTTCCCTGTTATATATTTTAATTATACAGCAATGTAAATAATAATTATCAGCTGTTGATTGAACAGTATCCAGAAATATGGAATAACATAAAACATCAAACCACACACTAATACACTCACTTGCATACAAATCCTGCTTGAATATGATTTCATACTCTGATATAATCTACACATTCCCATATATAAGTGCTGGTTGGCCTGAACGGTCTGTTTTTAAACCCCGTCTGTAGTCTTTGACTGAGACACGACAAGTCATTTGCTGTTGAAATGTAACTCATGAGTCACTTCCTGCGTTAGTCAAAGGTGGTTTTCGGTGTTGTTTTCCATTAGTTTGATGCTATTATTGTCCCATAAGCACCTGCTGGCATCGGTGCATTAGAAATCTCCCTGCTAATGATTTCCCTATAAAAATAACAGCTCCAAAGGTAATTTCCACCTGTGTTTTATAGTGAACAACAGAAACACCTAAACTCTTTTGCCAATAACAAGATAAAATAAAAAGATGGATTTATGTTTTCTGGCTAAAAACAGAGAAACCACAGTTGTTATTTTAAGTAAGAAAGAAATGAGCATAGTGCAGATTTATTTTACCAAAGGGAAAACAGACCAGATGTAATACATAAAGACATGGAGAAAAAAGAAAACATAACATAGCAACATGAGCATAAGAATTACAAACACACCTTGGAGAGCACTTAGCTTGTGTGCTATTAATCATTCTGTAACCGTACGTGTCACTTTCTAAAGGGGCTGAATCAATCTCGCTTCTGCCTGAACTCTTTGTTTGTCACTCTGCTCGATCACAAACTGTTACATGCCTGTTTGTTTTTTTTAGAGGTATAAATCTGTCTGCATGTGACAGTCCTCACTGGGCCAATTTCTCACCTCAGGGATCTGAATATTTCAGACATACAGTTTCAGACTCTCTCTCTGAGTCTCATTTGAACTCCATCCATTGCTATTATACACTTATTTGACAGGGTCAGGTCAACTCACAAAAAACATCTCTTAAACCTCTAGCTCTTCTTTTTCAGATTTTATTTTCAATTTGTAGTTTGTGATGTCAAAAAAGAGAATACAAAAAAACTTTTGAAAAAATCTTCAAGAAATAATGTCCTGGTTTCTCCCATATAATCTCCCAGAGTTAATATAAGAATTCATCATATTACTTGAGACATGAGACAACATGAGATTAAACAACTAAAAACTGCTGGCAGTTAATTTCTAGATAATCCTAATTTACTTCCACATTGTTTAGATTAATTTTTAATGCTCTAAGCATCAAAAGTTCAATTTATTTTCATTTTATTATGGTGGGAGCAGAAGTCTCAGACATCTGAACATGCTGACAAATAAATCCAAACCTCTGGTTAGATGCCACTCAGGCTGCTGTGAAGAAATAATCACATTAGAAAAACTTTTTTGTGCTCCCCCATTAATTTCTGGTGCGTGGCAAAGGCCTTGTATTGTAAGAGATGGATGAAACTATTGCTGCTTGTGTTTTTGAACTTTTGTAACTGTACAATTACACATTTGCCACATATCAAGGCCAGTCAAAAAAGGTACTTGTTTGATAAAATAGCAGCATACAAATGCAGATACGAGGTTTGAATGTCTGAAAAAGAGTTGATCCAAATATGTGTCTGTGCACTCTCAAATCTTTTGTCGCCAACATGCAACATAAATGTGTGCTTTGTTCATTTTATTTACAGCATATATACAAATATACTGCCAATAGGTATTATTTTTGCATTCAGTTATCCCCATGAGCAATGCAAAACGGAATTAAAGAAAATGTACATTATAGCGATATGGAAGTTTTACATGCAATTTAGTACAGTGATCAAAGCAAAAAGGCTAAAACATCTGGACTCATCATTATAATGAACTGAATATCATTATAATTTCACTTTGTTCATGTGTTTGAAAGCGAACCATCAACTTGTTCTGCACTCTGGGACCCCGACTCCTACGCTGAGCATACAAGTAAAAGAGGATAAAGCTATAAATAGATACTAAAATACCAAATGTGATTGTTTTCCCGGGACCTCGAGGTCATTGATGCTCTCCTGGTGTAATGAAGCTTATTGGTGCAAACGAAGCTGAAGACCCACTAACCGCTAGCAGTCCAATTAACCACAGCAGTCTCTTTGAAGAACTACACACTCGCTGTGGGGACTCGGAGACAATAAAGGCTCACAGAACGATGAGGGACGATGTGGGCACTTTGGTGAATTCATGCAACATTACACAGCTAATAGAGTTTGCATGATGTTAACGTATGCAATGAGCCGCCCCCATCGCAAGTCAATTATGTGCTGACAGTAATGAGGATAATGTGCGCTGGGAGGAGGCCCTGCTCTTTGTCTAAGCAAGAGAAATAACCATTTATATAGGTCAGCATGGGCTATATGAAGCATTGTTCCCACTGGATTTTGTTGGAATTACTTTACATTTGCATACGAACAATAGTTGTTATTGTTTCAACACAGATTACTGAAGCTACAATTGACAATAGACAACAGTAGCAGAGCCAGGGAAGCCGATTCAGATCCGGCATGGCAGCAGCTCGAAACACAATAAATATTCGTGATTTATCATACAATATGGTTATAAGTTAACAAATTTACATGGAGTCACTGGTCAAAAATGACACACATGTAGAGGAAACTACTCCGTTTCCAATCTGTGATAAACTCGGCTCTTAAAATGTGATACATTGGTTTAGTTTCAGTTCAAATATTTGGATAACTTTGCTTCCAGTTTCTCACAGGAGATGGAGAAGTTGCTTGGTTGCTGCCAAATAAATGGGATATTTTATTTTCAAGGACTCAGAGAAAGCATTAGCATGAGGTTTGATTTTTAGTTTAATAAGAGTAGACAGAAATTCCTTTAATAAAATTCCTCTGGCCTTTGAGATCCAAGCAGTTTTAGTTCTGTGGTCACTGTTTGGATTCTGTCTGTGTGTTTTTCTTTTGCAGACATTTCTGTGAGGGCAAAAATAAACTGATTTGTTAACTTCACTTGATGGAGTTTTTGGGTTGAGATGATCGAAGGGCAGAAAACTGGGTATCAACAACCACTTTAGGTGAACATTTCTACGGTCGTTTTTCACAGCAGATATTTTTACATTAACAGGAAAGCTGCAATAATGGCTACCTACTATTTAAATGGGCCACAATGGGTGCACCGTCATGTCTAACTAGGACACCGAAATGGAATGACGCCATGAAAGTTTTTATTCACACCTGCGCTTCTCCCTCTGCCAATAAAAACATTGAAAAGATCAGAAACAAATATGATCATAAACAGGGACGTGTTCTGCTGCCAAGCTGCTCTTTTAAATCTTAACAGTGCTGTGATTAATGATCTGCCATTGCAATGTATGTGTTGCTATTATAGCAGGGAAATAAAATACTTATGCATCTCCTTGGAGCATTATATGCAATATTTGCCATCATGTACATACTTTTTCTTACATGTCAAAAACTGACCCAAAAATGGCCACAGGATCAGGCCACAGAAGAAGTATTGCTTCAATGAACCTTTTTTCAACCAGAAAAACAGTGAAAAGTGGTGCACTATGTTTCTACACTAAATGTACTCCAGCTTTACAAACTTAGGGCCTAAAAGTTTTGAGCAACTTACAGACGTCAGTCATTTCTAAGAAAAGGATTTGCAAGGGTTTAAAATGTTGGGTTTTTTTGTTCCCTTTGGCATTCACACAGCTAATTAGATTATTTCTACCTGCAACTTCTCTGCCAATTATGCCTGCAACCATTTTTTAGAAAACTAAAATTAACATCTGCATCCTGGCGAAGACAATAACCAAACACTGGTACAGAAAGGTCGTCTGCAGGGCTCCATGAATGTTGCATCCAAAAACTCAGTCACTGCATCAAGTCTCCCAGCTTGAGTATTTTTGCATATGAGTTATCGCCTCTATCACATTTAACAGCCTCTGTGCAATTGCCCTTGAGCAAGGCCATTTTAGCAACAGTTTTTCAAGTGAAAATATGTTGTTGATAGCAGCAAAGAGAGTGTGAGTAGTTCTGTCAAAGAGGCAAAGCCATTTTTCTTAAGTTTAAGAAAGATATTGTGGCAAAGCTTTTCCAGGAGAAGAGTTTGATTTGAAGTGTGTATTGTCAACCTCAACATTTAACTGAGGAAAGATCCTCAAACATCAGGCACGAATCAAGCAAATTAACAGCACCATGAAAGTACTTCATTATACTCAATAAAACTAATTATCAGCCTGCTGAATTGGGATGTTAAAGGCACTAAGCCAATAAGCCAAAATAAATAAGAATTAACATCAAAGTAAAATAGCTTCAGTCAGGATTCCCATTCTATCATATTCTCATCTTAATGAGAAACGACTGACTGTTCATCAGCTCCCAGCTGTCACAGCGGATCACACAGAAATTAATATCCCGTCATTCATTTGGCCCGTCCTGACGCTGCTCTGCAAAAAGCCCGTCAAGCTAATCAGCTCAGACAGGATGCATCACGTCGACGTTTGATGATACGAGCAGATTAAAACGGGATTAAATTCCTCCCGAGGTGAGGGAGAGCAAACACGCCACAGCAGCTCAGCGGTGTCAGAAGCTTCGTCTGAACTAACGCGGCGCAGCGGAGAGAGGAGCGCAGCCTGATGGAGTGTCTCAACACACACCTGATCCAATTAACATGAAACTATGTAGCTCTTAATTAAATCAGGTGCTGCGAGGAGGAAAAAGCCCCACGTGACGAAAGAAACAGCTCCTCACATCTGACAGCTTGACAGGCAGTTACTTATGAAGCAGCATGGACAGGTTAAGATCGTGTCACATCTCACAGAGAGACGACTTACCGCATTTATCTCTAATAAAAGAGCAACATACGACCTAAACCAGATCATCAGCTTTAGTAACGTTGCCAAGTAAGGCAGAAATGCCACCTTGTAAAAATGTTCAATTACAATTTAAATCATTCACTCAACAAGTTGTGGAAGTGCAGCTGTATCTGCAGCAAAATAAAGATCAATAAACAAAGTCTAATTATTGGACCATTAACTAACAATAGCATGTATTCAGATTTTTTTTATATTAGGGCTGATTCAAGCAGACTTACTGTATATCCTGTTTAAGCACGTACAGCTGTATACTGAGGGCCTAAAGGCCTAAATCCAGTAATAGGTCATCCAAATCAATTGTTGTTAATCCATTCCAGGTCAAATATACATCCGTCCGTCCTCCCCCCTCCTTCATACTGTACATATTCACTCCAACACACCCACGCACAAGGGGGAGGGAGAGATGTGTTCAGATTACAGCTCAGTAATTAAAGGGGTCAAAATCATGTCAACATGTTTTCTGAGGTGTAAACTGATTCGATTGGACTGAGAATCAGAGCAACAGTGTCTGTATGTCTCTCAGAGTCTTACCTAAGCCTCTAAGTGAGAGAGGTAGAGTCCTACAGGGATGCCGATAAAGTTTTAAAGGAGGCATAAAGATATTAAGCTTTAACATGTTATAACCTTCAAAACCTTGAAGTATAAAAAGAACTTTCTACCAAAAACTAGTGTTACAAATAGTAGCAGCTACACAGCACATTTGGTCAGTTAAGTAACGATGATGTTCATTTTATATCTTTGGTAAAGTTAATTGTACTTCATCATTTCATGACATCTGGCCTCTAAACAAACAAATTAAAATAACTATTAAGGCATTATGAGGGCAATGACAAGCCACAAATTCCCTTCATGCCTTGTTCTGTCTGAACGCACAGATGATTTTCCTTAACACTAGTTGCTCATAAGGTTTAAGAGGTCTGATTGCAAATTTTACTTTTAGTTTATCTATCGAGGGAAATGTGGGAGTTATTTCATAATTAGAAAAAGTCACCCATGACCAAAAGGTCAAAAGTGTCTCAGCCAACCATGTTTAATGCTGATTTTCTACTTTCTTGCTCAGCATACATAATTTTACATGGAAATTAGAGCTGCATTAGCTATTAGCTAAATTATTTTCATTTTTATCAATATGCCTCTACCAATATCAATAGTTTTAGTTTTAATTAGTCAGAAAATAGGGAAAAATTCCCAGAGGCCAAGGTGATGCCTTCAAAATCCCAAAACTCACACATATTGAAATACAGCTCAAAGTGACAACCAGGAAGCAAGGACATAGTGATGTCTGCCATCTCACTTGAAAAATGACTTAAATAACTTGCTATTATCAAAATAATGTTCTTTAAAATTAGTGGAAATGCGAGCTCAAATGATAATAGATATATACATGTAACCAATACATAGTTGTTTACATTTTCAGTGGCAAGTGTTTGGGAACAAACTAACATTGACGGAGAACAGCTTGTGCGCTCTCCTCGGGATTCATATAGTCTCTATTCAGGGTCAGAGTGGAGGAGACAGAAAAGACAGACAGGCGCAGGAGGGAAAGCTCTGCTGAGATCTGAGCCCAGGCAGGCAGGCCAGCGGGGGGGACGGGGTTGAATCCTCAAGTGTGGTTCAAACCTCTACGGGAACAAGCACTTTTCATCTTCACTTGTGCAGGTCTTTGTATTCACGCGCCGCACACGTCTGCAGCAGTCTGTCGCAGGGGGCTGTCACCGCTGGATCGTCCGCTGATTCTGATGCGGTGCCAACTGACTGATTTAAAACTACACTTGCCCTCAAAAGAAACCTTCTGAAAGTTTGTCTTGAGAAAAAGCTTTCTTTGACATCATGCCATTGTCAGAGAATGAGCGAGTAAAGCAGCTGAGTGTGAGCTGAGGGCTGAGGCTTTACATTTTCTTTAATCCACCAACAGAAGTTTCAAACCGTCCTCCACGTTCCCCATAAAAGCACCACAATGACACCGCACAGAGGAGGACGCACACAGCCTGGAGGCCATCGGCTGCACTCCACTCTCATCATACATTGATTGCTGTGAAGCATTCAGATGAAGGTTACTGGTGTGCGTACGGGGTGATTTGATGGTGTAAAGTTGGACTCAAACTCAAACTGCCCTCCTCCTGTTCATATCTTGAAGAAGCCTCTGCTGAGCATGCAAGCTCTTTCTCAGCTTCACACTCATGCAGATGAAATATTTCCTCTCAGGGACAGAAAAATATTACAACAGTATTTGGCTGCTGCCTGCAGCAAAGGCCATAAACAGAGGGACTTCTATGATAGCTCCATCTGGA
Organism: Amniataba percoides; assembly: GCA_037176925.1. Taxonomy (NCBI): domain Eukaryota; kingdom Metazoa; phylum Chordata; class Actinopteri; order Centrarchiformes; family Terapontidae; genus Amniataba; species Amniataba percoides. The sequence goes on from JBAJHX010000106.1 coordinate 9,702,038, forward strand.
CGAGCTGGAAGACAAACAATATGAGGGACGAGTTTTCTGCAGGGAGCTGCCAGAGAACAAGGAGGCCTTAATACGCTTTCTCTGACCTCCGTGGCTGAATTCACTGCAGGCTCTGCATGTGCAGTTTCAAATTACTGCTCAGACATCCTTCATAACGCTTCATTATCTCGTTTAGGATAGAAATTACATGTCCCATAGATGCAAACTGACATTGATGCAGGAAAGACACGTGCCGAGTTCAACAAAATCAAGGCAGTTTGACTTTATGACTACAAATGGGAGAGAAGTCAGAGTGAAATCCATTTGTCTTCGTTTATGCTGCCATTTATGTGGATTCTATACAAATGAGCCAAAGACTGGGTAACTGGTATTAAATGCTACAAACTACAGGTCATCATAAGGCCGCAACAGTTATTTTAATTACTGATTAATCTCACAGTCATAGTTCTGATTAATCGGTTCATCATATAAAATCTCACGGTTTCTTTAAGTCCAGGAGATTTCTTCAGATCGCTAACCCAAAAATACTGATTCACAGTAATAAAAGCAGCAAATTTAGAATCAATAAACTGGCTAATTATCACAGGTCTGGTCTTCATGTGGTCAGAAAGTGTCATCTTTCACAGTTCACCTCACAGAAGGTATTATTACAGAGATAGTAGTAGTAGTACTAAGTAAAATACTTATTGAGTGTAAAAAGATTCCTAACTAAAACAAATAGTGTAAATTAAGACTGCTGTCCCATCATGCCCACACAGCAAGTGAAGAAAAGAACTGAATGAGAAAAGATATGCTGTCTGTAAGTAAACAACCAAGACCTTAACCATCTTTATGTGCACAAAGCCCCTGACACTGTGTAACAAACAGGACAGCACTTTATGAAATCACATGAGTTGAACAAAGACTTTTTGTGAGGGAAGTTTGAATTTAATACACAGGAGTGTTTGTTTTCCTCTTACTGTTAAAACATAAATAGTTCTATTAAGCAAATATATTTGAAGTTTCTATGATAGGCAAGAAGGCACACACACACATACACACTGTTGGTTGACAGTTATGTATTTACAATTAAAGGAAAATAGCGCTCGCCAACATTTTTTGTTGTTGTTGTTTTCTGATGCATAAATTCCATTGTCATTATAACAATAACTGACCGTATCAACCTGCAACAAGCAAAAGTTGAGGTAGAACTTTATGTGTTTCTTATTCAGTGTCACAATACACACAGACATATTTTTACACACATAAACACACTCACAAACACACACACACACACACACACACACACACACACACACACACACACACACACACACACACACACACACAC
>JBAJHX010000106.1:9710515-9747817 GCA_037176925.1 Amniataba percoides
GGTGGGCCTACAAAAATATATCAGTCCGGCCCCTAATAAAGACATCAGAGCAGGAGGGATGCTCTCGTGTTGCTCTCATGTTGCTCTCATCCAGACATGTGAGAAACCTCTCAATTAAAGTGCCACTAAACTGGCCTTGAGGGAGGGAGGCAGTAATGTGAGGAGGGTTCAGGTGTGTTTGGGCCAAGCTGAGGGCGTGCATGTGTGATTCAACACACACACACACACACACACACAGATAATGACACTGGGCACAGCCTGATTCAATTTCAAACAGTTAAATCTGATTCAACCTCCGTCTCCTGGACATCAGACTTGTGATGAAACTGGGTAAAGCTCCGCGGCTCCTCAATAAAACATTCTTCTCACGCTGTTGTTTTGTAGGATGTAAACAAAGAAAACAGCGCAGTGTCACATGGGAGCCGATGTTAACATCGTGATCGATAACCCCAGAGCTCTTTAAAGGAAAGAAACGGATCTGTTTAACCGGACGAAAAAAAAACATCCGCTCAGAAAATCCCCGCAAGTCATCGGAAAGTTCACTTTTTAAGCATTTCTTCATCTGAGCAAATCACTTCCAGACAGCAGCAGCGAGCTGACTGTCACAGATCTCTAACTTACCCCATGCTCCGAGGATCTGGATGCTGTTTCGGGGTCTGATTCCACTCACCGCTCCACTTTTTGTCCTTTTGTTTCTTTCCAAACCGATTCCCCCCCCAAAAAAACCCAGAAAGCAAGTTATATTTCTGGGGAAGAAGGAAAAAAAAGACAAATCACTTCCGACTCCAGATCCCCCTCGTTTCCCCTCCAGCAGCACTCCTCTCCTCTGAAGTCAGTTGTTGTCAGTCCTCCAGCCTTCCTGCCGTCCTTTGTCCGTCCTGTGCGTAATTACGCACCGTGGAGCGCGCGGCTCGGCTCGGACAGACGGAGGAATGTCGATCAAAGTCGGACAGCAGAGTGCTTTTGGCTCAAACCTCTTCCAGGACTCGCGCTGCTTCCCCTCCCACCTTTGTGCCAGATCACACTGGGATCCCATTCAACTCTCTCGGTGGGACCGCGGAGCCTCTTCAGCGCCGCCTGACGGCCACAATGCGAACTGCACACCCTCCTCCTCCTCCTCCTCCTCCTCCCTGCTTCCCACTTAAATGTCAGAATGTGAAATATAATATTTGGAAATGGCCGGCGGACAGCTTTTAAAGCCGCCTCAGTGCGTATTTATCAAGTACAGCGTAAAAAAAGCACTGACGCATCAGAAATGACTGGTGGAAGAGAAGAAGCCAAATGGCTGTTTACAAAAAAAAGCTTCAGCAAATAATCTGTCACATGTATTATCCTGCAGCCACTGTCTGTTGATCTCATGTTAAATCAGATAATATTCAGTATTAAAGCTGTTTAAAAAGAGCTACATGCTAATCCCATCATCCACTATAATGAATGAAATCACATGGAAACGTTAAATATCTTGCTGATGGTGGGACAGGAAGAGACTGTAAAAATATCAAAGCCAAAATGAACTCACTCTAATAATCACTGTGTGTCCCGAGAGGAATAAAAAACTTGACTGAATTAATTCAACAGGATCTCCACTTTCTGATGAATAAAATCATTATATTAATGCAGAATAATCCACATTTCCTAAGTGCTGACAATGACATAATGTTGGGAACATAACTGCAGCAAACCTGATTAATACTGCACAAATATGAAAGGAGACCTTTGATATACGATGCAGAACATCAAACCAAATCCAAAATATCCCCATGGGAATATAATTTGATTGTTCCAGTGATTTAGAGTTCCTGTTTGAAAGATGATCTTCACCCTCCTTTCCAGCCACATAAGGTTTAAATATTCTTTATATATCCGACTTGATCTACATGTTACAATAATGATATAAATAATACATAAAAAAGATATATATAAAAAAAACACATAAGCATTCATGCACACATGCACAAACAAAAAATCTTTAAATGATTTAAAAGATACAGATGTATACATTAGTCACTTTAACTACTGCAAAAACCACACAAATGAAATGGGACAATGTGTGACTTGAGTACGACTGTGATTTATTTTCATTAAGTTAACACCATTGTTAAAGGGGTTTTGGAGAAGTAAAACTTTTAAAGAGCTGCTTATTGGTAAGCAGCAGAACAAGAAGAAGACAAGAACACTAGGAGATGTTTCACACGTTTACTTTCCCTTATTAAAGTGTCCTCACAGTGAAATCAGAGCAGCTTCTCACCACATTAGTTCATACACGACATGGTTTGGAGTCACCACTGATTTAAAATAAACCACTTATTTGCATGAATGTGGGCTGGAAATGGGAGAGCGGAGCATCAAATGTAGTGGAAGAGCAACGGGAGCAGCTCCTGTGCACTAATCATGCTGCTCAGTGGCCTGTTACAGCGATGCAGCTGACTGCTCCTCCTGCTGCAGGGAGGCAACAGGGAACATCAGACCTCTGCCTTACATGCAAACAACCCTCCTATTCATTTAGAGACACACTTCTCAGCCGGTCCGAGGCTGTTTGCAGCACAGCTGGACGGTCTGGGCAGGATGGAGTCGAAACCCCAGGCCTCTGCCTCTAACACAGAGCGTTAATCACCTCTGGCAGCCCAGAGTGCACACACAGACAGGTCTGAATCAAACTCACACTGTCTTCTTCATGCTCACTGTGGCAGGTGTGAAAACTAAGACAAAGATCTGCATGGTGTGGCAAACAAGGCATCATCTGAAAAGACAGTCTAGAGATTTTGTTACCATTTTCATACTTCATTCATAACAATAAAAATGCCATAAGTATCTCCTGCAAGAGGGTGTTGTTCATTTGAGCCATTATGAAATTTGCACTGTGACAAGTGATTCTTCACATTTTTACCCTTATCTAAATCACTCACTGCAAAAGTCTTGCAAACTCTGACATCCAAGTTGTACTTGAGTAGGCAGCTGTAAAGTGCAGCAAAAAAAAAAAAAAAAACGCTTGTGAATGCAATGCTCTCACCTCTCAAATGTCAGACAAACAAAAAAAAGTCAGTAGTTGCCTCAGGCTTAATGACTTCAGGTCAGAAAGAGGAGCGAGTCAGTGTGATCAGCAGAATAGACCAATTAAGGCTCAGGATTAAAATCCATTCAGACCACCTGGAGATGTGCTGTAACACATTAGCCACCTTCTGAGAATTGCTGAAAAAAGATCACTGACCATAAGGAGATATAAAATTGTACAAGGTAAAATTAAGCTCTATAACAGAAAAAGGAATATTCACACTGAAATGATGTCCTGATAAGTAAATGAACCACATTAATTACAAGTATTGTCAGCATTTTCAGAGACAACCTTTCATAAATATGTGCCCAGATGTATAACTGGGGTTTAGCAATCATAGCATTTTAAAACATGAATACATTTGAGTGGTGCAGTTTGATGGTACAGCGACATTGGACCAGCAGAGGGAGACAACACGCCTCCAGCCTGCGGTGACGTACAGCGGAAGACCTACACGTCATACTGTTACGTAATCATACAGCGACACACTGGTGTTATACACGAGGAGCATGTTGTGCTCAGCTTTAAAATAGAAGGTTTCCGTCGTAATTTTCTTATCAAAGCACACAGAAGTCGTCGTTTAGTCTCGGAGAGCGAGATAAAGTAAACATGGCGGACTTTTCGTCGCTGGGTCTGTCGGACTGGCTGATTAAACAGTGCAAACAGCTGGGCATCAACAAACCTACACCTGTCCAGGAGAACTGCATGCCACCTATACTGCAAGGTGAGACCGCCTCTGTTCAAGCTCCAGGTGGACAACAAACCACCAGGGTTTCTACCTACAATGTAGTTACAAAATCTATTCAGCAGCCCGACATGCCGAGCAGATCTTCCTTGAAAAATCTGTCTATTCAGCGCGTATCAGTTTAAGGAAGGATGAGAAGATGAACACACTAAATTTTCTAACTTTATTTTTCACTGCATGTATATCACATGTCTCAATCCGCAATTATTTTAAGTTCACTGGCTTCCCCCAACTTTTAGCAATTCAGATGTCTAACCCAGGTTGCTGTTTTTCCGTAATTCACTCCCACACAATGAACATTAATTATTGTCAGCTGTTAAATCTGTAAGTTTGTCCCATGAGACTGCTGCTGAATTTGCCAGAAAACATGTCTGAATCAGAAAGTTTTCAAAGCGGTGGCCCTCACTGTGTGTGAGTTTGTAGACAAGCAAAGACACGATAAATCTTCAGGTTTTTTGCGTGGAGTTTGGGATGACTCCACATCGTGTTCAGAGCAGGTGAATAGAGGTGTTGCTTGTTTTTCCTCACAGGTCGGGACTGTATGGGCTGTGCCAAGACTGGAAGTGGGAAAACTGCAGCGTTTGTGCTGCCAGTGCTGCAGAAACTGTCAGAGGACCCGTATGGCATCTTCTGCCTGGTGCTCACTCCCACCAGGTAAGTGCTGTGTCAGAAAAAACCCATCACAAGATGTTTGGAAATCACTTAATGTAAGCTTCATGTTTATCAGATATTTCCTCCTGCTCATTACTAGTCATGTCTGGTTGTGCCATTCCTGATATTCAAAGAAATTACAGTGGAGAGTTTCTAAAATAAATGTTTTAGTGATCTAAAGCTTCAGAGAGCAGGTTGGCAGTCTTTCAAAATAAAAGCTGGCTGTTTGTCTTAATCAGCACAATATAAATAGACAACACTTTGGTGTGTCAGATGCTCCTGATAATGTTAGAGACATAAAGAGTCTTATTCCAAACCACTGAATGTTGAGGATTCATGTCGGTACCTTAAAGTTTATTCAGAATCCTGTTTCCTTCATTTCTGTATCTCGAAGTCCAGGCGATGTACTGCACAAAGCATTTAATGTTAGTAAAAACATCATGTGTATGTGTAAGTGTGGCAGTGTCCCCCGTTTAGCCAAAACTGAATCAAACAGTGTTAAAACAGTGTGTCAGATCAGTTTTAGAAATACATCATTTACATTTGTTAAGTTACAGATTTGTGATTTTGTCTCTCTTGGATCTTTTAATCAGCTCATGAAGAAAACAGAATACAAAATGGTTTTTAAGTGGAACAGTTTTCACACCTGCAATACTCATGTGACTGATGATCAGCACTGTGGGATTTATGTTTAAGGCATCTCATTTTCCCAGCTGATGATGTCGTATGTGATGTAATCTCATGCAGGGAGCTCGCCTATCAGATTGCAGAGCAGTTTCGAGTCCTGGGGAAGCCTCTGGGTCTGAGAGACTGCATCATCGTCGGGGGAATGGGTAACTACACACATCTCCAGGCAGCTTTCCTTTCTGTTCATTCAGCAGCAGCTACACAGCCAACATGGCTGCAGAGAAAACATCATGCTAATATCATGCTAACATCACGCTAAGATGACAACAGATGCATTTCCTGGGAAAACTTGTTGCATTTTGATTTCCTTTAGACAAAACTGGCAGTGTTGTAGGTTGAGAAATTCATTATCCAATATTATTCTGGTTACAATCATAAATCAGATTCAGTTGTCTTTCTGTGTGTAACCTTATGCAGCCTCTCTGTTACGCGTACAGAGAGTCTGCTGGAGTTGTAAAGCTCCAGTGTTTCACTCAGATGAAATTTTGCTTCCAGTCACTGTTTCTGTTTGAGCCTCCTCCTCTGTTGTGTCCCTGCCTGACAGACATGGTGAGCCAGGCCCTGGAGCTCTCCAACCAACCGCATGTGGTCGTAGCGACGCCGGGCCGGCTGGCTGATCACATCCGCAGCTCAAACACCTTCAGCATGAGCAAGATCCAGTTTCTGGTGAGTTCAGGAACAGAGACTTGGATGAGATTTCAGCATCTCGACTCTGCTTTTAGATGTTTCTTGCTGTGTTTGGACTAAGTTCAGACCAGGGAAGAAAAATATTCGGTCCATGTGTACAACAAAATGCTTTATTTTTCTCAGTACAGTATAACATGCTGTCACAAACTGGTACCAGGCTTTTCAGTGTGGCTTTTAATTGTTCATTTTTTTAACAGCTAATGAAGAAAACATTGCTCGGTGTGCAGGATTGATTCATATGCTTGAAACTCTGTGGAGTCTGCTGAAATTAGTTTGATTAATGCTTGATTTTTTTGTATTTGTATATGATATAATAGTTGGCATTTTAAATGTTTAAAAATATTGTTTAGTTTGGACGCTGCAGTTCAGTCTAATGCAGTCTGTTATCTTGTCCTCCATGTTTGTCAGATTCTGGATGAGGCGGACCGGCTGCTAGAGCAAGGCTGCACCGACTTCACCAAAGACCTGGAGACGATTCTGGGGATTTTACCGGCGAAACGGCAGACGCTGCTGTTCAGCGCCACGCTCACCGACACCCTGCACGAGCTGAAGAACATTGCCATGAACAAACCCTTCTTCTGGGAGAGCACATCAGAGTGAGTAGTTAAATCAGCCAAACAAAGTTCAAAACGATACGGGTGTCATTTTGATATTATATTTATCATATTTAGGCCTTTTCATTAACAAAAAGTGGAAGAGAAAAGAGAAAACTCCGGGCCAGATTAAAGCTTTTGTGCCCCATCAGATGCTTCCTGTGTGAGAAATCTTGCGTGTTACTCATGAAACAGGATCACCAGCCACGTACGCTCAGTGCGCCTGTTAACTCATCCGAGCTGCAACTAATCGCTGAAGTTCATCTCTCGCACAGATGCCCCCTGGGTGTTAAGGGAGAGCCGTGCAAATAGTGGGAGCAGAAATGTTAAGTGTGGCTGAATGAGCTCTCTGCTGGAGCGCTCAGAACATTCAGACGTGTGCAGACACAGACTCATGCAGGTGTGTTCAGAGAGGGTTGTGATGTGGAACAGAAAGCGTCATGATAGCAGACTTAAAGCTGAATAAATCTGTGTTTTTTGCCTACAAGCTAACACCCACCTTTTTGCCTTTTGTCATGGTTTATCTTTACATGTCTTGTGTTTCCTGTTAGGTTTAAATATTGCTGATTGTTAAGCTATGACACTGGAAAGTTTACAGTTGCATTTTATTTTTATTGTTTGCTAAACAGATCTCCACATGTTCTCTTCAGTCAGATTTGAGGACAGGAAGATTAAATTATTCCAGCAGTAGAAGCAGCATTTAAGATCCTCCTTTTGCAGCCTTTTTGTGAATTTGGATCTGCTCCAGCTCCGGAGCATTCTTCAATACGAGCTCTAAAACCTCTATGGCAACAGAAAATATCATTTATGCAGTAATACAGAAAACAGTGAAATCTCACATTATTGTTGTTAATAGGACCCGGACAGTGGAGGAGCTGGATCAGAGGTACATCCTCACCCCAGAGAAGGTGAAGGACGCTTACCTGGTCCACCTGATCCAGAAGTTTACTGATGAGCACGACGACTGGTCCATCATCATCTTCACCAACACGTGCAAGTAAGAAGCCATTAAAATGCCATAAACATGATGTCCATGCGTGCTCGCTTGATCTTAAGCATTGTAGGGACCGTGCAGCAGTTCAGGCTCTCTAAAGGGAAGAGATGGAGTGAGTGACCCATCTTTGGTGTGAATTTAACTCCATAATGATCTTTAAGCTGCAGTTTTGGTTAATGGGATTGTGATTTTTTTTTATTACAAATAGATTTATTTTGTGTCTTGTTAAGTAAGAGAATGAATCCTAAAAACAGTAAATATGTAATTTTATGTTTTTGAAACCAGTCGGGTGTGTAGATGTGGTTGATTTGGTGCAGTTCATGTGACATAAAATAATTTGTTTATTGTTTATCATGAATTCTTTCTCAGGAGCTGCCAAATCCTCACCATGATGCTGCGGGAATTTAACTTCCCAACCATCTCCCTGCACTCCATGATGAAACAGGTGAGACAAGTGCCGCTCTCTAACTTTATTTTGCAATTTTATTTTTTATGGTTGTGACTGACAGCTGAAGGAGAGTCTTTATCAGAATCTGTTTGACTGATCAATTAAGTTGACACATAAAAAGAATATAAGTTTGCTTTGTGCGAGAAAAGGTGAGAGCCTGATCGCCAGCAGCCCTCACAGCTCCTCGACAAGCTGGTGCTGGATGTGAGAATCATATCTGTCTCATTAAAGGGACAAAGACAGAAACAAAGTGAGCACAAAGCACCCGCTATGATATTATAGAAACCGTGGGTGTGAGTGGATTAAAGGAGATTAAACCAGATGAATGGGCCTGCAGAATGAACGACTGCCTCTTATCTCCTCCAGAAACAACGGTTTGCAAACCTCGCCAAGTTCAAGGCCAGCGTCTACAAAATCCTGATTGCAACAGACGTGGCTGCCAGGTAAGAAGCTCTGCTGAGCCGCTTCCCGAATCAGGGACGATGGTGGTGTTCATTCATTAAAAGATTATCATTAGGTTTTCACAAAATCATCTGTCAGTTCTTCTCAAAGCTGTCACAGAGTTAGACAGAGAGATTTCACTGTAGACGGACTGAGATCACCTCGTTTTCATTCCCTCCTGTTCTGTCACAGAGGTTTGGATATTCCAACTGTTCAGGTCGTCATCAACCACAACACCCCCGGCCTCCCGAAGATCTACATCCACAGAGTCGGACGAACAGCAAGAGCAGGTAACTTTTCACATTTTTTTATTTTTTTTTTTAGTAAATCATCATCACATCCCCGATCGATGACTCAGTCTGGATCTTTTGCATGTCTCAAACTTTTCCTCCTCTGCAGGGAGGAACGGCGTGTCCATCACGCTGGTGACACAGTACGACATCCACCTGGTTCACGCCATCGAAGCACAGAACAGTGAGTCACCTGGTTATGAAGAGTGAAATAAAGTCAACCTCTCCTCCATGTGCATCTAAAGATCTCAAATGAATAAATCCACAAATCTACAGTTCAGTCACAAATAATACAAACATCTTAATGTCAGGGTAGGAAGTGTTCATCAGTGGAAAATCACCAGCACAGTTCAGTTTGGTGACTTTGTTATATTGTTTATTTTATTATTTAGTTCTCGTGCTCTTTGTCATGAACATCAGTGTTAAAATGTCCACTTCTAAAGTATTCATATGGCCGATCCTTTTGATATCTGCTTTCTCTAATAGAAAAAGGCGTGATTATCCAAGTAGCTCCTCTATTGTACAGTTTGAATACTCTATATGGCTTTTATAATTGAAAAGCACCAGAAAGCCCTAAACAGTGAGGACGTACAGCTCCAAATAGCAGTTACATTGCCATAACAACCTACTAGAAAAAAAGAAACTGGATTGTCAGTTTATCATCTAAAAAAGCAGTTTAACTTGACAAACTGATGTCGTGTTCCTACAGACACGAAGCTGAAGGAATATCCAGTGGAGGAGAAAGAAGTCCTGAAGATCCTCACGCAGGTCAACGTGACCAGACGAGAGTGTGAAATAGTATGGACGCCACTGTCTATTATTATTATTATTATTATTATTTATTATCTTTGTATTGTCCTCTGTTGTTATGACCGCTGGTACAAATAGAATCTTTCTGGTGTTTGGGATGAGAATCATGATGGATGAAGTTTTAATCACTAAAAAAATATTTCTTTGACTTCAGTAACTGTCGACATTGAACTGTGGTGTTTATACTTTCAGACCAGACACTATTTTATACTGCAGAACATCAACTACAATGACTAATGTTTTAATTGTAAACTCTTCTCTGTGCTGTAGAAACTTGAGTCAACCGACTTTGATGAGAAAAAGGAGATTAACAAGAGAAAACAGCTGATCTTGGAGGGGAAGGTAAGTTTCTTTCGTTTTCTTTATTCAACAGGCAAATTTGTTTTAATAAAGTTTAATTTAATGTGCAAACACCACCAAGAAGCAAGTAAAGGTCAGGTTCAGTGTATTTTAGAACTTACTGTGATTTCCTAGAGAGAAAGCAGTATACAAATGTGAATGTGTGTTCATCTTTTGGAAAAGATGTGGTTTTGAGTAATTTTTCACTTACTATACCACAATTTAATTCAGTCCTAGCATTACGCAGGACAGCTGAACATGTAACATTTTAAATATCTACAAGAAATATAAACTACACGTTTATTAAGTTTCCAATGCTTATCAAATTTACTTAATAAAGTTTACCAGGAGCAGTTTCTTATGTACGATTCAGGTCTATTTTCCCAACAATCAGTACTGTAGAACATGTTTCTTTACGGGACCCCTGAGAGCAAAGTAACCTGTAAAACACATTGTCGGCTGAAGTTTGCCTGTTACTGTCAGTGTGAGCATGAAGTGAGCAGGATTTCTGCTCCACTATCACGATCTGTGCAGAGTACTCTGATTTCCGATGCTCTGAGTTAGACTGATGATATTAAACGACCCATTTCTCATCTCTGACAAAATTGCCATTTCAGGATCCAGACCTGGAGGCAAAGAGGAGGGCGGAGCTGGAGAAGATCAAGAGCCAGAAGAAGAAATTTAAACAGAAAATCCAGGAGAGCATTCAGAAACAGAAACACGGACAGTTGAAAAAGAAACTGATGAAGAGAAAACAGATGAAAAAGAAAAAGGCAGCACAGGCAACAGCGTAAAAACTGCTGCTGTGACCCGTGTACATAGGACAGTGTTTATTATTGTGCAATATCTGTAATAGTTTCATATTTTTGCTGAATTTCATGCCATAAAAAAACATCCACTCAACTTGACAGCCTTTATTGATTCAGTTTAACAAGAAACAACCATGTTGTGATGAAACTTCACTGCAAATAAGACTCATCGCTTCAAATATGTATTTACATCACATTGAGCTCTCTAGGCCGTTCATTTGATCTCCGCCTGTTGACGTAGAGAATCAAGAGTTTGGATGCAAACAACTAATCTACAACTGAATCACGTCTTCGATGATCACTGCACGTTGCAATTCATTGTGGCTCAGAAGATGGAAAATAAACACCAAAGCAATACAATATTACGGCAGCAGATTCTTAAAGCTATAACATGTTAGGATTTCAGTGAACGGGTTGATATGTGAAACTAATTCATAGCAAAAAGTAAAGATTCGCACAATGTTGACGGAACAAAACGATTTCTAAGTCAGTTAAATGTGGAAACATCTACTCAACATGATTGTCACATGTCTGAAATGAGAAGCAGGTGAGAACAGTGAAGTACATTCTTACTGTGTTCAGAAAGCATCTTTCCTGGAAGAGTTTAAAAAAAAGCCTACAATCCCTCAGATAATTCGAGGAGAAGATACAAAACTAATGAAAGGAAACGCGTCCGCCTCGTTCGTGTTGCCAGCAAGTTGCTACAAAAACAGCTTTTTAGTAAAACTACACAAAACGGCTAAGTAATACCCAAATGAACAAAACAGTGACACACAGAGCAGCGAATCTTCTGACAAAAGCAAAGGTTTGGATCAACTCAAGGTTCAGGTTCACACAGTTCTCCAGGAAGAGGGTTCAGGATCCACATGAATCTCGAGAGGAGCTCTACAAGGAATACATAATGCAGGCAAAACAGCTTTGCACAAATCAAAAGTCCACAGAAGGAAAAAGAAATTCTACCAGCCTCCATTCGTTTAACTCCACAGAGAAGGAAGGTGGCTTTTTTCATCCGCCTGTCCTTTTGAGAAACAACCCAGCTGCTGAACTCATGACCTCATCAGTACCTGGCCTGATTTTATTAAAAAAATAAAATACAATTACTTTTCTGTGGTTTTCTGGAGCCCTCTGATGTCTGGAAGGTTTATTTTTTTTATGCTGGTAGTTTGATTTTTAACTACATTCATGCTTGTGCTGCAGCTGTATCTGAAGGTGATTGGTTATAGGCACTGATTCACGCTTCTCATTCGCTATTTATCTCCTTGCCATCTTCTGATCAGGACTGACGGCATGTGTGTGTAAATGGGGTTTGCTAAAGTGTCACAAATATCAGAATCCACACAGGAACAGAGGATCTTTCAGATTGATTTTTAAACTGTAGGGTTATATTGAGATTTTAGACAAATCTTTCAACCCTGGCTCATCTCAATGGTTGTGTGGCTGAACGATACAGTCATCAGCCTGGCCATATTCCTCGTCATGTGAACATTATTCACAAAATCAAAATGCTGTGTGAGATGACACTTTCTAGTTTGGTTTACAACTGAATCTAATACGTGGTCGCTGATTGGGACTGGACAGTCCTAATGCCACGTTTCCCCTCATTTTTAACCCTGGCAATGACCTGAACTTGTTTTCCAGACATGGAAACTCCCATATCCTTCTCTCCCTCAGCCACCTTCCTTTTCTACTCCTTACCTGTGGTGGATTGATTGCCACGACCGCCTGTAAGCCTCGACTACCATCATCCTTCTCCCCCTGCCCCCTTGTTTGGTTTCTTTCACCTCATGCAGGGATTTGTGTGATGAGCGTGGACAGTCCACAATCCCCTGAGGAATCAGTCGATGCAAAGCGTTGAAGCATTTGCCAATCTAAGCGTACACAGAGTGTTTTAAAAAAGACATCTGGTCATGAAGCACAGTGGGACATCAACAACCCCTGCTTTCAGAAGATTAAAATAAGGAAAAGCCTTCGCTGAAACATCAAGAGACACTGAGTTGAATATTCAATGCTGGTCATGTTTGATAGTTTCGATGACTTTTTTGCAATTTTGTGCTCTGTGATAAGAAAGGTACTTCAGAGAAGAAAAAACTGTCCCATGATGGTCGCGATATCTGTGGGATTCGCGTGTCATGCCTTGAAAAAACTGTCTGAAATCCCCGTGCCACTCCACCACTGACGTGTGGTCGAGACCACCCAATTAAAGACCTCGTGAGTGAGCCAGTGGTTCTCAAGGCAAATGAAAGGTTTTTCAATCCAAGGCTCTTTAATCTCAGACTCAAGCACAGAAACCGTGTTTTTTACGTCCTCCTCGAGAGGGTGTGTCGACTGCTGCTTCCTTCAGAGGCTGCTGAGGTTTTTGGGCCCAACAGAAGATCGTTGGTGCCGCATGATACTCCCACGATAAGCCAAATTAAAACATACAAAAGAAAAAAGGTACAGGTTGGGTGACCAACCAGCTTTTTTAGCATGGGGATTTTTGTGTCACCTGTTCGATGGCTTTCTGCAACTTTGCTCCCCTGCAAGTTTGGAGAACAGGTTCTTCAAATTCATCTGGAAAGCTCTGACCCCCGTCTGAAGATAAGATACTTTCCTTTCTCTTCTGGAGGCCACGGGCTGAAGGGGTTGGTTGGATTATTTTGTTGGGAGTTGAGCCTCATTTGGATTCCCACAAGACCCCTCAGGTTTCCTTCAGCAGCTCGACCACACGCCGCCATCTTCTCGACTTCCCTCCTTCACTTAGCACGGACAGCGATCCCTGCCTCTCGCTTGTTCTCTCGGCCTCTCTTGCCATCTTCCCGCCCGTCTGTTCGTGCTCTCTTCTTCTACCCTCTTATTTCTCTCGCTGGTCATTGGTTTGGTTTCGCTATCCCGTCGCTTTCACTCGGTGGTGCTTCGGTTGTAGCAGAGGAAAACAGGTATCCATTTTATGTTTTTATTATTTCCCAGATTAAAAAGCTGATGAACTAAGCTCAGCTCAAGCCTAGCTCCCTTCTTCAAGTTACCTGCAGAATACAGAAAATGTTTAGGACCTTTGTAGCCAAAAAACAAAGGAGATTTAACAAACAGTGATGACCAAAAACTGATGAGCAAAACTGCTTTTAGCAGAGACTTGAACATCAGGTCAGAAAGAAAGAATCATGTTTGTCTCCAATAGAACAAAATAATTCCTTTAAGGAGATGGGATTCAGTACAAATTACCTTAATAGTCTGCAAAACTTCCCTAATAAACTCTAATGAATCACTCAAAAGGCACAGTTCCATTTTTCAAGCACAATGAATTTTACATTGGTGCAGGTAAGACACTTCACAACACACAGACACTAATAACCACATGATCAAATAATCAAAAGTCTGTTTAGTTTCTCTCTAAATCTAAACTTGGCCTATAGAATAAATAAAGTAAAAAACAAAAGTCATTTGCCTAAAAAAGATTAATTCTGCCAGCATTACAGATTGTGAGACTGATTTGGACGTAGTCAGTCAAAACAGAGCTACCAATTTCTTTTTGTAAGAAAACTAACTGCACTATGTCCCACACCTTAAATATGCTATACTGTAACTACAAAGTTTAAACATAGATGTTTTGTGTACTTACACTCTAGTACTGTGACAGTCCAGTCACCCCACCATGCTGGTATGCGCGTTCTCCCTGGTAAGTCGAGTCCTGGGACAAAGCCACATCGATTTGGGACTTGAACTCGTCACCCAGGTAGCTGTCCTGGAGGACACAGGACAGAAAACATCATTAGACACATTTTCCTTTGTCAGTGAGCTCATAGGTCAGAACCTCATTAATATATTATTTATTTATATTCTCACCAATATAAAGTATATGATAAACAAGCAATAATTCACAACAAAAGCATCAACAAAATTATAACAAAAGTAATGTGTATTTTCTGAATCAATAAAAAAAAAAATTCAATGAATCTGAATGACATGAAAGAGACAGTGATGTGTTACCTGGGACAGCTCTGGCTGGGAGAGGCCAGGCTGGCTCATCTGAGAGGGCTGGCTCATGGAGATGTAGCCCTGTGTCAGCGGCCCCTGGGAGAAGGACTGGGAGGCCCCATCCTGGCTGGCCTGGCTGTTTGGTCCGTTACCCTGACTGGAGCCCTGGTTTCCTGAGCCGCGGACCCTCTGCCGCCCGCCGCGCCCAGGCTTACCCTTCATGGCTCCACGACCTGTGAGGAAAAAGATCAGGACCAGAGTCTAAATAAGCGTAAGGTCTAAAGTGGTAATGTGATAGGAGAGGAAACACAAAGACACAAAGCTTGGGGTATATTGGCATATTATAACTTGACTTGTAGATTGTTCATTCTTTTTATCAAAGGTTCAAAGCACATCACACTACACTAAGAAGTTGAACATTGTTTATACTGTAGATTCACTTCAAACACTGGAGTGCAGCTTTTGTCTCCCCCCTCTGGTTGTGAGAGTGATTACATGACCACTATCGATGTTACATCTAGCAGATGAGCTTGCTACATCTGCACCCCTTCAAGTGGAGTTTTCAAATGACTTAGAAAATAAAGTAACCACGGCAACAATTCCACAATATTCCCAGTGAGCCAGTGCGGGAAATTCATCACAGTCATTAGATTGAAAACTTCTAGTAAATGTGAAAGGGATTTTCCTGGTGGTGACAGACGTCATCAGCATTGTGTGAACTCATCTGAAAAGGGCTTCAATGTAAAGAATGTTCATTTCTATGTACAAGTCCTGTACCACAGTTGAAATTATAATCTGCTTTTCAGGCATGAGAACTGCATTTGTCTCTCTACCCTGATCAATTTTGCATTAAGGGGCATTCTCCTGTAGCTTGATTGAATTACTTTTTACGTATGCATCAGCTATCTAAGTGCTCTACCTGCAGCAGGGCCGTTGCTCTGACCCAGGTAACTGGGCGGGGGCATTGGCGGCATCACCAAGTTGAATGGTATGGGAATATTCATAGCGGCCATGTGACCAGGGCCCGCCCCAATCATCCCAATCTGGTCATGAGTCTGAAAGTACATGTTTGATGGACGTCCGGCTGGAAAAAAACAAAAACAAGACTCATTAATAAAAAAAATAAAATAAAAAAAACAAAAAACAAGAAAACAGGCAAGCATAGCTCTGTTGATTATCATCTTTAGTTATATCACACAATATGATACAAAATAAATATCAAATAAATACCAGCACTGCTGCGGTCGTAGGCAGAACCAGGGATGAGAGCCTCACGGGCATCGTACATCGCAGTGCTCATAAAACGTCCACCCTGGAAACAACACACAATCACCATGTACGGTTGCATACTTATTACTACACATATTTCAGCTAACAATTATTTTCAGTAAAGATTAATCTGTTTTCTGGTGACGAAGTCCTTAACTTTAAAAAAAAATAAAATAAAAAAACATGTCCATATAACAAAAGATTTTCCTCAAACTGGCTTGAGCCCAAGTCAATGTCTCATTTTGTCTGTTGGACTATCGACTAAGAAAACTAGCACATATTCACATGTGAAAAGATGAAAACAGCTCATTTTTGGGACATTTGACTAAAAAGTGTCCTAAATGATCAAATCAGTTATCAAAATAAACATAAGTAAAAATAAAATAAATCACTGTGGCAAATTAAGAGATGTGGAAAACGTCCGTAAAGCAAATCCCATTCTAACAGTCAGCATTTGTCATCAGGCCTCATGGTGTTTGCCTCCTGAACACGATGGATGCACATATTACAGTTTGCTCTACTCACAGGGTTGATGGTGTTGACCAGTTTGCGGGGCTTGCTGAACTGCATGAGGCTCTCCCTCAGGTTGTTGAGGGGTCCCTCCACAAGGACTTTCTGCTCCTTGTAGTTGTTCAGCAGGTTGTTCCACAGCGGCTGCTTGGAGAGGGCCTTGGGGTTCCCCACAATGATCACACCATACCTTCATTCACAACACACACACACAACTGCTGATGAGGGACACGGTAGAAAATCCACTGTGTAGAATTTTTCATGATGATCTGCATCTTTCCAATTATCCTGGCACAAGTTTTTGTGTGTAGAAATAATCAGAAATAGAAGTGATTTTATTATTCACATGATAAACACCTAAATACAACTAATACAAGCACATTTGATCCCTCTAGCAGTCTCTATGTCTCGCCATTCAAACGTATTTTATCAGTACGTTTCCCACTTTTCAATGATGAGACAATCGTCTCATCATAAGCTAATAAGTTGGCTGTATGTTGTGCCATTTCTATCTACTGTGATGTCTTAACAGCTGGACAGAGTTTTTTTTTACTTGGCTCTGGTCAGCGCCACGTTGAGACGACGCGGATCGTTCAGGAAGCCGATGCCCTGGTGCTCATTGGCACGAACACAAGACAGGATGATGAAGTCCTTCTCTCTGCCCTGGAAGGCATCCACGCTGGCAATTTCCACTTGCTGTGATGGGACAGGACAAAATGAGGGTGAGGAGGATATTGCATAATAAAAACTGATTGTGCACAAGCTATCTGTGTGTGTGTGTGTGTTACCTGGTAGAGTTTGGTGTGCAGGGAGCCACTGAACTGCATGTACTGGACCAGGTAGGAGCGCTGACCCTCGTATGGGGTGATGATGCCGATCTGGTCGGGTTTGGCTCCAGCCTTCAGCAGCCTGGTGGTGATCTTCTCCACATTAGCGGCCTCAGTCCTTAAAAACATCCACATTAGTTTAACACTGAGTTGCTCAGCACTGGAAATGTACAGCCAAGTTAATGGGAGTAAACTAAGGCGGCTCAAGTTTGCACACAAAGCAAAACGGGGATCAGGAATATTTTACTTGCTAAAGAAGCAAATGAATGAGCACCCACATATTTAGGTGATGTTTATCTTTCACTACACAAGAAAGCCCCTTAGTGCGAGCTACATTTACCCCATTCCCAAACACTATTCCATGCAATTAGTATATTATGAATTACTTTGAGCTTGGAGGTAAATTAAACAAAGTAACCCCAGAAAATGTGTGAGGTTACCTGTTCAGGTAGGAGGTTCCAGAGCTGGCAATCTCCTCCTGACCCTGAGTCACATAGAAGAACATGGGTTTGTCTGGCTGAGGCCACTGGAAGTCAAAGCCTTTCTTGATGCGGTCAGCTGTGGAGAACAGGCAGATTTCATTATGTTTAGTCCTATAAAAGCAGCATGTACATCTCTTACCTGCTAATTTGAGAATTAATTTGACCCTCCATCAAACCAGATAATGAACTAAGTCTTGACCAACCTGCAGTGACACCATTCTGCAGGGAGCCCTCATAGAAGATGTTGGAGGGGAAGGCACTGAGAGCGGGGTGCATGCGGTACTGGACCTGCAGGCGGATTGGCCGGATTCCGAGAACCACCAAGCGTTCAAACAGGGACTGGGACAGACCTGCTTTGGCTGCCTTCTTACACATCACCACAGGACCCAACTGGCAGTGATCTCCCACCAGAATGAGCTGGGAGGAGGAAGATGAATGACAAATGTGTGTCAGCTGGGTTAAACAGCTACAACTTCCAGTGAATAACTGATGAAAATAATATATAAATAATTGCAGTTGCTTTTTTCTTTTCTTTTTTTTTGTTCTTCCCACAGGATTCATTCAGCTAGTTAGTTGCCATTTAACTTTGTGCGTGTATGTGTACCTGCTTGGCTCCCAGCACCACCGGCACCATGCACTCTGGCTCAGTGGCCTGGGTGCTCTCATCAATGAGAATGGAGCGGAACTGCATCTTGGCCAGACGAGGGTCACCGGCCCCGACGCAGGTACAACAGATAACATCAGCATTCTGGACAACAAAGATGAAGATGATTATTATCAAACAGAAGAGGGAGTACACGATACAGTTATCGTCCTGTCATGGGGTTACTAATGCAGGTCTGTGGTAAGCGCAGATAAGAACAAGATCAAGATCAGGAACACACTTCCTGATTATCACCATGCTCATAATAGTCACAAACAGACTGAGTTCTTAAATTTCATAGCCAGAACTACTTGTTGTACTGTGGCTGAAAACTTGAAGCTCTCTGTAACACTCCCAGCTGCAGCACCAGGAAAATCATGTACCGTGAACACCCCTGGGTATCAACCTTGAGCTATTTTGGTTCAACACTTTGAGGCTCCTCCTCACCATGAGCAGCTCCCTCTCAGCGGTGCGTTTCAAAGCCCTGTAGCGTTTCTCATCAGCAGACGACAGCTCGCCGGTCTCATCCTTCAGCTGCTGTAGTTTCTGAAGCTCCGGCATACTGAGGAGACAAACGACACATCAGGGTGACGACAGACATGACACACAAGAGTTACACCACAATAAACTAATCTGCGATATAAGGGAGTGGTGAAAAAAAAATGTAAAAAGCCCACTTGGAACTACAGGTCCCATAACTTGCAGAGTTTGGGTTAGTAAGGAGGAGGAATGATAATGTTAACATGAAGTCGTATAATTCGCTCTGGGCTGCAGTTTGAGCTGCATTATTTTTTGCTATGAGATGTATGCAATGTCTGCAACATACCTAAAGAAAGGCAGATGATGGCAACTTCCAGAAATATAAGGAGTCTCTTAATTATCATTTCTAAACAGACTCATAGAAGTTTATCCACAATGAACATCAGATGATGATGATGTATTACATCTGTGTGTTAACATTTTAAGAGAGTTATCAGTACGATAAGGAGACGCCAATTGCAGTAATCGGGTGTTCAGGGTGTCAAAGTATGATTATTGCCTCTGTGAGCTGTGTCTCAGTCACTACTGCTGCTGCAGCGGCCACCATTATTGACGGTTGGCGAGCTGCCAAATCAGCAGGTCAAACTATAACAACTAGCTTTCTGTTGCTTTTATGACACTAGTAAGCTCCCATCCCTTCAATATCATACACTAGCTTTGCCTCATATCTCTCCTTCTTCAGCAACGGACAGTTTGAGACCTTCTGATCTAAGCCATTTGTGTTTGGCTAGCTAGCCATGAAACTAGTATGGATACAAGACAGCAGTCAAGCATCTAAATCTTTAAAGTTCAGAGTCACCTTCCCGACAAGCCACCAACCTGTCCATGTTGCTGATCTGGTTGTGCAGAGCCAGGAAGGACACTGGTGACTCAATGGCCTCCCGACTTTTAGCGCACAGCCTGACAACCTTCAGTCCAGTCTTGTCGATCTTCTCAGTCAACTGATCCACAGCAATGTTGCTGGGAGCACACACCAGAACAGGTCTGCACGCCCACAGACACACACAGCACAGAGAGTTAGGACAGGAAGAGGAAAATACAGTTGCTGGAATTTCAAATATATCTAAATATATCAAACTTTATAACATTGCAGGTTTCTTTAAGTATGCAAGCCTTTGTTCCTTACCCATTGCCTTGTCGGGACAGGTGATAGACAATAGTAGCAGAGGTGACGGTCTTCCCAGTGCCAGGAGGACCCTGGATCAGACTGAGAGGCCTCTGCAGCACCGTCTTCACAGCATAAACCTGGACATACAAGCAACAAAAAAAAGGATTCAGACCAGTTAAACTGTTGCAAATCAGACAAAGTCTTGCTAAAAACATCTACTTTGAAAAACGAATGTGCTTGTAGAACACGACTCTGTTAATAATCACAATGTGAGATCCACATCACACATTGACACCAAAATAAAAACAAAATAGACATACCAAAAAAACGTACTTGCATTACCTTTGTATTTTAAATCTCTTTAAAAAATAGTTGCACTATATTGGTGCAGTAACTCCTTCTTTTTAATGTTGTGCATGTTTTGAATTAGTACCGCAACAAAAAACGGGAACTTGGCACAGAGAGAGGTCTGACCTGTGAATGATTGAGGTCGGGAAGGCCCTGGGCAGTGAAGCGCTTTGGCAGCTGGCACTTAATGGTGACATCTTCAACCTCGTGGCCCAGCAGTTTGTGGTAAATGTAGCCTGACACAGAGGTCTCATCCACCGCAAACGTCTTCAGGGCGCTTTGCATCCTGCAGCAATGCAGATACAAATGTCATTATCACTTATTTGAATCATCACAAAATCTCTGTCCATACAAATACAGGGCAGCACTTTTCTTTACTTCACAAATGACAAACATAGCAGATTTCACAAAGTGATGTCCTCTAAACAATGAATTTAGTTCTGCTCACTTTCCACAGGAGGAAGAGTAATATGATGATTTAACAATGGTAAAGCTTTATGTTCGCACGCATTAGGAAGTTCGGGGGTATAAAACTTCAGCCTACCTATCAAAGGAGGTGGACTTCCACACAAAGTCCACCTGGAAGTTGTGGGGGATTTCCACAGGTGCTCCGACACTGCTCCGCAACTCAATGGCTATTTCATCTCCATAGTCTTTAAAACAGGCTGTTAAGGAAGTGCAACATTATTCTTAATTATTTTCAAGTAGGTGGAGGTGGGTGTGACTATGTTGTCTATACCAGCCTTTTAAAGTTAGACTGTACACTGCCACCTGGGATAAGTGCCGGTGTAATGACCTAGACCTGAGGACACTGTAATGCAAAGTACTATACATAAGCAACTGCTACAGTAACAGTGTAAAAGGATACTGTCTGGGACTTTGATGACATGGCCGATCCCTTTCCACAGCGGGGCCATATCTCCTTTGTAGCGTAGGCAGATCTCGTCACCTTGCATCAGGCGCATATCTGGAATTGATACGAGGACACAAATTAAATAGCATTCTATGCTTAAAAATAAATAAATAAAATAAATTCCACAAAAAAACTAAGGAGGATGAGTTATGTTCACAAACCAAATGATACAGTACCGTGCACGCACAAACGACACAAAATCCCACAGCAAAAAACAAAACAAAGCACACATGCCACCAAGAGATGCAGGGTTGTGGGAAGTTGCGTGCAATTCTGAGAACTGAAGGGGGATGAGGGGGGTCTCTATCTGCACCACAGAACCACTGGGAGGAAGTCAAGCTCAGAGAATTACCACCTGAATCCGTCTTGGGCAGTGTGAAATAGGCAATCCGCTTTTTATTCAGTCCCAGGTCCCACCTGACCGTTATATTGTCTTGAGTCTGCAAGAGCAAAAATATAAATATATAATCAACTTAATATAAAGAGGTCAGAGTTATAAGGTTTTATCGTGGTGACATTAGTCATGTAACCCTAGAGTTTAAAAAAGTGAGAAAAGATAGTTCAAGCAAACAAAAACTTGTCTCTGTGTGGTCACATGTGCATGTCCCGCTGCATAAGAACAAAACCCTCATTGTATGTGTTAAACTGTAAATCATCAGTGGGTTTCTGAAAGTTTTAAACGTCACCTGAGCGTCTGTATATAAACAACACTGGAAATGCTAGGGACTCAAACACTCGTCTACCTGGGACTCCTTAAGCTTCTTGTCATAGTCAGCCTCCAGTTTGACCAAAGGGCCAAAGATGTTTTGGTATTGGTAGGCGTCCTCATAGCGCAGCAGCACATGCTGTGGCTCCTCGTCCACTCCTGGTTTCTCCAGGTCTTCCAAGGTGGCACTGGGGTTGTCCTGGGAGGAAGAAAAGTCAAAGCAAGTTTCAATACAAAGTACATCACAATCTCTTATTCCACAAACAAATGACACTGAATAGTGGCAGATGCCACTATAGAAAACTGTTAAGTCACAGGTAGATGTCAGTGCCTGAAAAGAGCTTCTGGTTACTACACTGCTCTGAGCATGTAACTTTGGAGAAAAAGCAGCTGCATACCTTCCAGAGCTCCTCCAACTTGTTGATCTGCTGGGCGGTGATCTGACGGGCCCGGAGCTGCTCCTGCTCCGATGGGATCTTCACCAGCCAGGACAGAAAGCAGCGGTCCTGGATCAGTGGTTGCCACTGCGAGCTGTCCCAGTTGATGTCCTTCAGGCTACTCTGGCTAGCACAGGGCTGCCTGCATGGAGAAACAAAGTTTAGCTCATGTGTAGGTTTTTGGAGTAGTCAAACTATTGCATAGGATGTAAAAATGCTTTCCCGCTATGTGCCTTAAGGTAATTTCTCACAGTGCTACTTGCAGCATGTGCGTGTGTGGTCGTACACTGGGTTAAAGTAACGGCCACAGAGCAGGAAGCACTGGTTAAAGGTGTGTGAACATTCCATGGTAGTTTCCAACACAATAGCTCCAGACTAATCAGCTGATTACTCACATCTGCCGGTCAAGTCAACAGTCAAGTCACATTTCGGACAAAAGTAAGATTAAAATAGCAGAACAGACACACAAAAGATGTTATGAACCGTGGTAATTAAGGACAGTGTCACCATTACTTAGTTTTATATCAGAGAACACTGACAAGTTGTTTTCTGACTCCAAAATGTCCCACTCTACATATCTTAGTTATCTAATAACCAACTTTAGGGGACCCATATCTGTCAGGCTCTGATTTCAGTCATAAACTAAGCAAAAAAAATAAAAATATAAACACTATATTCTATACAATAGATTTATATTGTGACATTTCAACTAAGTTTAATTTATATAATCCACAATGCAGCTGTTATGGAGCAGTGGTAGATTTATGTTTAGATAAAAATGTTTATTCTGGTTATGTAAAATGTCAAGTTCAGGTTTTAATGACGAAAAGTTTTGTTAACTTTCGCCCTTTTTTTCTTTTTTTACCAGTTTGACTTTTCATCCATTTCAGGCAGCCTGCCTCAGCTGCACCTCAGGATGAGTCTGTTGATAACTCTTGGTTTGGAACAGGAAGTTTCAAACCAAGAATTTGCATATCAAGCTTTCGGTTCATGCTCCATATCAGCTCATAATGACTGAGCATACAGAGGTCTTGGTGTTGCTGTTCTCCAAGACACTTAACAGGACATACTGGATTTGTGGTCAGTAATTACATCATTGTCTGCCCATGTATGAAGCTGCTGACTCCTCTGAACTTACCTGCAGAGAAGCACCACTACAGAATCGGCCTTAGCTGGGATGAAGCCCAGGAGGAAGACGTTGCGACAGCCACAGTTGTAACACTCCAGCACCGTCTCGCCCAGTGGCCCATCTTTATGCAGCGTCACCTCTTTGCATTTGGCTCTCACCAAGTGGTTCACAATGTGACTGGAAGTCAGAGAGTGCAATGTTGAGAACATAATCAGAAACACTTTGAGCTCAGTGACATTGGTCCTGGTAGCAGAGATAGCTGCAAAAATCAATTTCTAGTTTGCATAACAAACATATTGATCCACAGCCCAGTAACGGGACGGACACTATGGACCACATCATCTAAAACATACATTGTTCTATGGGTCCATGGTTTCATTTCCTCTTGCACTGATGACTAATGTCAACATCTGACGACACATAAACTTGGAGCCAAACTGTACCCTAATAAATAAAAATAACTTCACACGTAAAATCTGCATAAACTCCACTGGAAAGTTCTAAAGACACTACATCATAGAAATCTCATCCGTGTGGAAAAGGACTGGTTGGCTGTCATTTGGGTAATATCTAACAATTTTGAAAATGTTAGTTCTTCCAATTGTAATTACTACACAAATTTTAACTGGGGTGTTAATATGTTTATACTTTTTTGGACTAACTGAGTGGCATGATCTTCTGGTACTTTTATGTGAGGTAATAAGTTGAAGATGAGCAGACTACACACCTGCCAGATGTGTTGCCACGTCCATTACAGAACCACTTCTTGCTGGTATTGCAGTACACCACACACGCTGGATCGTGGATGCCACAGTAGCTGAAAAACAACAACATATCAATACAGCATATGAATTATAAGTACTTAGTCAAAATGTTACACTGAACACAGAAGGAAAAGTCACAGGATATAGTATAAGCAGGACTCTTGCACACTTCCTGTTAAATTTCTAGAAGCCAAGTGTTTTTCTAAACATATGTAAGCTTTTGATGTTCAACAATATGCAGATTAAATGAATATGTGCCACCGCCAAAAACTATTTGCAGCCAGATATTCTTTTTACAAACAATCTCAGGTCTGCTTAGAAACTCTCTCCTACTTAGTGATCCCAAGGCTGGGAGACAATCAAATTTTAAATGGCGTAAGAACATTTTATATTTTCATAATATTTCATAAGATAAAACCTCTCAAATTTCTCAGTAACCTCTCTATCATTTCCACAAGCGCAACATTAATTATTTTCCATGTGTGCGTGTCGGCATATTACTGTAAGTTTAGAATTATTTTATGTATGTACAGGTGTTAATTTTTATAATTTTATACACCAATATCACACTTGGCAATAATTTAAAAACATCTACTGCAGCTGGCTGATGTGCTGAGTTAAATTACTGACACAGACAACTCACAGCTGGACGCTAAACTTTGAAAGTACACCAGCAGAAAAGTTGTGACTTGAGCTGTGTGTGTCTCAGTGAAGATAATTATTGGATTTCAGACCTGTATGTGCTGTATCACATCAGGCCCTCACTAAATATAATAATCGAGTGTAATGATCCAGAGTTTAGCACAGCTGTTCTGTGATCTTTGTCTCTCTGTACCTGCATGCGTGCACAGGCAGGTCTTTGGTGTAGTACGTGTCCTCTTCATCCTCCTCAAAGTTCAGCTCGGCCAGCAGCTGACTGGCTTTGGCCACGGACTCATCCACTCCCCCGTTGTGAAGACCCTCATCAGGACCATTTACCTGCAGCACAACACAAGCTTTAACCAGAAGCACTGGATGCTAACTACTGAAGCCTAGAAAGCACAGAAAGAGGCGGTAAATCATAAATCCAAAGACTGTCAGTGACCTCAACTCATCAACAAAGTTACACCCGTGAGTTTGGTTTGCTTCGGGCGGCTTAAAACAAACGTGTCAATACCACTAATGTTACTTTGGGAGTTTAGTTGGTGGGTTTTCCAGCTAGCTACGAGCTAACGATAACAGCTAGTTAGCATGGCGCTAACGCTAACGGCGAATCCAATGATAGCGGGCTAGCAGACGGCTAACGGCAGCTAACTGTAGCTAGCTGCAGTAACGCGCGCTTCGCTGAGCCTCCTCTCGCATAAATGAGCGGCCCGCACCTGTCCGTCCAGCTGGCTCTGGGTTTGGCCTTGAGTCTGGGTCTGGCTTGGCAGGGTGAAGTCGGTGAAGTCGTACTCGGAGCCCTGCGTGTCCGCCCCGAGGAGCTCCGCTTCCTCGGTGTCCAGGAAGGTGAGGGTCTGGGAGCTCGGCCCGTACGCCTCCACACTCATCTCGACTCGCAACTTTCGCTTTGCTGAGCGGCTTCCGGCGTTCGTCTCACAGGGTGAAGTGCCTCTTGTCGGGGTCTGTTTGTTGACAGCTGATCCGGAGGCCGAAGACGAGGCTCTGAATTTAAACCCAAACAAAGATGGAACCGATCAGAACCTCGAGAGCC
This sequence comes from Amniataba percoides, assembly GCA_037176925.1. Classification (NCBI taxonomy): domain Eukaryota; kingdom Metazoa; phylum Chordata; class Actinopteri; order Centrarchiformes; family Terapontidae; genus Amniataba; species Amniataba percoides. The sequence goes on from JBAJHX010000106.1 coordinate 9,736,382, forward strand.
GCGGCGGGTCCAACCGACACGGTGACGAACTGCCATGCGCCGCTCGACGTGTGACGTACACGGCGTGGAGCAGAGATGGGTTGCCGAGGGGAAGAGCGCTCACTCCGATTTGAAGTCCGAGTATCAAAGCTGAATCTCTGCAGAGGGGAGAGTTGGCAACACCTGTCACAGAAACTACATATTTATTCAGAGCAAAGACTGTGAATGTTTTAATCCGCACAGTAAAAACTCCACTATCTTTAGCTTCGTTTACTTTGTGTGTGTGTGTGTGTGTGTGTGTGTGTGTGTGTGTATCATATGTAATTAATTATAGGTTTTATGCTATTAATTGTAACTTAATTATAGAAGTTAATTATAATGAAATCCATTTGAAATAAAATATGAATAAAGCTCTTCCTTCCTATATCAGCTTTTTCTGTCAGTGTATTTTTGAATAGTATATTCCTACAACATTAACTGTACATTTAGAGAGTAACAATACTCCCACTGAGCTATCCGATGTTGGAAAAATCTTTAGTATATGTACATAATGTATCTATCTGTCTAAAGACCAGACCTGTTCATTTTGTGTCCTGTTTGATCATTTGGAGAAAGAAAGTGTCTCATTTTATATTAAGTTCAGAGAGTTTAACTGTGATAAATGTTAATTGTTAAAAAGGTGTGCTTTTTTTTTAAAAAAAAAAGCTCCTTTTTATGCATTGTGAAGCCAGGCTTATTTTAGAAGACATCCGGAGATATGTGGGAACACCGTTTGTGTGTGTGACTACATGTAACAGTTATACTGTAAAAGCTGTTGTGCTCAGTGCTTATGCCGAATATTTACTGAGAGTTTTTTTTTCTATTTTTTCTAAAATATGATCTAAAATCAAACCAAGTGTAGCCAGTAAACCCTGGTCCCTATCAGAGGTCTTTCAGTTATGGGGATTATATTGTGCTACATGTGGTGGAACTGATGAGAGTTTTGAGAGCGGACAAATGAGATATTGTTAAACGCTCAGTAAAGTGTTATCTATCAAGGTTTCAATATGTGACACCAGGAAATGCCACACAGTGCCACCTTTGTATGATGCATGTTAGGGCACATTTCTTATATTTTACTCCCTAACAACATTAGAAGAGTGTTACTTTAAAAAAAATCATAGTATTTATACAAATACTTAATTTTATCTCTAACATACAGTGCTGTGAAACATTATGTGCTGCACCAGGCCAGTTTTTTACATCACAGTGGTGCTTCACAGGAACAGCTATGATCTTTGATAGGCCTTTTATGACATCTCTATATTGGCTACACTAACAAGCCAATTACATGCTTTTAATAGGCATAATAAGCAGAAGAAAATACAGAGTTGTAATGATTAACAGACACAAAGACTTTACTTGTAATCCTTTAACTTTCTTTATTTCAAAGCCTTTCCTTTTACAAAGCCAAGATTACTTGTAACAGTGCCTTGTTAATGTCAGAAGGAGAAGAGGACACCTTTCAGAGGATTCTCCCTAAACAGAGAAACCCTAAACTCACAATAAATCACAGAGCCATTATGTTATTGTACAACAAAGCACACTGAGATAAAAAAAAAGTATTTTTGAGGTAGCCACACATCTGACCGGACAGCATCAGTAATATATCTTTGAACTGACCCACTGAGCATTTTTAAGGCCTTTTTGTAACACACATAAACAACAGCAAGGCACAGGAAAGAGCCGGGGTCAGAGGTCACCTCGTATGTAAACTTGAGGCTTTTGCTTTTGTGAGCAGACATTTTTCGGGACAGCTCCTCCACAACCTTTTCACATCCCCACAGTGCTCACAAAGCCACAGTAAAAATATCTGCACCTGCAAACTCTCAAATGAAATCTGCCCATCATATCAACAATTCAATAAAAGATTTTTAAAACCACAAAGCCAACGCGTATGTTGCATGACAAACGCTAAGATTAAAATTCAGGTCCAAATCTGTTCAGCTCAGAGCTCCAGGATGCTACTTTTGGAAAATAATAGACCAATTAAAATGACACACATTGCTAAAAATAATGACAATTCACACACTGACGCAGCTTGCTTAAAGAAACAATGCTAAAGACAGAGTTCAGTTAGTTTCCTAAGACTAGCTATGACAGGTTAAAACTACGCTTCCCACAGAAAAAAAACAAAAACAATAACAAGAAAAAATGTTGTTCTGGGGATACACATGGTGGTGAAGCAGACTGTGGACATTTCAATGCTGAAATTTCTACTAAAACCAACTGAAGCAGTGTTAGATCTCTGGGCAGACAAATGCTGCTCTACACAGTGAAACACAAGACTATCTAATAAGAAAAAAGCTATTAACTGAACATTTACACCTGCAAGTGGCACCGTCATTGATATAGTGATGGAGATTGTTTAAAAACCAAATGAAAGAATACCTCACAAAATGATAGAATATCTCACATACACAACACAAGTTAAAATGTGTGTGTGCCGGGAAAGCTACATATTCCAAGTTAAAGTGACTGAAAATAAAAATAGAAAATGCAAGCATTGGCATAGCTAAAATTGTTGTCCATATTCCAGATTAAGTAAAAATGACAAACAAACAAAAAAAGAAAGTGCTACAGAAATAACATTCAGGCCCAACTCTGACTGAACTGAGAGTCCGACTTCATCAAATCAAATCCTCGGGTAAAATAAGCAGCTGTATCTGATTTGATGAAGGGAAAAACAGAAAGCTTTTATCAAAGAACGACAATGGGCTGCATAACTGCGGAAAAACTTGAGTTTTCCTGAAATGTTGAAAAATGTCAAAAAACAAAAATGCATTTTCAGTTTTAAAAAAGGAAAAGTTGTGCTTCTTTGTGAAGTTACATTGGAGTTTCTTGCCACAATCCATTGAGAAACTCTTTATATTAAATGAACAAGAGTGAAAAGATACTCATAGTCGTTGATATCACAGTATAGATGTAAAACAGGAAACTTTTCAGTGCAGCTTGAATGTTTGTTATAACATTATTTTCCAAAATAAACGTGCAGCCGTAACAGATTTTTAACCATCCTAAAACTAAGTCTCTTGAGATCTGTAAAATCACATTGCACAGCCTGGGGCCAGATCTCAGTGGGGTGGATTTGGGTTGTTCTTGTCAGAATTGGGCTGAAAAACTGGTGGGGGGGGGATATGAGCTGGAACCAACCCGTTCCCTGATTTAAATAACCTTTGTAAAAGAAGGCAAATTTTACAACTTCTTATAAAGAAAAAAAAGGACTCAAGAAATAATTCAACATCAAGCGTGAAACAGCACAGCCAGAAGGGAGTTAAAAGGAAACAGAGAAAGGCAAAAACATTTTACTGCTACACATTTCTATTTCAATCATAATGTATCAGGTACATTAATCATTTATAGACATTCAGAGGCGAACACCTGTTGACTGAAATATATTGTGACTGAGCGACACTCAAAACTCGAGAATGAAGTGTTATGGAAGTTGAATACTGTAGAGCACATTCACCAGTTTCTCCAAATGGAACCTCTATAATCATTTCAATAACCCTAACACTATAAAGGTGCATTAATAGGAGTCACATTTGGGAATTCTGGTCGCCATGTCTTCCACATTACAGACCCTCTGCATACTAACAAATATGAGCTGCACTTTTCTTCTCTGTGTTTTAAGTGCATTTTTCACATATTTTAAACTCCAAAGTCAGAATGCTTAAGGATCTTTGAATGTGAGACAAAAACTAAAGTTTAAGTGTGAATGAGGTGTGTCTTAAGACCCATTTATCTTCTCACCTTCGGGAGACATTAAAACTCGGCTGAATAAGAGCTCAGAAGAAGCAAAACCGAAAGAGAAACCAAATGCTCCCATACACTGAAGCTTTCATTTTGTCTAAATAAAGACAACAATAAAAATACTAAAAAAATGAGGAAGTTTGGCTACTTGTGGTTAAGTGCAATTTCTCTTGTGTGGTGAAGGCTGGAGAGGCTGGTTTGGCATCTGGAGGTCACTTAGTGGAAGTGTTGCTGGCAGTGGATCTTCTCCTCGGCCTGGTCCAGAAGCTCCAGCATCTCCCGGACGATGGCCTGCAGTGCACGGCCCAGGTCCTCCCTGCTGTAAGGCTTTCCCAGAGGAGGCACATGAATGAAGGCAGAGCGGCCGTGGCTCAGGTACAGAGACGTGTAGTAGGTGAAATCACAGAGATACCTGTTACAGAGGGCACAGCACTGAATGAATGAAGGGTCTGGCTACATCCAGGGAAAGACACAATAAAAGGTATTTACTGGACTTATACTTCACTAAAGTCTTTACTACATTTGTAAAGATTCACCAATATATCATGGCTTTCTCCACAGTCATTATGTATACAATAATGTTAAATCTCTCTTTTAGTGAAAATGTGCACTTTAGTCCTCCATGACAGAGACACAGGTTGGATTAAATATAAAATAAAATTAAAAAAATTAAATAAATAAATATATATATAATTATTTTTAGTAGTAAAGTAAAAGTCCATACATTCTAGATCAAGAGTGGTTAAAAACTGAGAAGTGTTGTTTTAGAGATGCAAAGCCTACACTGGAAAGAAGAAACACTTTTTATTATTTACTGTACAAGTGGTAATTTAGACTTTTATGGTGAACAAGAGCTTTAATACATCTGAGTTCCTATTAAGCGATACTACATCCCACCTTTAATAACTGCTGCACATCGCAGCTGTCCATCAGACTGGCAAACTCACAACACATTGCAAAGAGAGTAAACATTGTAAAAAGAGTAAACATTGTGTGCCGATGATTTGTGTGTTTAACATATTGGCTTGTTTTCAAGCATGTGATCCAGAGGTGAAAGGGGGGAAAAAGCAAAAGGCAGATTTTTTACTGCAAAATATAAAGTAAATAATTACCTTCCAGCATCTTTGGAGACAGACACAGCTACTCCCAGCCCCGAGGCGGTCACTCTCTTACAGACTGATTCCATGTCAATAACAGAGTCGATACAGTCTGGGCCTCCCACGATGCAACACTGCGAATCAGGACAGAAGCTGCTGTTGTCCAGACCCTTGTAGCCGTGATTTCTGCCACACTTCTCCAGCGTCACAGTGGTGGCCATACCCGAGACGCCAACATGAACTACCAACTGGTAAAGAGAGGAAAAAGTCAGCATTACTAAAACATCAACACACAGATGAGTCACAGCACATCTCTGGCAACTCTCTCTGACTTCTGTTCTTGTTTGAACCTGAGTGTCTAAAAAGGAGCTGTGACTGTTTTAACTGGACCAGAAATTCATTTACACACAGATCAAACCCAGAGTCAGACCCACACTCAAACCAATAATTTGATGCAGAATTCCATAAAATTTACCCCTATTGCAACATTATTATGATCTGATTGTTTTCAGGGCTGGTCAGGTCTATTCATAACTAACATGTGCCTTTAAACTGACATGAAGGTTATTTGCTTTATTGCACCTTTACAAATGAAATAATGTGGATGGATGGCAGCATGTTCTGGTTGTCTTACCAGCGGATGATACTGCTTCCATAATGATGGAACCAAACTCTGGACTGTCTGGTATTCAACAGGAACCTCGGACACGTGCAAGTCCACTTCACTGCCCAGCCCAAGCTTCTTCAGCTCCTGGTAAGACAAACAAAAACATAAAGTCATTTTTTTCCATTTTATAAACAGCACTTGCCATTTCTTATATGCTTTTATATCGGGCATCTTACAGTGACGGATGCTAGCATGGCTTGAGCAGGTAGTCTCAGAGGGACAGCACTTTGGATATATATTCCTATCTTTATTCAAGAGCATGGTCTTTCAATTTAATAGCACAACCTATTGATTTCAGGTCCAGATTTTGTAATGCTTATTTAAAGACACCATGGAGAGTGATGGTGCAGTGACTGCAACACTGCATTCAGAGCAAGTAAGCATCACAAAACAGACCCATCCAAAAAGTGATGACACAAGAGTAATTCATTTTTCAGTGTTAGTGACAAAATTTTAACTCAAAAGTCTGCTTACTTGCTTTTTTTTTAAGCTTTCAACAGAAAATTAGGTCTTCATCAACATCATTAATGATAAGGAAAGGTGGACCTTAGATAACGTATGTATGTATAATGTACATAATGAAACTGTTGTGGATGACCATGATAATCTGAAAAATGTTAGTACCAACACAAGTATTTTGTATACACTCCTCTCTTTTCTGTTCCTTCACTACGTTTACTGATTGCCCACTGACAGATATGCTTTTATATATAATAAGGTATATGGTTTAAAAGTCATATTTCAGTCCAAAATAATACAAACAATGTAAGCACTGATTAAAACGCGTAACAATTCAGAACCATTGATGATGATCTTTGGCTATCACCTGTGCAAATTTTGAAAATGAAGCTGGTAAACGTCAGTCCTTCTTTGCTTTTTGTCAGTGGACAATGACTCTCACTTGCCTTAACCTTTCCAAATAACCTGATAATGCACTTGCAAAAATTTATACTATGAAAACTATACAACATTGCCTTCATGAATAAAACAAGAATGAGAAAAGCAAGAGATAAAAGATGCAATCATACATAGTGGAAGTAAGATAAATCTGTGTTCACAGCCAGTAGACCAACACCTCCCCCCGCCTCCCAGCAGGACCAATAGCCCTGGACACTGACCCCCACTTGTATTGAAAAGAGGCTTGTTTGACCACGTCTGTGACCCTGCCACAAAGCGGCCTTTTGTTTGCCTTTAATATCCTTATCAAGTCCGTCTAGACACCCTGACAACCACCGTCATCCCCCACATGCAGTTTCCCCAGCAGGACACAGAGAGCCTCCGTCGCACTGCTGTACGGTGTGAAGCCGGCCAGTAACTATCGGAGCATCGCATAATGGCACAAGAATGGGTTAATTTGTTTAGCAAAAGTCACACCTTTATTACAGATTATTATAATTACCAAAGACCTTCAATTCTTGGCTAAAAACACGATGAGGGTTCTTTCTTTAAGTAGTGATCAATGGTAATATTCATCAAACATTTAAGTCCAGTCAATCACAAATATAAATATCAGTCATAACTGACATATTTTTAACATGAAAATAAATGGACATGTGCATTAAAACAACAATAGAGGGGTAAACACACCTGTACTGCTACCCAGCTGGCGTTGACCGTGTGCTCTCCAAATGGCCCAAAACCTGCAAAACATATAAGTTATTGTGATTGCTGCTCTATGCATGATCTTAACAGAATGATAATACCATACCATAACCATGTGCTGTTTATCCCTAAAGTGTGGACAGTGACATTTTATTTCTGGTGGAAACACTTACATAAATCTAATAGTATACAGATAACACAAAAAAATACAGATAAGAAAAAAAGGCAAACATGCGAATGTAGCATAACCTCCAAATGGCTGTATGCTATCTTTTCTATTTTTCTGTTGCAATAAAGCATGTTTATGTCCTTCTGCGCCGTTATTATGGCAATTTAACACTGACTGACAACAGCACATGGACATAAAAGTTGGGAAATTCAAAATTTACAGAAAGCACTTTTTAAATAAATCATTATATATTAAAACCCCTCCATGCATCAGTCTACATGACCTACAAAACTGCAGCAGCAGCCTTTGGATATTCACACAGGCCTGTTTATATAGGGATCTATGACTGATCCCCTTCCACTGCCTGTCCAAGGGTCAGTGGGTCCCTGGGGGTTGGGTGGAGGGGGAATCAGTCTGTCTGACAGGCTGCTGAAAAGGAACAGAGTGAGGGGCCGGCAGCTGCCAGCCGGACCGCTATTGTGACGGTGCTGTTCCCAGGCGATCTACACGTCCACGATCAGCTGGGACTGCGAGCCTCTGCACCCCTCTTTGTGTCTGGAAACACACAAGCCACCGCTTCTGTTGCCCTCCACATATTCGATGTTGAAGACTAGTTTGTGCACTACAAAAATTGTATTTAAATGGCTGCTGGTGAAAATGCAGTGAGCCTCGTTTTGAGAGACACAACCCTGAGTACTGTCCTTTTATCCACTGATGTATGATATTGCTGCTGTTCTTATTTCATTAAGAGTGACTAAAAGTGTTCTCTTCAAAGGAAACATACAACACTCCTAATTTGCAAAGTACTGTGCAAATAAAATGGAAGAGCTTCCATACAGAAACAAATTCAGCAGGATATCAGTAATGGAAGACAATCAGGTTGGTTATTTGTTAATATGATATATGATATGATGACAAAATGTCAATATGTTTACTTTTGTGTTAACCACTACTTTACTTTTTAACCACAGCTCTATACAGAGACACCATGTCTGGAGGGAGGATATGAAACTTCAAATACAAAGACATGAAGGAGGAAATCTTTTCTATGTCCAGATATTTCCTCTGTCGCATTAAATCCCTCCTTAAACCATTTTACACAATCCTACACAGACATTACTTTCACAAAAGCTTTGGCATTATCTCCCTCATACTGTTGCTCAGTCTGTGGTTATATGTGTCTACAACACACGTTAAAGTGACAGTTAATGACTAAACTTTAACTGATTATAATAAGAAGCACAGACTAATGTCTGTGATAACTTTCCCTCGACTGATTATTTTATCATTTCCATTAATGTAGGGGCACATTTCTATCACTGAATAATGTATCCATAATTACACAACTGTAAGACCTGTAAAGATTATATCAACATTACATTTCTAGTTAACAGAGTTAAATATTTGTCTGTGCTTATTTATTGACTACATCCTGGCTGAAGTGGCCTTTCAAGAGAGACGCAGGCGACAACGACATACAGATGATTGCCCTAAATCTGTCTGTGGGCACTAATTTTACAAAAATATGTTATCTCTTAAATGTTATTGTTACAGCTGTGAGTAAATCGACCCTTTATCTGTCGTTCACAGTGAAGCAGCCTGACGCCATTAACGCTCACCTCCTCAACTTTTCCTCCACTTTTCTCTGGAGCTCAACAACAAACAAACAACAACAAACAACAAAACAACAAGAACCAGAGGTGTAAATCGAGAGCAGACCTGTAACAACCACAGTCCGTTTGCTGTTGTCCATCTCCCGTGCTCTGTCTCTGCTCGTTTCTGTTGTATTTCTCTCCGGACTCGGACTGTGGATTGACACTGTTCGGGGATTCTCCTCTTTCTGCCGACACGACGACAACACCGGGAAACTGCGTGGTGCATGACGTCATCCCGTCAGCAACGAGACGCAAATGTACTACGGTGGCTCAAAGGGGACATGGTGAATAAACGAATACATAAAATAAGTCCACGAAAAAGACTCCGACTGTCGTGCAACATGATGATTTCCCCGGTCAGTGCGAACTCCATCAGCCGTCTGTCTTTATTTATGTCTTCTACTGCTGATACAACCGATAAACCTTATATTCTTATATTAATGTGAAAAACATTATTTATTTTACTTTTTACTTTTTATTCTACGTCCATTTTGACCCCGCACACGAAGAACTTACCACCGTCTTTATAAATAGAGCAGACAGGAGCAGTAATAGCCAAAATGTGAAATGATGTCACAATTAATTAGAATAAAATTAAGTGTATTATTTATTTTTAATGATCATTAAGAAATGTACTGAGAGCCGACAACCGAGAGCGGATGTAGTTTTCAATTACTTCGTTTCGTTTAGTAGTTAAAGAGATGCATTAAATACTCACAGCTTAAAATCTCTAACTCTTTTTGTTCTTTCTTTGTAAAGTGACTTATTTCTAAACTCACTGCGCCTGATGTGTAAACGTGTCTCTGACGGCAGGGGGCAGTACATGATCAACCACCAGCAGAAGAAGAAGAAGACGCAGCTAATTAGCTTGGTGGGAAAATCGTGTCAGTGAAGGACCAAGACAGCTGAAGTTAGACGTAAAATCAAAAAGATTCCGTCACAATGGTAAGTTTTTATCCTCGATGTTCATGTAAAAGTTGTATTGTTGTCTTGTGGCGCTTTCCTGCTCCGCTAACCGTGTTAGCAGCACTGAGGCCCGATGAGTTAGCTTCGGTGAGTTAGCTGCGGTGAGTTAGCTGAGTTAGCTCTAATGAGTTAGCTGCAGGAGCTCAGTTCAGTGTGTTTAAATGTTTGTAAAGTCAACACACGACTGCATAAAACATCAATAACTTGCTGCAGAGCTTACATGAGCTCATTTCGCTCCCCTACAGAGCACAGCATGGACACATGACATGGCGCCAAGAAGACAGAATAAACAGAGAAACCCTTTCATCATCGTTTTTAAGATGTATATATGTACTATTAGACGTTTAATATCACGCAGCTGGGTGTTTCACTAGTCCTCTGATGTGAAGGACTGAATAGCAGCCGCCAGTGGAAATTGTTTTATTCGTGAAAAAAACAGTGGCGATTGCAAATACACAATGTTGATGCTAAATGAATCACGTTGGTGGCAGTTCAGTTTCTGCATGTTGACCTCTTTTTGTCTTCTGTGGTTTTGCAGCTTCCTCTGTCTCTGCTGAAGACCGCCCAGAACCACCCGATGGTGAGGAGGCGCTGAGCTGCTGTCAAAGAGCCTCTGTTGTCCTGTTCAAGCCCTTTATTAATGCACAACAATGACTACGTAATGATGTAACCTGTAAACTGTTTGTAGGATCACTGAAAAAGATGTTCACTTTGACTTTTAGTTCGAGTCACGTATTGAGTAACTCCTATCCCTGCTACTTTTTGAACCTTGATATTTAATTTGCTGAAGTTCAGTGTGCTTGTTCGCAATCTTGTCTTGTATTTTGGGCTGTTCAATGAGGATACTTGTGCTCCAGCTTCTGTCCTTTCTCTCCTCAGCTGGTGGAACTGAAGAACGGAGAGACGTACAACGGTCACCTGGTCAGCTGTGACAACTGGATGAACATCAACCTCAGAGAAGTCATCTGCACCTCCAGGGTACAACATGGCTACAACTAACAGTTATTTTATGCATATCAAAACTTGAGTTAATGACATTTCTTTTGATCGACTGAATCCACCAGTCAGTTCAGCAGTAATGCTCCAGTGTCACTTTTTTCTCTTGACAGGATGGAGATAAGTTCTGGAGGATGCCCGAGTGCTACATACGAGGAAGCACCATCAAGTATCTGCGAATCCCCGATGAGATCATCGACATGGTGAAAGAGGAGGTGGTGTCAAAGGGCCGCGGCCGTGGAGGCACCCAGCAGAACAAGCAGCAGGGCAAAGGACGAGGAGGAGCTGGCCGAGGTAAGTGGAAACGATTCCTGCTCATCAGAGAGCTTCAGGTTCCTGCTGTCATAAAATGAATTTATGCTTCTGCTTTTGGGTTGTTTCTAAATTTCTCTGCCGTTATTAAGTACTCAGGAACATTGAAGGGGGAAGAGAAAAGAAGAGGGGGAGGGAGAGGGGGGGGGGGGGGGGGGGGGGGGGGGGGGGGGGGGGGGGGGGGGGGGGGGGGGGGGGGGG
>JBAJHX010000106.1:9747917-9773533 GCA_037176925.1 Amniataba percoides
GGTGGGAGGGGGGGGGTGGGGTTAGGAGGTGGGTTTTTTGGGTTTTGAAGTTTTTTTTCCGTTGGGAAGTACTCAGGAACGTGGAAACCCCCCCCCCCCCCCCCCAAAAAAAAAAACAATAGTAAGAAACTTGTCGAAATATCTGTATTTATACTATTGGTGTCAGGTAGTGATGGGTGAATGAAGCCTTGTGAAGCACTGAAGCTGCCTTTCTTTTTGTACTGAAAATTATTTGAAGCTTTGGGGCTTCACTGTGATGAGGAACAGTGACATCTGGTGGCAGGCTGGAACTACAGCAGCTGTTTCATTTGTTGACTGAGGCACCAAAAATGATTGTTTCAATCCGAAATCCCAAAACTCATCTGCAAGCTGCATGTTCAAAAACAGATTTGAAGTTATAAACAACCTTTGGGGATGCGGTTTCTGTCTCTGTCTGTTTATAGCATCAAAAGAAAATATTAGACAATAATATAAAGCCGTGTTTTCATAGCTGGATTCGATCCTTCACCCAAAGTGAGAGAAGAGATATAACTCCCAAGTGCAACCTACTGAGCTATACCATCACTGCCTTTGTTTTTCAATTTTTGTATAACTAAAGTTTTCAGGATATATATGACACATGCATATCAATTGTGTTTTATGCCATATTAGTGAAGTATGATATGATAGAGGTGTCAGTAGTTGTGCTTGTGAAAATGGGCATTGTAAAAAGTGGCAGTGCTTCATGCAATGTTTATTTTCACATAGTCCTCTCTTAAAACCCAAATCTTGCAGGCATCATAGCATAGTAAAGCACCAAAGCCTTCAAGCTGTAAACCAATGAAACGCTTCGTGAAGCAGCAGTGACGTCATCAGTCATGTAAATGTTTTGAATAATTTTATAACAGATGAAATTATGTGAAAGAAGGTTAAAAAGGTCAGGACATTGTAGAGGGCAAATTATTTCAAGTAAATGTAACATTTTTGGGTTGTGTCTGAGAGCTCTGAGGATTAAGTAAAGGGACTCACATTGAATGTTGTTGAGTTTCATATTCTTTGAAGACCTGCGAGCAGTCTGGATTTGTTAATCAGCTTCTTGTTTAGTGCACATATGCAGAATGTTCTTCTTTCTTGTCATCTTGAGCTGATTGAGGATTTTAAGATAAAAGGGATTAAAAATCGTAGGGTGAGCTTAGTTTGTTTCTCCACAGGGGACAGTAACTTACTTTACTTTTAACACACGAAATTTGCGACTTTTTGTCTGGCACACAGTAAATGATGACTCAATGTTTGGAGGGTGAAAATGGAAATCTGTCCAAATAATAATAGTTAGTGTTTAAAAAAAAGAAATAACAGAGGTTTTTCTCCCTGATGTTTCTCTCTTTAGGTCTCTTTGGCGGACGTGGAAGAGGAATGACCGGCCCTGGTCGGGGCCAGCAGCAGCAGCAGCAGCAACAGCAACAGCAGCAGCAGGACAAGAAACCAGGCAAACCACAGGGAATGAAGAACCAGCACTGACAGACAACACTACACCTTCAAGAGCACATCCTGTGATCCAGAGCGATTACTTCTGCAGGACATGAAGATAAAACAAACTCTCTGGTGTTTCCTTCTTCTGTGATGTTTGACCACTGCAGAAATCACAGGGGGGAGAAGTGAAGAGAAGCTGTGCTTTTGCACTGAATTTTGTTTTTTTAGCATCTGTAAGCTGGTATTAACATTTTTTTTATTATGACCATATACCAGTTTATCAGTCAGAGCTGACAGACTCCTTCTTTAGTATAAATTTGGAACAGGTATCATTACAATTTTTCAAAAAATATTTTGTATCATAAATCACTGTATTATCCAAAAGTAGTTCCCCATCAGTTGTCACACTGGAATGAGGTTTTTATTTTTATTTTGTTAGTTTTTGTGGTTAAGAAACTGCTCTGCCCCAACTTCTGTTGCATGAATATTTGTTTTAACGTGCTCTTTATTTCTGTGTCGTTTGTGAAGTTCTGTGGTTTGCAACCTTTTCGTTTGTCAGCTGGAGTCTGATCACGGCTGGTGTGCCAGTAGGCCGGCAGTCCAGGGACGAGGATTCAGTCCCTGAAAATCAACACTTTTGTTAAAGCATTTGTAAGATGACACATTATGATCATTAGGATTTCCAGAAGAAAACAAAGATTCTCATATTCTTAAGTCTGCAATGGACGCAAGTCCAACGTGTGTCATGTTGGTTGGGTGTCATTTTATTTTTGTAACGAAAGACAATGTTGTAATTTATTTACACAAGAACATGAGAATAAAGCAACTTTTGTTAAAGCGGTCGCATGTATTGTTGATTTCTGTATTTATAACTAAAGTTTCTGCTGCAGTTGGCTGCGATTGTTTTGTTAGTCAAAAGCTGGAATTGAATTACAACATAATCAACAAAAGTGTACTTTCAAATAAATGAGATTAGAATTCTTAATTTATATCCAGAGCCAGCTAATAGTGGGTCACAGTCCATGATAAGAAGGATGAAGAGAAATGTTCAAATCTCATGAAAATTTGTTCCAAATACAACCTTGCATTCCTGAGTAAAATCTCACCACTTTACATAAAGAATTTCATACAGAATGAGAAGATGTTTTGGTATTTATTTATTCATTTATTTGATAGCATAAATCTTGACTTTGTAAAGTATTGAAAAGCACATTATCATGCATATGATAATGGTTGTCCTGTCATATGAAAGAGTGAACTGGATTACTAAATCTTGCCTTGAGTAATCAGCGTCAGGTAACAATAAGCAATAAAAATCTCAAAACAGAATAAAATGACATTGTGAATACTTGTTAAAATGAAATAAAACAATAAAATGAAAATAAAAAACAATTCCAGGGCAGTAATATGCAACAATAAACAGAGTAGTTAAATGTGAAGTGCTAAAGATAAAAAAATTAAAATAAATGAAGTTATAAAAAACATTCCAGACCATTATCAATTAGATCAGTTAACACAAACATAATTATTCCCAAGTATATTCATCTTTTTATCACTTGAAATATAAAATGTAAGTATTTAATAGTTCTTCAAATGAGGCTCAAGCAGTACTTCTTTTTTGTAAATCGGAAAAACATTCCTATTATATTTTAAAAAACAGTAAATTCTAAGTTCACTCATGATGACACTAAAATAAACATATACTAAATAAACTGTATTTAAAGCACTGTGTTCTTAAGTATGCATGCTTCATTGTTTTTAAAGAGCCTTCAGGTTATAGTTTTCACCTTTCATACATGATTATCCCAGAAAACCAGCAAAAAAAAAACCTATAAAATATCCATGAATAGTGCATCTATTTCCAGGCCTTCAAACACGCCTGTGCGACGTCACACACTATAAGCATTATTTCCTTTGGTTTATAACTGCAAACATGAGCAGACTGAACAAACATCAATCAGATAAGATGTCAAAGTGAAAATCTCTAATCACTTGCACTCACACCTGAGTGAGAGTACTAAAATATGTAAGAAAAATGAAAATAAAATACCTAATGTTCAATATATCTTTTATCTCTACTTGTTTAGCATACCACCATTGAGATTCAGTAATCTTATTTTCACATTTGGTGGTCAATAGTAAAAGAATCCATAAAAATATAAAAAGGTAAGAATAATTGTAAAATAAATAATATGAAACACAGTACACGCTTGTCTTCTTAAAAATATTCTAATTATATTCATAAAAGGCAGTAAATCATCTATTTGCTCTTCAAAGCACTAAATGAACATATACTAAAAAACTGTGTATTCAAGGCGCCGTGTTCTTAAGTATGTGCATGCTTCATTGTTTTTAAGAGCCTTCAGGTTACAGTTTTCACATCTCATACATGATTATCCAAGAAAATCAATAAACAGAATAGGAACAAATAACAAAGTACGTTTTCTAAAATAGTTCATCTCAAAACTTAAAAAGCTAAAAGACTTCAGGAATTCCTTTTCACTCTCATTTCCTGAATTTGGATTTTCTAAAAGTATAAAATATCCATGAATAGTGCATCTATTTCCAGGCCTTCAAACACGCCTGTGTGACGTTACACACTATGAGCACGATTTCCTTCTGTTTATAACTGCAAACATGAGCAACATCATCACTAAATGAACTAACATTAAAAAAGAACTGTAAAAAATGTATCACGGCGCTGTGTTGTTAAGTATGTGCATGCTTCATTGTTTTTAAAGAGCCTTCATGTTGTAGTTTTCACCTCTCATACATGATTATTCTAGAAAATCAACAAAAAGAATAGGAACAAATAAAAAAAAGTAAAATCAAACTCCTCTGGTTTCTAGAAATGACCCTAATGAACGCAGATCTCTTGAAACTCATCCCACTCATCTCTACATCA
The DNA here is from genome assembly GCA_037176925.1 of Amniataba percoides. NCBI lineage: Eukaryota > Metazoa > Chordata > Actinopteri > Centrarchiformes > Terapontidae > Amniataba > Amniataba percoides. The sequence continues at coordinate 9,752,272 of JBAJHX010000106.1, forward strand.
TCCAGTCCTGTTTGGCTTTGACGCAACATTTCCAAGTCTCCACAATCTGGGACAGCTGCAGATTTTCAGGAAACTTTTGCTCCACGTAAAGAGGCACCTCCACCTCTTTACGGTCCATGTAGGCACCCACTGTCTCTTTCACACTGAGAAGAAGCAAAACATCAATTTTAACACAGTTCTTTCCCAGCTCCACTCAAATGAAAGGACCATGTTTGCATATAAGAAAGCTAAAAACAGAAATGAAACCTATTGATTGTCATTTTTCTTAATTCTTCCATGACTACACAGAACTTAACAGGTATAGAGGAGCCTCTAGAACTTTAAAAATATATCAGCTTGTTCTAAAGTTATGTACAACTATTTCAACTAGATTACTTTTGGATGTAGCAGCTCGATTTTTCTGTAGTGCTGATGCTTCACAACATCAAAACATTGTTTAATCAAAATAAAAGACATTCTGATCAGTTACCATGACAGCAGTGTGTTATCAATTTTAGGGACTTGCATTGAAATTACAGGACCGTTGGTAAGTTTGAACAGTTTAGTTGCACAGCATCATTTTGTATGCTGAAGTTTAAGGGTTTGATCCACATCTTTTTTCACAGAATATGTGTTGTGGATGTATGGAGAAACAGTTGAATTAATAAGGAAGCTTCTGATGCTATTTAACAGGTTTACCTCCAGGTTGGATTGTAGGCTTTGATGGCCCGCGGGTTGCCCAAACTCAACAGGAGGAACTCGTGCAGCTCGAGCAGCCATTGGTCCACATTTCCACACAAGCTTTTAAGCTTAATCTTGTCTTCCTCTGTCAGCGGCATCTGGTACTCAGCTGGATATCCCAAGAAGGGCTCCTTTTAATAGAAACACAGAGTGAGATATCCTATTATCTGTACACTGGAATAAGTTAATGAAATTAACAGAATGAATGAATGCAAATGTTACTCAGGTAAACATGTAAACAGGCAAACAGGTCTAATACATATTGGTGTAGTAAATATTATAATGGGACATGTGGATGACTGTGATTTTGTGCTCTTGTTTTGCATTAACCAGGCAAAAACTAGCAACACTTACTTTCTTGAGATCCATCATCTTTTCAGATTTGAGGGCAGAGAGGAGTTGCCACACACTGACACAGTGGGTGAGTTTGCATCTGCCCAGAGCCTAAAAAACACACAGCAGAGAGAAGAGGGTTTCATTCAGGGCTTAGTAGATCAGGTTTATTTTCATAGATTACCTTATATTACTTATGTTTATTTGGATGATTGACATATGTACTTGATAGCAATTATATGATCTTATAGTTTAAAATGTTGTTATTTTTGTGTAGATAGGTGCACACTTCCTGTAGTAAGCTTAGTTTTTTAGGTTGGTGGGGTGACATGCTGCATGTAAGACACTGAAGCGATGCAACACACACAGTTGTTTTGTTTCATTGTGTTGGTGGCTAATGCAGTGACACTGAGAAAGTTTCCCTCATGGTTTTACAGCCCTGTTTAGGAAACCTTAACAATCACTTCAGACAAAGAGGTTACACTGACCTTCAATATATTGTGATTCATGTGGTCAGCCATCTTTAGGATGTCCTGGAGGTAAATGGCCAGTGACATCTCGTGATCACCACCAGTCATTGAGAGGAAACCCAGGACCAGCTCCATGATCTTGAGCGCTTCACACACCTCGCTGTAGGAGTCGAGGTCTCTGGACAAGGCGTTCCGGGTGAGAGAGCTCAGAGCGCTCTGAAGGAACAACAAAATATGAAGATGAAGTGTTTGCCATTCAACAAAATGTTGATTTTTAATGTAATAAAATGATAATTAGCATTTAGGTAAAACTCAAAACAAAGCAGTGCATTGAAAGAATCTAAAAATACACAGGCAGCATGTTGGATTGTACCTTGTACAGCCCAGTCTATTAACTTTATGAATTTACCTGAGGCAGCCTTCCTTTAACAGCTTTGAAAATGGTGTCATAGTCTCTCTCTTGTGTGTTGACCAGAGTTGGAATCCCCTAAAATGAGTGAGTTAAACAGGGAAATACAGAAATGTTTAGTGAGAGAAAGAGCAGATGCAATAAAAAAAAAGATGAAAAACATTTGCATGTCTTGGTTGGCTGATGTGATGCCAGTGGTGTAGGAGAGGCTGTAACGCTCTGTGTAACGCAAAGCATACTGGAAGATTGAGTCCAGAGTGCTGGTTAAGTTTGTGTGTGCCTGTATTTGCTTTAACTCAGGCTGTGTGGACTCACTGTGCGGGTGATGAGGGGTTTTCCCTGCATGAAGCGGGTGAGGATCTGCTGCTGGATCCTGGGCAGGTCGTACTGAGATATCGTCTCATGGCCACGTTCCAAACTGTACTGGCAGTTGGATAAAACCAGTGGGAGCAGGTCTTTCTCCAGCTCATAGCGGATCACATGCTGCTCCGTTACTTCTGCCACACTCACCCTGTAACTGCTGAAGACATCAGAAAGCAAATATCAGATTTTTATTTCTGGAGTGATAATTTTTTTATCCAAAACACAAAAGCATAAGTTATCTTAACATTGAGTTGCTCCAACTTCTACAGTACAGCAAACATGTTTTGCTATAAAATCATAAATCTTTCACTCAACAGTGTTTCAGGATCATTATGGTTACCTCAGATAAACTCTGGAATACTTGAATACATTTTTACTATAAAATGAAGACTGTACCTGTTTTACTAACAAAACCTCCTTCAGTATTCTCGTGGGCACCATCACATTTTTTAAGATAAACTTGGACAAGTGGTGACACTCTTTCAGGTACAATGACAAACCAGCATTGTTAACACAGCATTTGGAACAAAATCTGGAAAAAACCTTCTGCTCTTTGTCAGAGAAAAAAAATGTTTTTACGGGGGCTTCATGTATATTTTGTACCTGCTGTCCTCTCCAGTGTGCCTGTCCACAGCGTTCACCAGCTCGTTGTGTAGTGTCACCAGGTAGCTGACCAGTACTGTGGCACACAGGCCTGCACCCTGTCGGCGGGGCAGGAGGTACTGCAGGTCGCTGTTCAGGTCCAAGTCCTCGCTGCAAAATTCATCTGGAATCTTCATCTCAGCTGTAGTTTGAAAAGAATATATGAATCATTTATTATTTTCAATAAAACAATAAGTGCGTATGAATTTTCTACTTAAAGGATAAGTGAAGCAATCACAGAATTGCATTGCTCTGGTTACAAGTGCATTATTAACAGCACACAGAGAAAACCAGAACAAAATAAAAGAGAGTGAGCCTGCCTTCACTGGTAGAGGAGGTAAGAGGATAAGTGCTTTACTTACTGCTGGTTACAGACACTCTGAGCAGATTCCATGTTTTCAAAAAGGTGTTGATGTGTTTCCTATACCATGTCCTCATTTCTGAAACAAGACAAAATATTTACTTAATCTCTATGATAAAAACTGAAAAAACAAGAACAAGAAAGTCTACTAAAGTATATTAAATGTTAACATTTTGAGACAGACAAAGCTTTTACATAGTTATTGCGCTGAGATATCTCAAGCTGTACCTTTTTGGCTCTCGATGAACTCTCCAATGGAGCCCACTATCTGGTCGGGTACATTCTGGAACTTTCTCACCAAGCGTTTCTGCAGGATCACGATGTCTGGAAGGAACTTAATTTGACGAAATTCTCTCTCCTGAAAAAAACACAAATTAAGCAGCTGACAATCCTGCTGCAAAAAGCACATGCCCCTCATTTATCTTTTTGTTGATCAAATAACAAGCAGCCAAGAGGAAAAAGTCATTTTTCATTTCACTAAAACTTTAAGCAGGTAGTACTTTGTGTTTTTAGAGGATTACTGTGACAATAAATATTAATCTGTAATACCTTGACACAGATAAATATAATAAAACCAATACAACATAAATTTTCATTGCTTCCCAGAATTGCTTGGAAATGACAACAAAATGAGTCCTGGATGTGAAACTTTTAATAGAATATCTACAGTTTCACAACAATCTGGTAAGTAGTGTGATTTTACTATGTACTGTACTCTTGTTAAATTCACCTTCTGCAGGAACCTCCAGAGAAGAGGCAGCTCTTCCTTTTGGTCGTGCTGCTCCAAAATGTGCGTGAGGCTGAGCAATGAGAGCCTCTCCCTGCAGCTCCACACCGCTGAGCTGTGGACCTGAGAGCCCTGTGGCAGCGACGTCAGGAAGGAACAATCATCACCAAAGGTTGTCCTCATGATGAAGTTGGAAGAAACACGAGAGTCTGTCCTGATGTTGCCTTTTGCTCCTTGCAGCAGTTGATCAAGATCCTAGACACAAAATGTTGGTAGTAGTGGAAGGAGAGTTAAGCAATGGAAAATACTTTTGTGCAAAAGGAAACTCGACATATAATATGAAAATAGTATATTACTAGTTTCATATTACTGAAGTCAGTTCATTTTTACTCATTCGATCCTAAATAAGAGGAAAAGAAACTATGTAAACAGGCAAAAAGGTAAAGTACACAGCATTACCCTCAACTGGGGTGTCATAATATCATCGGCGACAGTTGTCTCCCAGGTGTTTCTGGATGCCTTGGTCGTTAAGTGACGATCAATATCAGCTAGTCAAAGAGAAGGTATTTTGTAAATTTAATCATTTACTGTTTTACTGTATTTTCTATAACTTTTAAAAGATAACATCAAACACACTTTTCATACTTAACTTCTTTAAGTTCAATTCCATTTCACTAGCAACATGTGACTGATAATTTAATTGTGACAAACAGTCTCCCCACACTGTCTCAATAAGTACACTTACAGTGGCTGCCCTGCACTAGCTCATGAAGGGATCTGAGCACTAAGTGGACCATTGTAATAATGTCGTCAACGCCTCGTCCTAGTGCCTGTGAAAGCTGATCCAGGTCCTTTGTTACGTGCTGAGCAAGAAATAAATAAACATCTTCCACAGGTGGCTGGATGATGTCCTGGATAAACTAAAGGAACAAACAGAGTTGGGTGATCACATTCAGATTCAAAAGTAACTGCTGCTCATGTTTGTAGGGGTGATATCTCTTGATTTAGAGAGAAACCTTTCATCTGCTCACCTGGGTCTTCTCTGAGGCTCCCAGCAACATGGCCAAATGTGTAACCAGCCTGACCAGTGTAAAAGGCGTCAGAGACATGTTTTTGGTGTCCAGGGCATCAGGGTTGTTTCTCCGCGCAGGGTCTCCCAGGATGTGGCCGGGTTTTGTGCGATCCCTGCCAGGTTTAAAAAAAGAGCTCTTAAATGATCATTCTAATGCTCCAAGTCTCATGCTGATTATATTAGTTTGATCTTGTTTTTAATAAAACACTTTTCTTAATTAAGCTTGAATAAAGTTTTTGTTTCACATTAAAATGTTGACAAAAGGTTACATAATGTAAACATAAAAAATGTATTTTGCTGTGATGTGGTCATTTGTCATATGTTTATCGAATCACCAAAAACCAAAAGAGTCTGACAGTCTTTTGAATTCTGGATTGGACTTGATGGATTTGCATGTAGCCAAAACATAACAACTATATAAAACTTTTTTTTAATAAAAAATATACTTCATGATGCCATATTTTATGTGTCTCACATAAATCCTGTTTTAATAGGAAGTACATTGAATTAAGGAAGAAACATACTTTGCAGCTTCAACATGACATTGAAGAGACAATTCAGAGCACAACGAGAGCTTGACCATTAATGACACTCACTGCTGTAGCTGAATTGGTCTGAATCCAGCCAGAGGAGAATGGTGTTCGCCTCCAACCTCCTCTTTACACTCCAGACATTGACCTCTCTCCATGGGAAGGCCACACTGCAGTACAGCATAGCAGCAGATTATTTTGTTCATAATACAGATTTCTTATTCATTGTATGTTTTTTTAATGTCTCTACTCACTAGAAAATAGCTTACCTCATCAACAAAGCATGGGTGATTATTTGGACACACTGTAAAAAAAATAGTTAAAATAGGTTGAATTCGCCTGAGTTGTTGAGAGAGAATATTAAGTGACCAAGAATTATGAGGTGGGTTTAAATAACTCATTTAGCCTTCAATATAATGATGCAAACCCAGAGCCTCAATTTAAAACTGTGGTTTTTATGAAAGAATAACACTTACCATACCAAGTGAGCTGCCCATAGTCTTGCTGTATGACTGCCTGGGCAACCCCTAACATGTCATCAGGCATTGTTGGAATAAATGCCCTCTGTTAGGTTAAATAAAATAAAATAAATGTAAAGGATGAGATGGAAGAAATAGTTTATTATTGAATCTTATAGCACAAAATATCTATGATGTGTCTTTTGGCATTATCACAGTTAAAGCTGTAAAAGTGACAACTTTCTGTCATTTCACACAGAACAGCTGATACTAGAAGAGTTGACACAGAAAGGCAGATATGAGACAAATTTACCTGCATATTCTCAGGAGACAGACCAAGTTCTTTGAGTGGCATCACCAGGGGGTGAGTCCCAGTGAGCAGCACAGCTGCCAGATGAATGGTCAGTTCGATGATAGTACTGTCCATGAAAGTATAACCAGGGCACATGGCGATTGTTCCCAGCTTGTTGTAAACCAAGGCTGAAGCAAAATCCCTTACTTCTTTTTGATGCAGATATCTTGAGCCCTGGATTAGGTCTCCAAATGCTTGGCATAGCTACAAGACAGACATAAGACAGTAAGACAGACAATATATAGTGGCAATAATTCATATACAGTATAAAACACAGACAACAAAAATGTCATACAACATACAGCTCTTAGTAATATTAACACTATAGTACATACAACAAACTAAAAAGTTTTTTTAATTTTTGCAGTTTGGGAGTATGAATATGCAGCCAAAAAAAGCTTAATGGTGTGCTAAATAGAAATCTAAAAAAAATGAAGACTCATAAGAAAATAATCTCTCTAAGTCATAAATTATGGCCCACTAGACGAGTGTCGTAGTGTCTGCATTCGCAGAAAAGCATGTTTCTGAGTGCCAAGCTTTGGTCAGTGTGAGTGTATTAATTGATTAATTCTCAATGTTTTACACAAAAGTCATTTTCTATTAGTGGTGTAAGTAAATCTATGCTATGTTTCACTGAATTAGATCAGCTCCAGTACCATTCTAGGCTGCATGTTATCATCTCCTACAGGGTCTTAATATGTAATATACTGTGCAGTTACTACAAGATGTATATTTAAACTCTTTATACCTCAGGGGTTGGATGAAGACCTGTATTTGCAGATCTGTACAGAGTTGTAACCTCTCGGAAAAGTGCCAGGAGGATGAACACTGTTCGATTCCTTGGTGGGGCAGTGCATTTCTAAATCAGTGGAAAACAAACAGAAATTAAATAGTGAGCACATACTTTTCAAACTGAATGTCACAGTGTCCATTGTTCTCTCTTCAGCCACTCATTGTTATTCTTTACCATCCACCAAATGCCCTCACACTTTCACCTCTCATCTGTCCTATAACTGGATCATTCTGTCATGGTTTGCATTATGCCCTGTTGTTTTCCATGGAGTTTTCTGCTTGTGTTTCTTCTGTTCCTTGTGTCACCCTGTCTTGTGTTCATTGTGCTCCTTGTGTTTCTTGTGTCTTGTGTCCTCCTTGTATCTCGTTCTGTCCTGTGTTGGTTGTTTCTTAACTCCTGTCCTTGTATTTATCCTCTCCAGTTCTGCTCACTTAATTTTTTATTTTGTATTTCCGCCCTTGTGTGTTTCCCACTTATTTGATTGTTCACCTGTCTCCTGCCAGATGAATCAATAGCTGATTCAGTTGAATCCATAATAAATACAGTCATCTACACCTGCTCTGTCTTTGCTGTGTCTTTATATATGATATGTCATCTATGGTAATAAATTTTAAGTGTGAACTGATTTCAAGTCTGGACTAGATTTCCTCACAACAATAATATAATTATGGTTTGTTATTTGGGAATTCACTATGATTGAATTACACACCACCCAAACAAGTTTCAAGACTGCTATTTCATTTTCATGCAATACAGAAACAAAAAAACATTACTGTCTGGAATGGTACAAAGTACATTACATTTCCTAATGCATAACAGCATAATGAGTGTCTGCAATAACATGACCTGTAACAAAATGGCTAAAAGTTCAGTAGTGTGCCATGTATCACATGTATTGTATAACTGAAAATAGAAAAAAGAAAGAAAAGAAAAGAAAAAAATTCAGATGAATTATTGTTGATTGCAAATTCAAAACAAACAAATCTCTCATCTGAAAATACTCTCATCTATAGATAAAAATTTCGAGACAGAGAAAAATACTGACAGGAACATTACTTATAGCAGCAAACAATTGGTAAATTAAAATTAAATACCTCACAGACTTCTTCTATCTGCTCAACATCACCGTCTACTACTGCCTTGGCAACTGCATCCCTCACTGCCTTGTATTCCTCTCCGTACACAAGATACTGGTCCATCTGGCCTCCATCTTCATTCTGTTCACACCATAAATGGAGTCAGATGAGCACAACACCATCAACAACAACAACAACAACAACAAAAATAATAACAATAATAATAGCTGATAGTATAAATAGTTGAATAAAAGTTGTATTATTACATGGTGGCTTCACTTTTTTAGTAAATGAAGACCTGCACACTATCATTAAGTTAGTTGGCATCACTAACATTAATGTAAATAGAAAAGAGCAGTGTTATACCTGCTGTTGGATCTCCTTGGGGAAAAGCCAACTGAACTGTGGTTGTTTAACCAGCATCTGGACAGACTCAATCCCTTGCAATTCGCTGAGTTTGCGGATCAGGTAAACACGGTACCAATCGTTCCCGCTGTCCTCACAGAGTTTGATAACCATGTTCACGAAATCTTCTGCTCCATCTGGGATGTTGTTATCTGCAACGGCAATGTGGTCCAATAAACCTTTTGCTAACTAATGCAAAATGTAAATAGCAGTGAAGTTATCTCTCACCAGACAGATTTTCACTGATAAGTTGGGCAGCCATTGTGAGGGACCGACGCAATCGTGCAACGTGCTGCAGATGTTGAATTGACACTGTTGCTGGAACAGAAACGACTTCTGACAAGAATAAGTGCAGGAATTTTGTTTCATCAGCATAAAATGACCGCAACTCTTCAGCTTTGTTGCCTTCTTGAGGAATTTTCTCCCACATGGAGTCCTGCAGAGAAGAATAGTTGAGGGAGGTTACTGCTACATCAATTGACCTGTGTCAGCAAGACAAGGAGAAACTGAGACACCACCTTGAGAAACAGCTTCCACTCTCCACATACATCGAAACCAACATAATGATATTCAACTACGTAATGTGGCTGTAAATCCCAAATATGACCTCAATGATACAAGTAGATACAAATTAGAAGATGAATGAAAACATCAATAAATGGTGTCAATAAAGAGAAATAATGACCGGAACATATATAGACATGAGTTTCCACAGCACCTGGGCGACACTGGCACCCCAAAGCTGGAATTTCACACCCTATATGTAGGGTATTCTGTAACTTTAACTTATAAACATAAAACTGGCATACAACAACAACATCTTACAAAACGTGGCATTAATTGACAGAAATGATTGTTACTCATTTGCTGATACTGTTTGTTTAAATTAAGTCCAGATGCTTAAGTTAAAATGCCAATACAAAAAGACATTAGATTCCCAGATTAGATCTTGCCTTGGTATTTATTTTATTACCACACAAATGGCTGACGTTTCTGGCATTCAAACACTCAAATCAAATATCAGTGCAAATTGCAGATCCCATTTATGACTAATTAGTGTAATATGCGCTAGGTTTTAGGAACCACATTTAGTAAAGACTCTCACTGCAACATGCTTTTTCTTAAATAACTAACAGTTTTAAAAGATTTCCCTGAGTTCTTGTCTTCATGGCTCAGTGAAGCCATTTCTCCTTTTTACTGGTCCATTTCTATTTTCTAGTTGTGCTCACAACAATGTGACTGCTTTATCTTTGTTTAAAAGATGTTTACCTCAAGGCAGTTGATGTACAAGGCATAAAGCTCTGCTTTATCCCCCTCATCCACAAATCTGCTGTCTTCAACAGATGTCAAATGCTGCTGCAAATATTCTTGGACTTCACCAAAGCTGAAACACAGTTAAAATAATCATACATATGATACAATGCAGAAGCGTTTTGCAAGGCAAAGCAAAGTGACTTAAATTTATTCTGATGTTTTCTCAAACCTACTTGAACTTCAGCAACAGCTTGAGAATCACAGATCGCACAACTGGACTTTTATCTGGAGACTCGTCAAATGGTGACAGATCTTTGGTGTGTAACTGTTGATTTTCTGGTTTGAAAATTATTTAAAGTAAATATTAGTGACAAAAAGGAGATAGAATAAAGGATATACAGTAAGATGAATTATTAGTGTATAAAATCAACTAACATATTCCCAGTATTCTTATTAAGAGACAACAATAATAGCAATGTATTTACTAAATGGTTAATGCTGCCACATGTCACACAGATCCAGGCTAAGTAGATAAGAAGGTTAACAAAGAGGCAACAATATCTTGTTTGACTGTTAAGTTGAGAAAGAGCTCTACACAAAGTGGTACCTGTCTCAACCATCAGGTAGGACAGCAGGTGGGTAATGACACCTCTGGCTGGTGGTGTGTTGTCTTTGAAGCACACAGTAGATAGGAGATCAATGAAGAAACCATTACAGCGCTGCCTGAATTCTGCATTTTTCTTCATAGAAACCCTGCAGTCATCAAAATGAAATGTAACATAAATATCTGAGAAAATTTAGCAAAGCCAGTTACTGGTGAACTTCAGCAGCAGGTATATCTGAGTATCATCAGCATAGAAGATGATCTAGCAAATATACACACACACACACACACACACACACACACACATATATATATATATATATAAGTTTCTCCTTTCACCTGTTTTTTTACAGGTATTAAATGGTATTTGAAATATTTAAAAGATCTCACCTGATATCTTCAGAGACGTGTGGCTGAAAGTCATTTGGTAATTCCTGTCTGCAATTGGGACAGGAGGTCCTTCCTGTGTCAAGGTTTGCCTGGATACATGTTGAGCAGTAGATGTGATGGCATGGCAGCTCCACAGGGTCCTGAGGCTCCCTCATGCACACAAAACACTGAAGTCCAAACCTTTACAAAAAATAAAACTTCATCAGTCACTGAAGTGCAACAGAAGAGCAGTCTTCACTGTTTCAATAAAAATAACTTTCAAATTAATCAGGGATTACCTGAAAATCTGATCACTTGCCCCCTGCTTACATGATTTCAGTACTTTAACCACAGCTTGAAAAGCGTTAGGTGATTTCACATCTGAGTCTTTCTCCAGAACCTTAGAAATTGGTCAAAATATTAATATAACAACAGTCATAATGGTGATTTTTCACTTTTTTCAGTTGGCTTAACTTCAAGGAATATGGTTTTTAAAAAGAGCCTCCATCACTCTAGATATAAACTGCATTTCAAATGTATGCTTTTTGAAGAATATATTGGTCATTTAGGATCTACTCACCGCACTTAAGGTTTTAATGTGATTCAGGACCAGTGTTCTGAGCTGATTGTCGTCAATATGGAAACCCAGCAGCATGTGTTCCACAAACAATGAAAGGATGTAGATGCGTTTCCAGCCCTTACTGTAAAATATTACAGACATAATTGCAGTGAGTTTGTTGTAAAAATGCTCCAAGGCAGCATTTTACATCTGTGCAGGGTTTTTCCCAAGACACTGGGTAACAGACATGGTAACCTACTCAATATGTGGACTTTACAATGTGAAGTAGCAACACTGCTTGTTTCCCTAAAGCTTGCCAAACCATTTATTATATTTCAGCTATGACTGGAAGCAGTATCAACCAATCTGATCCACTACTGCAGGGTCTACTTGAAAGCTTTTAAATACCATATAGCATTATTTATTTATTAAACTATTCTTAACAACATGGTCAATGACTTACAACTTTTAAGGTGTAATGTGGCCACTCAATCAACACACCTTAAATGTCAATATGATGACTCTGACTATTCCATTTGTTTTTATTGGCTCTCTTATTTGCATTTTAGGGTTGATTGAATCTTCGAGCCTTAAAAAAGTTAAAATTTCATTTCCTCACTGGGAGTAAAAAAGTATCAGAGCATTGTGGTGTGACACTTAAAATAGTTCTGCTGCCAAGCAATAACCTTCTACTGTCTAATAAGGTTTGTTATGTTGAAATGTTTTGGTTGTGTTCCTCAGCAAGGGATTTACTTGGAACACACCTTGGAAGTTGCAGTGCTATTACTTTTTCAGTCTGGTAGATCAGTCAAACTGGTGAAGGCATTTTACCATAAATAAATTATCTCATGTATTTGGCATAACTTGATGAAAATGAATATCAGCTGATAATGATCAGTGACTGATCAATTGGAGCACGCTTAGTAAGTGAGAACCAGAGCTCTCAAAACAGACAAAACAGATGCAGACTTGTCATTTAGTTGAGCATTTTACGTCTCCTGTGCATCAACATCTTACCTGACATCATGGAGTCTTTCTTTGCATCGCTTTCCATATTGTTTGACATTATGATGAGAGCAAATCAACTCCAAAGAGGCTTGCAGTCTTTTCACTTGCTTCAGCCAGTTCTGGCAGAGAACATCGGTATCTAACTTGGGAGACTCCAGACATTCAACACAGGCCTTGGCTGCGAGTACATCCAAAACCTATAAGATAGCAGAACAGTTAGTAAGTGATTCAGAACTTTTGCAAAATAATGTGGAGATTATCCAAATAAACACTATTTAAATATGACTAGATCATCAGAGAATGGTCAATATTGTGTTTTCATTTAATAAACATATTGTTTATTAAAACTGCTTCTAAAGCATTTATTTACTATATCAAAACATTATATTGACAAGTTTGCTCTGGTGAATTCTGGAAGCCAAGCCTTTACCCACATTGAGTTTTACATACATGATTGATTTTTTTTTAATTCATAACATTTTGAATGATTGACTGTTTACGGGTATATCTACAAAATACATAGTTGTAATATAATGCATGAATGTTGAAATGATTCTCAGATAATACTGCTAAATTTAAAATTGTCTTTACCATCTCTGGACAATTCCTACATTGCTGATTCCTTCGTAGAGGATAGACAACATCAGGCTGAAGAGATATCAACCGTGAGAGGTTCTGAAGACGAGTTCGGTAGATATGGTAAGCGATGTGGATTTGAGGAAGAGAGAACTCATCTTTCTTTTGTCCCCGTAGTTCATCAATGCAGCTGGCCATGGCCTGTTCCAAGATCTAAGCAACAAAGGTAGATTAAAAATATAGTATTTGTTTAACTTGAGCATTTGGGTTTGTTGTAAACCACTTTCTCCAGTGAGGATTATTATAATGCAAACAAGTAGAGGATGGCTGTTTTGGTTGTGTTTTCATGAAACTGGACTTCAACATGACCACAAATAAATGACATTTCTAATGTTTTCTTGGTCATAGTTGTAAATTAATATGGTTATGTGTTATTTATGTGCTTCTGCATTACTACTTTTTCGGTTAAAACTCTGGCCATACATACATACATGTGAAATGAATATGAAATATGAAATACAGATGCTTTTAAAGGTGACATTCAAAAGCATATGATGCAGACAGAGTAACCTCGTGGGGTCTATGTTGCCTGAGGTCTAGTCTGAGAGCTGGAAATCTGCCATCTCTCTATTACCTTTACTACTTACATAAGCAATAGAGTCACACATGAACATTTCTCATTCATCATATATTCTTTGTAAATATAACCTCCTAAATATTCTTCCAGATTCACCGAAATTCTTGAAAACCACCCTCTTTCTAAGGGATAGATTTATTGAGGAAGCTGTCAGAAGAACATCCCACAGTGGATAATGATGGAATTAGTGTATTTAAGTTCATCTCTCTCAAGGCTGTCTACTTTCATTCAGTTTTAGAATGTTTTGAGCCCTTTTACAACTTAGGAACTTAGGTTCTTCAAGGTTTAGATAGCAGTAGGGCTCTTTGGTCTGATGTGGCAACAGTAGATGATTTTTTTTCCAATGCATCATGTTTTGTCATGAGCTTTTTAATCTCACAAATCAAGTCATAAACTTTAAACCTGTCAATGTTTAAAATAAATAAATGAATAATGGATGTTTGTATTGATTGCAGAAGAAGTAAAGTAAATTGTTTTGTGAAAGTGAGAGTATGGCAGGATTCAATTGGTGTTGCTATTGTAATTAAAGGAAGCAACCACTAAGCATTGTGTTTATCCTCACCTGTATTTCTTCCTCTGATGCCACTTTCATGGTCATGGAAACAAAATCCTGCAGGTACCTTTCAAAAAATTCTTTCTTCATTTTTTCATTCACATTTTTAGCCATGTAACTGCCAAGTGGAGTATTCAAGAACAGCTCTTGGAAATCAGCAGGTGAATGAACTGTGAAGAAAAGTTGGAAATGTTTCTTGTATAGGGGTTTGGTTTAAAAAGATATCTTTTAGTTGCAGAGCTAGTGCTTTAAATGTGCACAACAATTCCAGAACAAAGGCCATTTGGATACATTTTCTATATATTATGATAGTTACTTTCATGTCTGGACGTTTGCATTATGAGCCCATCCAGGAAGTCTTTGATCCACCAACTGAAAGGCATGAGGCAGCGCATTGTATTTCCAACTGTGACATGGCTTTGTACCATTAAGACACTGGAGCTGTAGGAGAAGCAGGATAAAGGTTTAATGAATATGATTTTGTAAGACAGAGGAACCACATTATTGATATTTGAACCCAAACTGTCAGAAAACACACCATTGAGAACATGTGACTGACACCAATGCTTGATACAATTGATATTTTGTTTCTTTTTTTAAATAAAGTGGAAAAAATGGACAAACATTAATGTTTGATATGTTGCCAAGACTATCCAGAGTGTTCAGACAAAAAAATGTAAATTATTCTTGACTGAAATCAACACTGAATAGATACACACATGCTCATAACACCAAGAGGTACTCACTTGCTTTCCATCTGTACATACGGTACATCAAGCATATCTTTATTCCCAAATATTTCAAACCAGAGGTTCCTGATGTCATCATACTCCTTCAGCAGAAGGTCCAAATTGCAATCTCGGTCAATGACTGAGATCAAGTTGGCGAGAAGTGGTGTGACAACTGCTTGGACCTTCCTCCACAGTGTGTGTCTGTGAAAAACATCCAAATGAACAAATGTTTGCGTAAAATTTTATTATGTACTTAAGAATGTTATACATATAAAGGCAACACCTACAGGAACGTCCCCCCCTCTTGAAGAGCGTTGACATTAGATGCCTCCCTCAGTACCCAGCCTGTTGGATTGGGCATGTTGGCCTCATAGTGCTCTAACAGTGAGCGGAGACGTTTCCTCAAAATGTTTGCAAACACACCTAAAAAACAGAATTCATTTTCAGAAACATTCATTTTCACTGCACAGAGAAGAAAAATATAACAATGTCTCCATTATATCAGATTTTCCAACCTTGTGTCTGACTTCCATCTAGCAGTGTGACCAGGTTCTCAACTCTTTTAGTGCTGAGTTCTCCACTGTCTGCTGTATCTCTCAGCATGCTCACAGCACCCTGAACACAGCTCCTTATAAGATCTGTCATATTGAACAAATCTCCCAAAACCTGCAAAAATATAAAAACTTTAACAGTAGCACTTACAACATTTTAGAGGCTGTGAATAACTGACCAGCATGTTTTCCACCCAGGTAGGTCTCAGGAAGTTATAGTTATTTAGTCAAAGTATGAATGAATAAATAAATGGTTGCAGTTTGGTTATCATTTTTGTTTCAATCATTTTTATCATTTAAATTTCAATATAAAACATTTCATAGATGAAGAAGATGAACTATTGTAATGGACTGTTTTTTGTTATTCTAAAAAAATCTTTGGCACTTGGAACTGAGTCTTAAGAACAATTTAAAAAGATGCACAAGTCATTTGCTTCCTGTTTTTATTTAGGCTTAGCTGGCCTATGTGTAATAAACAGACAAAGGTAATAGGAAAATGTGCTATCAAATATTAAACTTGAGTTATTTTGCACTTCACAATGAATACAAAATAAATAATAAAATTGAATTTGATAATGAGGTCTGACTGGTCATCATAATCCTTTTCTACATCCGGGTTTATGATTATGAGTGCTACACTTACAGACACACTGGTCTCCTCCTCTGTCTCCGTATCTTGAAAGGAACAAGAATTAAATGATATATTATTACAATGACTTAAAATATATAACATTCTTTATAAAAATAAAATATGCAAATTAGTTACCCTCCGGTTGATCTTTAAAAAGGTCACTCATGCGTAGATTTTTTAAGGAATGAACATCAGACACAAACTCTTTCGATCTTCTGAGATCATCAATGTGAACAGATCTCCAAGGACCTGAAAAAAAGTCAGATTAATAAAGACACTAAACTTAAGTTAAAATTGCCTGCTTTCTTTTGTTTTGTTTTTGTTGTTACTCTTAATGTGTAGCACTTACATTGTAGTACACTGCATTTTGCTCATGAATAAATACGTTTTAATTATTATTATGGTTGTTATGTAATTAAAGCATATTGTCACAGACATTAAATAGAACAATGTAGTCACGTGTTGTGTGTGTGTGCAACAGCAGGACTAACCGCCTTGAAACCCTACATAAGACGTCCCACCCTCGATTCGAGGAAGTTTGGTGACAAAGTACACAAATGTCTTTGTGTTGTCAGTAGTAGACCTCTTGTTTATTTCGTTGATGCATGAATACCTGAGAAGTCATTAAGCATAAGTAAAAAGTTAACATATGTGAGGTTTTGAAATAATTTTAAATAAAGGTGCAAAAGTAATTATGTGAGAATCTCACTTGGCTGAGGAAAGAATATTCCTCCTCTGGGAGTCTTCATCATAGTCTGTTTGGATAATGAGCACTCTGTCTGCAGATGTTGAACCAAGAAATTCCCTAATACAAGAACAAAGGTGTGACTTACACTTGAACACACAGTGAATCATTTGATAGTCATATGAATGTCCATATATCTACTCATGAATAACAAACAATGATAACGTATCTCCATTATAATTGTACTGAGAAGAATCCTGATGACATGGTATGCTCTTTATACTGCATTTACACACCTGATTTTCTTGAGGAAAGAGTACTCTGTATCAAACTGTTGGAGGGACAGCAGCTTGATATCACCAAGTTTTATCACATTCTGCAGTTGTTGAGTGTCTGCTGCAGTCAGTAGCCTGGAAAATGTTGTGACCTTCAAAAAAGCAAAATAATTATCATTTACAACATACTATGCAATAACTTCTCATTTACTAATGCTCACAGAAAAGTGTGTTATATATACTGTTAGACTGCTGTTTAATATCAGCCTGTGATGTAGCACGTGTAACGGGACTTAGGTGACTCCAGTTTGACATTGTTTACGCTGTAATCTTTTCTTTAATTACTGAATTTTATTTCTTAACTAATTAACAGTCCATTTTGTACAAATAAACTGTTGCATTTCAAGAGTATCTAACAATATAATTAAGAACTAGATACTATAAAATCTGAAAAAAACATATATCCACTTCTCATTAAAATGTTTAAAGATGGTTGATTATGACGGTTTGATTTTACCATAAACAATAAAAATATGTTTTGTGTCTCATTAAGATTTTATCTCTTTGTGTGTGGCCTTGTGGTGGCTCTTTGTCTCTGTGACTGATGACTGCAAACAAATGAGTCTTAATAAAACACCTTAATCAGTTAAGGGACACTAAAATCTAATATATGCCAATGATGATTACTTGACATAAATTGACACCAATTTCCAGTAGCTGTGTTTAAACAATGTTGGGGGTAGAGATTTCATGAAGATTTGGTAGCATTGTAAAAAACTTACCTCAGTGAAGAAGAACTGGGACTGCTCTGACTGCTGTGTGTGATAGACAATGTAGTCTCCCAATGAACTGTGCATCTCTTCTTTAACATACTCTTTCATTAAATGTTCTCTTTCCTCATCAGGCAGTCTGGACTTGTCCAGACGAACGACTGAGTCTGGAGTGGCACAGTTGAGCAGGATGACTTTGGCTTTGTCCAGAATAGTCTGAGCATCTTCTTCAACAGTTTGATTCTCTGTTACTTGCAGGACAACAGAGGAGCATGTGTCCACATGGTAGCCAATGAATACATCACTTGGAGCATATGCCTTTTTTGTGGACTCCTGACTACTTAAGGAGACGAAGGCATCAACCCATCCCTGTAGTTGTCTGGCAGTTTCCTTATGCTCACTTTTGAGAACAGTGTTGATGTCAAGGTAGTGCTTCTCCAACCTGTTAATCAGTGGGATTGGAAACTGCTTGTAGACCACCTCCTTCTCTTCAACAACAATCAGGCGGAAGTTTTTGTGAACTCTGCATTTCACACGATGTGTTCCTAATCCAAGATCAACATACTTTTGTCCTCCCAGGGTCACATAGTATTGGTTGAGAGCATCATACAGACTTTCGTACAGATTCTGAAGGTTCAGAAGGACAACTGTCTGTCCTGTCTCCATGCAAATCTTTACACGATTGATGTTCCTACAAATCTGAGTGTACTCCTGATCCTTTGGGAAACTAGACCCAAAGATGATTTCTGGATGGATTTCTTGATTAAAGAATATCTCTTGGAGGATCTGAAGAGCTGCATAGTTTTTGGTGAGGATTAGAAGGTAACGACTTCTGTCCACTTGGCAAGCTGGAGAGATGCTCTGATTGACCAAATCAATGGTGGTGATACTGGCATCTACCAAGTTAGCTCTGAGTTCTTTGCAGAATATGCCAATGACATCCACATCATCTCTTCCACTGAAGTTTCTTAAGACTGCTACAGTGATTTCATCTGCTGTGGGACTCTCCTTACTGATTTTAGTAGTTGAAAATATCATCTTTATCAGACTGTAGAAATCCCGCAGACCAAAGAAGCCCTCGCCTTCCTTGCATACTGTCATATATGCTTTTGCAAAAGGATCAAAGAGGTGTTTGATCTTTTCAAGAACATTTTTTTCAGACGAGCATATCCCATTAGCACTTTTGATGAGCTCTTTCTGGTTTGGGTCTCCACGGGACACAAATATTCCACGATTCATCTTGGCAGGGTCCAGTGCCCAGTTGGAAATTCCAATGAACCCAACCCTTTTATGAGGTTGTGGCTCATCATCGACACAGCCCTCTTCAAGTAAAGGATGCAATGCTTTCAGTGGCATTTTAGGGGAGTCTTCAGCCAATCCAATCTCATCAAGAACAACTACAGAGATATATTCATCCAAGTTTTTGCTTTCCTGAAAGCGGGCACACTGTTTGAATGTGCTGATGATTCCTTCAGGAGTTGAATGAGGGCTGCACTGGAAAGACACAAGATGTATCTGCTTGAGCCTCTTATAGAGTTCAGAATGTGAGGTTGGGCCCTGCATTGCATCTGCAACTAGGGTTTTGGACAGTGATTTGGAGCTCCCGGGTTTCCCAACAATAAACAAGGGAATTCTCAACTCAACACAGATCACCATCATGAAGAAATTTTCTTTCAAAGCCTCATTTCTAGCTATTGTCTGACCCATGGGCACACCATTGAGGAGGAGATCCTGCATAAGCTGTATTTCCTGTAGTATCTTCTGTCTGTTGTATTCACGGGGAAGCAACTCACTGAGAGTTTTCTGATATGGCCTTTTATCCTCCAAGCAGGACTGATAACACACCACAGTGGCCATCAAGAGTGACCAGATTACTCTATCATTAGCAGGTGAGAACATATTTGGGTTTCTTTTCCTCTGTAATTGCTCTCTAAGGAATGCCTTCAGTTCTTCAGCAAACATGGGATGATTTTTGTGGAACCACACAAACACATGCATGCAACGTTCAACGTCCCTCAAACTGACAAAGCTGCATTCATCTTTCCTCTCCCTCATGAACTTTTGTGATGCCGACAACACCTGAGTAATGGTTGTAATGTGACGCTCCTCAATCAAGTTGGCCTTGGCCTGTCTTTGTACTATTTGTGTGATGTACATTTGTTCTGTTGAGTCATTGAGCTGCCCAAAGTCCCAAACGAGAGGAATCATGCTGGGAGGTAACACATGAACACGATACACAAGCTGACGGAGAGGGATGGAGCCAAGTCTGTCATCGGTCTCCTCAGCCCTGACCCGATAACCTAATCCAGATGCCTCCAGTCTTTCGATCATCTTGTCTGTGTGCTTTCTGTAGGGGTTGCATGCAGCAACAATTTGAAGTCCTGTTTGAGAGCTGAGTTGTTGCCCCTGTATAGATTTATCACAAATGATCTCCTTGATGCTGCTGATAGCTTCTGTGGTGTTTGCCTCATCAAAGAAAAGAACTGAGTCAAGTTCATGGTTCTCTTTGTTGGTCCTTGCAAGATTTTCTGCTTCCTTCACTTTCTCGTTTATCATTTCTGATGTAGTGCCTCCATGGACCTTAATGAGTGTCATGTTTTCTGCCGGTGCCCCACATCTTCTCAATTCGCACATGTACTTAATGAGCCGTGTCTTACCACATCCTGTCTCACCCATTATGATGACTGGGATGCCACATCTAAATCTCATATGGATTGCCATCATTTTCAGAATATTGTCAGTGGTCAGTTCATATGTTTCATCAGGATCTGACCATTTAACGCCAAGCACACTGCACAGATGCTCAATCTTGTCAGCTCGAGGAAGCTGATCAAAATCTCTATTGAAAGGAACTCTCTGAAGTTTTAAGCCAGTGTACAGCTCTTGAGTCATGATGTTTTTCTTTATCACTTCTTTTGTCACAGGATTTATAGCATCAACCCCATTTTGGTCATTGTGCTTCAGGTGAAATCCAATGAAAGTCATTGACATGTGGTCATCATTAAAAAAGATGTACGGATGTGGCTCAGATTCCCATCTTTTTCTGATGAGGAATGGAGCTAAGTCTCTTTCATTAAGCCCACTAATATCAATGTGTTGCTTCCCTGGGCTCTGGTCGGTAATGCATAGTGATGGGGTTGCAAAGTCTTTGGACATCAAGATCATGAACTCAACCACAAAGGTTTTAAAGCCACGAAGAGTATCTCCAACAAACTCAGATTTGCAGAAGACTGAATTCTCACAGTCTTGCAACTGAAGATTAAGGAACCATGCAAAGTTACGGAGCTCAGCCCATGATGGATCAATAATGCCACAGTAAACTAAAAGTAACTGAAGACACTTTGCATG
>JBAJHX010000106.1:9777863-9788192 GCA_037176925.1 Amniataba percoides
GAATCCTGCTTCAGTCCATACAACATTGACGAATAACCAAGGACAGCATCATGAAAACAGGCTACTCGATCCACATCAAGGTCATTTTCTCCAGCAGAAATGGATGCCAAGTCAACAAAAACTTTCAGCTCACTGATATCTGCAATGAGATTTTTTTTATTATACAAATGTTTGTATTTATAACTTAGTAACAAAAATGGTATCTACTGTACCTTCAAGTTCTTTTTTAACCCATAGGACAAATGCTCGGCTATGATGAAGTTCCTGAAGACATTCCCAGCGATCATTCGTAATGTCATTCAAAATCTGTTGAGCCTGCGTGAAAGTACCATCTATGCAATTCAGGCTGTTCTTCTTGAAGTCAGCTTGACTCTAAAAACAAAATTACGGTGTGAAATTGGCAAGTGAGTCATAATTCCAGTTAGATGACAGTGTAAAAGGCCATTAGACCTAAAGGTTGATGACTACTGTTATTTTTTGTCAAATTCAGCCTTTGACAACAAATGTGCACAGAGAAATGTGTAGTAATATGTCCATAATATAATCTAGAAAATACATTTTCCAAAGTTGAATACATAGATGTATTCTTCTACATCCATCAAAATATGTCAGTACATCTGCTGGTACTGTCTTACAGGTAAGGACAAATGTTTCTTAAAAAAGAGCTGTCTAAAGAATCTTGTAAAAGATAATCTCTTCCTAACTTTGTTGGCCATATATATACATACCATTTGCAGCAGTTTTTCCAATACTTTAAAGTCTCCTTCAGGGCATAAGGTGTTCTTGATGTCCATGATGACTTTCGAAGACTCCATTGCAAGATGAAGATTGTGGTACTGTTTAATCTGGTCAATCCTTTGTGTGATCCATTTTCGGGTATCAGATGAATCCATTCTGCACATGATGTCTAAATCTTTGCGCAAGTCTTCGTAATTTTCTTTATAGTCCTCAAAGATGCTGTCTATTTCCTCCAGTAACAGTTCCCCACTCTTTAGACCATCATAAAGATGTTTGTACTTGCTGTAGCAGCTCTGGAATATTTTGCTGTAGACTAGTTCTAGAGTGTAGATTTCTTCATTTTCATCAAGATGTTCAGTTTCATCTGTATCAGGTTGATCTTTTGACAGCTCTTCTACTTGGTTCGTCCAACACATTTTGAAGATTGTGCTGTCTTTAACTGCGAACAGTTCTGAAGCCATATGACGGGTGACATCACAAAGATTGAAGTAAGTGACTTTCCCAGTTGTAGGGGAGGTCGGTCCGTCAAGAGTGTGAACCTCCATAAACTCATTCAGATTCATCAGCTCAATGTTTTGATGAAGTTTTTTGTCCAACCCCTTGAAGTCAACTGTGGATTAAAGAATAAAGAACAATTCAGAATTTATTAAGCTATACAGTTCCCTACACTGTTCTCTTAGTCCTACATTCACCATGTCAGAATCTAAGATCTGCAAAGAATCCCTTCACAGATCTATGACTGTATAAAAGTAATAACTTTATACTTAATTTCAATCAGATCAACTGGACTGCTCACATTGTTGCATGAAATTAGGACGTTCAACTGAGATAAATCTATGACTAGGTCAGTTTTTTACATTGTTTTTTCTATGTACGAGCAAGCACTGAAAAAACTGACTGATACGTCACCTTATGTCACTTTACATTGTCTCACATATTCACACATAAATTTCTGCCTGCATGAAAGACAGTAACCAGTTTACAGGATGTATGTATGTACTGTCTTTACTGTATATACAGTATGTATGTATGTATGTATGTACATAAAAATATAAAGACAAAACAACCAAACCAATTATTTTTTATGTCTAACAGTGCTTATGATATTAGACACACCAGCTTAACAACACCCAATCTATCAGTTCATCCTGTTGCAAAGAAAACACACCCTGCGTTTCAAAAACCAATTGACTATGGGCAATCAGACCAGGAAAAAAACATCCCCTTTGATTATCTTTCTACTGGACATTCTGGACCAGCCTGCTTCCTCTGGAGAGGATGTTACAGGTTACATGGGTAATTTTTCACTGCTATGCAACTTAGTCTCTTGTGTCAGTGCTGCCTACCTTTGGCATGTTGTGGAAGCTCGTGGCAGATTTGTAGAAGCACCCTGACAAACTCCTGTTCATTATGGACAGTGTCTGCTTCATTCCTTCTTAGTTTCAGTAATTCTGTCATGTTTCTGTCATCTTTACAACGGCCATCGTCACAGAGGCCATCTAGAGGAACATAAACATTTATAATGAACAGAAATGCAAAAGTAAAATTACAACTGTGAGGGTCATCAAAGGTAATAACATCACAAAATGGTGCATATACATATACACATCATAAAAACAAAAGTGAATATGAAAACAGTCGTGCTTTAAAGCAGTAGCTGGGATTGATTAACTGGAGTGGGAAAGAGGAAAAACAAATATTCTGCTACACCTTTTTTGCTATTACTTACGAAAAGAAATGATTTTGGAAAATGTCTAATAAAACAAATTTTATCATCCAACAATTAACTGACAGCAACAACACACATACACATACAAACTATAGCCAGGGACTACAACTACAGACTGCTGTTTTTAATGTCAAGTCAAACACGTTGGAAACCACTGCTTCTAGGGATCTCTTCAGATAGTTCAGACAGTTTTCTTTTCCCAGATTTGAATGTCTTAATCACTGAGACTATTACTAGCCCTTCCACACATTGGGGGTGATGAATGCTAATTTGTTTCTCAGGCTGACAGCACTAAAGGATTACATTACATTTAAGAACCAAATACAAAACACAAGATCAAGAAAATATAACATTTTATAAAAATATACATTGTTGTAATTTGGGTGAAGAAGCTTTTTACATAATGAACATACTTTACTGACATGAGCACTTATATTCCAGTATTTGTACACTACAACTGAAGAACAAATTAATTGAATTAATAAATAAATTGAATTTTTAAATAAATAAACATTTCATACTTTAGGATAAATGTGTTGTGAAACTAGAAACTCTAATACAACTTCGACTTGACGTTGTGTTCACACAAACAACCTGGAGTCAGAAATAGATAAAAGAGAAGAAAGAGAAGTAAAAAGGGGAAGAAGAAAGAAAGCAGCAGCAGAAAAAAACAGATATTTGTATTCACCTAGCTTCAGCAAGTCAACAAATTCACGCTCTTTCTGGAGGATTTGGTTTAAAGTTTTCATTTGGATTTCTCCACAGAGGAACTTCTCTGTCACAGATTTGAATGCTGAACTCGCCAAAGTCATCCTGATTTTTGCTTCATCTGACAAGTTGTCTATCAGTCTTTCTCTTGCACCTGAAAAACAAGCATACAAATACAAAAATGTTATCATGAGTTTTGTAAACAAAGCAAAGATAAAGTGTATAACTGAAAAACAATACTATGAGACAACACAACAACTTAAAGATTTAAGTACTTACCTGCCATTTGGAAAACTGATTTGGCCATTGGCCAGTTCAAAAGGTACTCAAATATTAAGTCCTCGCCTTCAATGTAATCTCCTTTGTCATTTGTTGGCCATGTGTTCAGCACAACAACAGACATCAGCTTTCCAAACTTTGTGATATCATGTTTCTCCAACAGAGCTGAAATATGTCTGCCAGACTTATCCTATAAAGAAAAAAAGTCACAGGAAAATCAAATAATATACAATCCTGCAGCTGAATATTACAAGTGGTTTCTACGGTCAGCTCAAAATGTTGAAAAGGAGAGTGATGCATAATATGTGTAATATTTATTTTCTTCCTCTACATGGTCGAATGTATTTCAGAGTCATTTATATTTAAGACCCATTTTTTACAGGTAGTCATAATTAAATTCTTGTAATACTAATTATAAGCTGAAAAAGGGTTATAAATCCCCAAATGTTTTAAGTCTTTCTTCATTGCTCATTCACCGTTTATCAAAATACCTGACAAATTGTAGCAATCGCCTCCAATGCACACTTCTCCATTGTGCTGCATAACAAGGGGCTTGTCTTGCTCATTTCTTCCATCATGCTGGAGTATATTCCTATTCGATCCGCTGGGCGTTCCTAGCACACAAGAACATATCCTCAGTTTTGTTTCTCAAATACATGTGAGAAGCATGCAAACACAAATCCAATCTTACTTTTTTTAATTTTCCTTCAAAATCTTCCATGAAGGTGGTTCTCCAGAGTGAAGTGTGTTCCTCATGACTAAAGGTTAGTGAAACTAAATGTTGCCACACCTAAAAAGAGATTTTAAAAAGGTCATCATTATCAATATTCAAAAGTATAATAGAGGGAAAATAAAATACACATTACTGCCATTCTTTTTTGCTTACCTTTATTTCACGGAGATCATAAAACGTAGACTCCCAGTGATTTAGCAGTTTGTTTTTGAAGGTTTCTCTCCGCCATTTCCTTGTTGTTTGTAATGCCTCTGTGACTGACTCTTCATGAATTCTCTCTCTTGACTGAAATGAACAGTTGTAAGTTACTTCAACTAAACAAAATAAAATAAAATAGTGGCCTATCCAATAGACTGAAACTCACCTTGGATTTGGTGTGGTCATATGCTTTGGCAATCAGACAGACCAGATCAAGGAAACAAAGAGGTAAATCACACCAGTTTGGATCTGTTGTGTGACGGCAGACAGAATCAAGAAGGCAGACTGCGGTTTTCAGGCAACACTCCCCATATTTGTCATCAAAACTATGGGAAAAAGTAAGAGGGAAAATTTGTTAATTTGTTGTACATACATATAGACTGCTAGAAATATGGATACTGAAATTATAAACACAAGTGTAGATATTTTGTGTTACAGTGACAGGTACAGTTTTTTTTTTTTAACCTTCTGCTGCAATGTTTTTCTCTGTCGATGAGATGAGATGCCACTTCTTTCAAAGTCTGTAATCCAAATAACAAAGCACACATCACTTAAAGAGACACGGTAGTTCAAATAATTCACGAAAGATGTAGCTTTTATCTTAACCTGCAATATCTGAATTATACTTGGCCACTTGTGAGTAGCAAAACCAAGTTATGGACACACTGAGATTCACCTACTAACACTCAGCTCTGTGCTTCCCTAGAGGAAACTCAGAACTCACTCACTAGTTTGACTGAACTCCAATAAATCTGTATTTGTTTCTTTCTCCATTTGGTTGTTCTTTGTGTGTTCTGTGTGCATCCTGAGGTCCAGCCACTCAGTGTTCATAACATATTATCATTCCTTTTGGGTAATTTGATGCATATAACTCCAGTATTCACACTCTTTTAGTTCTGTTTTTTCACCAAGCATGATGCTGAGAGAGCAGTAAGAGTAAAACAAAACTGCAGCTGCACTACAAACAACCCATTTCTCACTGTCATGTTGTTCTCACATTGTCATTTGATAGATTGTTATTACAAAAAACATCTATTATATTCTATAGCTTATATTGTATTTTATATCTATTTTATTTGACTTTAATTGATTGATTTTTTTTAAAGATACATACCATGTAGACGAAGTGAGTTATTCCAGAACTGATCCTGAACTTTAGGTACTGAAGAACGTCCAGGAGATCCACTTTGACACTAGATATGAAGCTTGATAAATCCTCAACATGCAGCAGCGACATCCAAGAGTGCACAAGAAGGCGATCGATGCCTGCCAGGAATGCGTGCTTTTTCATGATCTCGATCACGCTCCTAATTTAAGGTCCAAGTTAATCACGATGACCATGTGATGAAGTAAAAAACAATCAAGATATGTCAGAAGTTAGCAGTGGGAACCAAAATACATTTACCTAATTTCAATATAAGATAAAAAAAAGACGTGAAGCATAACTTCCTGGGGTGTTTGCAAATATCACAAGGATGACACATTTCCATAATTATGAAATACTTGTATGAAACATAAACCACTGCTTTGGAATGTCTTGGTATTAAAGTTTAATACTGTGAAAACTCTTTATGTTATTCTGGGCCACTAATATACAAACATGTTTTTGAGAAGTTTCTGTTAAAAATGTCTTCTGATATTTCAAAAGGTTCTGTATGAGTGCTTACCTGGGAGAACGGCCCATGTGTGTTCCTGTGCTCCACTTCAACCCTGTCCAGGAGTCAAACTGCTGATTCAGTGCAGGTGAAACTGGCTCAAATGGTTTGCTTTCTTCTCTCAGTAGGTGAATCAGAGGGATGACCAAGACCCACTCATCAATATGTTGATATCTGGCATTAGTGCAAAGCATCTCAGCAACATCTGCAAAACTGTACCAGAGGAGACCAGTGGAGAAGTCAGTGTGTTTAACCCTGTATCGCCAAGTATGTCATATTATACCACTGATACCTCTACATAATCAGTGTGATATTTGTTTCCTGAAAAAAATGATGTATACAATAAAAATGCCAGAAAATACATAATAATAATAATAATAATAATAATAATAATAATAATAATAATAATAATAATAATAATAATAATAATACATAAAATATATGTAAAATTATCGTAATATGAAATAAACAAAAAAGACAGATGTAGCCATCTAATTCCTCTGTTCTTGACTCTGAAGGAGTGATGCTTTGGTATTATTACCTTACATATTTATTTTCATAGAACCATATAGTGGAGTTTATTCAAATGAAAATGTAAACTTGAAAATGAAAATGTAATTCCTCAACAGCATTATAACTTTTCAAATATCTATGTGTAATTTGAGTAAATTTTAAAATGAAAAAGCAATTATCTAGTTTTATTAAGAGAACAATTACTTAGAAAGCATAACAGGAAATTCTTATTGTTGTATGGCCTTCTATATGTTAAGACATAGCTGAGGTTTTAATATTGATCGCCAGTAGAAGCACATTTGTTTACATAAATCAGTATTTGTGAATGATTTCATTACATCCATTTATACTACAATACATGACATTTGGTTTTAAATGTGTCCACTGCAGAGATCAATAGACAAAAACACCAGATGAGTGTTGATTGAAAAAATAAAGGAAGAAAAATATGTATTTTTAGTGTGTAGTGTGAACATGGTATTTGTTGTCTCATGTATCTAAAGATAGAGAAAGTGTTGTTTAAGTCAAAGTTCTACCTACATAGTTGATTTTTGATTTTGTAAGAAATCAACGAGCAAGGTCCACTGACTGATACTACACTGGACAAAAATATAAATGCAATACTTTTGTTTTTGCTCCCATTTTTTATGAGATGATCTCAAAGATCTAAAACCTTTTCTACATACTCAAAATAACAATTTCACTCAAATATTGTTCATTGTCTAAATCTGTGATAATGAGCACTTCTCCTTTGCCGAGATAATGCATCCCACCTCACAGGTGTGCCTTAGACTGGCCATAATAAAAGGCCACTCTGAAACGTGCAGTTGTGTTTTATTCAGAGGGTCTGCGGACTCAGAAAACCAGTCAGTATCTGGTGTGACCACCATTAGTCTCATGCAGTACAATGCATCTTCTTCGCACAGAGTTGATCAGGTTGTCGACTGTGGCCTGTGTAATGTTGGTCCACTCTGAAATGTTCAGTTGTATCACACAGCACAATGCCACAGATGTTGCAAGTTTTGAGATAGCATTCAATTGGCATGCTGACAGCAGGAATGTCCACCAGAGCTGTTGCTCATGAATTGAATGTTCATTTGTCTACCATAAGCTGTCTCCAAAGGTTTTTCAGAGAATTTAGCAGTACATCCAACCAGCCTCACAACCGCAGACTTTGTGTAACCACACCAGCCAAGGACCTCCACATCCAGCATGTTCACCTCCAAGATCGTCTGAGACCAGCCATTCAGACAGCGGCTGAAACAATCGGTTTGCACAACCAAAGAATTTCTGCACAAACTCTCAGAAACCATCTCAGGGAAGCTCATCGACCTGACTCCAGTTCGTCGTCGTAACCGACTTGCTCACATTCGATGGCGTCTGACACATTGGAGATCGCTTCAGGGATTAATCCCGGTTTACGCTATTCAGGGCAGGTGACAGACAACGTGTCAATGTTGTTGATCGAGTGGCCCATGGTGGCGGTGGGGTTATGGTATGGGCAAGCGTATGTTATGGACGAAGAACACAGGTGCATTTTATTGATGGCATTTTGAATGCACAGAGATACAGTGACGAGATCCTGAGGCCCGTTGTTGTGCCATACATGCACAGCCATTTCAGAGTGGACCAACATTACACAGGCCACAGTTGACAACCTGATCACCTCTGTGCGAAGAAGATGTGTTGCCCTGCATGAGGCTAATGGTGGTCACACCAGAGACTGACTGGTTCTCTGAGTCCCAACACCCCCCGAATAAAACACAACTGCACGTTTCAGAGTGGCCTTTTATTGTGGCCAGTCTAAGGCACACCTGTGCAATAACAATGCTGTCTAATCAGCATCTTGATATGGCACACCTGTGAGGTGGGATGGATTATCTCGGCAAAGGAGAAGTGCTCACTATCACAGATTTAGACAGATTTGTGAACATAATTTGGGAGAAATTGTTATTTTGTGTATGTAGAAAAGGTTTCAGATCTTTTAGGTCATCTCATAAAAAATGGGAGAAAAAACAAAAGTGTTGCATTTATATTTTTGTTCAGTGTATTTCCAAGCCAAATTAAAATGCTTTGCTAAAATACTTTGGAATGAATGGCTAATAGTTGGCTAACATTATTGTTTTCTCTTTCTTAAAATTTAACTATGAGGGTCTTTTGGTTACACAGTCTTTTCTATCTTATATTTCTGGATTACAATTTCATCTTTATCATTATTATAATATATAGTAATGGGGACAGCTATTATTTAATGCTTACTTAAACCACACATTACTTACCGCTTTTTATCTGTTAACGGGCTCACTAAGTCTTTCCAAAAAGTGTCGAAATGATGCTGTGGCTTTCTAGGCAGGCAAAGAAGTTTGCATAGACTAGATAACTGATGCTGCATGTCACTTTTCAGATACTCGCTGTAAATGAGCAGACTAACAACGCCTGCATGCAGAGGTGATAAGGTGGAATTGAGTGTTTTCTTCTGCTCATCCAGAACCAGTTTGAGCAAGCTTTTCACCTAGCAGAGGAAGAAAGTGATAATCAATATCTAATACTTACTTTCTGATGGTAATTCTTGCAGGAAACAGTTTTTAACATTTCAGTTTATCTCAGTTTTCAGGGGAATGTTCTAGAGTAAAATACTTAGGATTACCTCTTCACTTCCATATGGTAACTCCCACACTCTCTCAATACCATCATGAAGAACAGGATGGCTGTATGTATGAAGGAACTGTTGTAGTTGTGAAAAGAAGTTGTTGACGTTTCGTTCATTCCAAGTTGTAAGAAGATCGAAGATCATACTCAGCATCACCCTTCCAGCTTGGTCTCTGCCATTCATTACAACTTTTTTCATTGAAGAAGTCCAAGGCCAGAAACCCTCCTTCAGCACAGGATGGATCATATCATCATACTGGTGCCACTCATCTTGAAAATCCGACAGCACAAAATTAGTAGGGATTTTTTATGCAATACTTTCACGTGTCTTTTTCAGTGCATTTCCCTTAAATGTTCTGTTCTCCTTTGAAGAACAGAACATTTTCAGAAAACTATCTATATATCTATATATCCATAAATGGTGAATTCCCTGACATTATTGTCTGTTACTAAAACAAAATAGGAAAATCCTATTAATTTAGTTAAATATTTTACATACTAACATACAGAAACTCCAGACAGCTAACAGTTGATTAGGAAAATAATATAGTATGGCATACTGGAGGTGAGACAAAGATCAAATCTTAGATCTCAGCATCCATTCTCCCCTTTAGTTAACTGAAATAAACTTGCCAGCGCTCTCTAGTGGACAAACTATGAAATACAATGCAATAAGATAATACTGGCCAATATCTGACGAAAACATTTTAGACCTGCAAACACTAGAATGATTAAAAGGTGACAAGGCATGAAACTAATTCAGGTCGGGGGTGATTTTGTGATTATAACGTGCAAATGAACCACCAATATAAGCAATCACACTCGTGGACAAACACACATGTACATGCACTGAAGGAAAGGACAGAGCCAAAAAGTAGAGGCAGTAGAGGATGAGACTGAGGAGCGTGCATTGAAGAAAAGCAAACTAGTATTAGGCAAGTTTAATTTATTAAGCAAGCATTAGTGCAAAAGTATTGGTAACAAAATATACTTAAAGTACCAAAAGTGAAAGTGCTTATCTTGCAAAAATAATATACATTACTGGAATATAATTGTTGATGCATTACTGTGTTTCCTACACCATAATGTTGTAGCTGGTAAATGTAGCATTAATCTACATATATATA
>JBAJHX010000106.1:9788292-9798475 GCA_037176925.1 Amniataba percoides
TTTCTATCAGTGTTCATCAGCAGAGACCAGACTCTCCTGTACCCAGCTGTGTGTCCATGAAGAGTGATCAGTCCATGGAGCCACCTTTAGTGTTTAAAGCACGACTTCCTTCAGAGACTCAGTAAGTCAACATAGTCCCAGCTAGAGGGAACATTCCCAAAACACACATCATGTTCTGTACAAGCTGGAACTGAGGAACGTTTTATTTACATCACATGTTTTACTGCTATTTTTTTGTTCAAAGAACATTGCTGTAATGTTCTCCACCTCCTCTGATCACATGACATCTGATTTTAAAATGTGCTGGAGCTGAAAGCAGAAAGATTGATCAGCAACATGGACTGATTGATATAAGCAGTTTAACTAACAGGTATTATGATCTTTGTCTCATGTCACAAGGAAAATAAAGTCTGAAGCTGATGTTGCTCACGTCTTGTTTTTGTGAATTTTTATTTGTCAAGTGTTCATAACATCTGTCTGTTTCTATCAGTGTTCATCAGCAGAGACCCGACTCTCCTGTTCCCAGCTGTGTGTCCATGAAGAGTGATCAGTGTCATGTCTCGTCAAGTCTGTTTTTTTTTTTTTGTCTGTCTTGTTTCCTGTTCTCGCTTGTCTTATTTTGAAAATCCTAACTCTCCTCTCGTTTCAGGCACTTGACTTCCCCCCATTGTGTGCTTCCCGCTGTTGTGATTGTCTGCCCCGCCCCGATTGTTTCCACCTGTTCCCTATTACCTCATGTGTATTTATAGTCGGTGTCTCCCCTGTCTTGTTGCCAGATTGTCTTGTCATGTCCTTATCATGTGAGAACTTCGTCACTGCAAGTATCCTGAATCTGTAATATCTAGCTTTGATTAAATCCTTGAAACTGACTCTTGTGAAGTGTCTTGCATTTGGGTTCATCTTGTCTGCCTGTGAGTACCCTAACAATACACACATGCATTAGTAAACATGAAAACAGTCAAAGCAGTGGTTCCCAACTTTGGGACTGTGCTGCCAAAACTTTGTAAGACAAATCTGAGGGGTTATGAAGCGATTAACTGGTGTGGGAAAGAGGAATGTTCTGTTATACTAATGTGCAATTATGTGTGAAAAGGCAATGATTTGAGAAATTTTATCATCCACTAATTAAATGATGCCACCAAAGAAGTCCTGAGATTAAATCACTCATACTTGGTACTGCTAACAACACACATACACACAGGAACAAAATTGTTGGTACCCTTCTGTTAAGGAAAGAAAAATTAACAAAGTGTGATTCTGTTGAATCACAATTTTGTTAAATTTTCTAACATTTTTTAAATTTAATATTACTTTTGTCAGTTTTAAGTTATTTCTGTGACCATTATGGGTTTTTTCATTTTTAACATAGGCGTACCAACAACTTTGTCCGTGTGTACATCCAAAATATTGCCTGGGACTACAACTACACACTTCTTTTTTGTCACAAGTCAAACAGGTTGGAAACCACTGCCCTAGGGCTCTCTTCAGATAGTTCAAACAGTGTTATTTTCCCACATTTTAATGTTTTAACCATTGGGACTGTTACCGGCCCTTCTGTGCATTGGGGTGGTGAATGTTAATTTCTTTCTTATGCTGACAGCACTAAAGGACCGTGTTTAAAAAATGCATTACATTTACAAAGGTAAATGCAAAACAAAAGGCTTTACTCAGAAATCACTAAGACTATGCAAGAAATTATACATTGTTGTAATTTAGGTGCCGCGACCCTGTGTGTGCTCAGGATAAGCGGGTTTAGACAATGGATGTAATTTAGGTGAACTAGGCTTTTACATAATGGACATACGGTACTGCCATTTATGAGCACTTATACTTCAGTATCTCTACACTGCAACTGAAGAATTAAGTGAATGAATGAATTCAATCAAGCACTTCATACTTGAAATTCTAATACAACTTCAACTTGACCTTGTGTTTACAAAAGCAACCTGGAGTTAGAAGTATATAAAAAACAAGAAAGAGAAGTAAAAAGTGGGGGAAGTTGAGAAGCAGCAGCAGAAAAAAATAGTTATTTGTATTCACCTAGCTTCAGCAAGTCAACAAATTCATGTTCTTTCCGGAGGATTTGCTTTAATGTTTTCATTTGGATTTCTCCACAGAGGAACTTCTCTGTCACAGATTTGAATGCTGAACTCGCCAAAGTCATCCTGTTTTCTGCTTCATTTGACAAGTTGTCTATCAGCATACAAACATAAACAGAGAATAATTTATCATGAGTTTTGTTAACAAAGCAAAGATTAAAACAGTGGATAACCAAAAGAAATACTATGACACAAAACAACCCACTGACAGCCAGCTTTGAATTTCTTTTCTTAGCCATTAATATTTTCTTTCACAAACTTGCACTTAATATACAAAACTTAAGTACTTACCTGTCATTTGGAAAACTGATTTGGCCATTGGCCAGTTCAAAAGGTACTCAAATATTAAGTCCTCGCCTTTAATGTAATCTCCATTCTCATCTGTGGGCCATGTCTTCAGCACAACAACAGACATCAGCTTCCCAAACTTTGTGATATCATGTTTCTTCAACAGAGCTGAAAAATGTCTGCCAGACTTATCCTATAAGGAAAAGTCACATGGAAGACACAGGAAAATCAAATAATACTCACTGCTTCATAGGTGGAGTCACAATTCTTTAAAGCACTCACATCTATATGATATAATACAAAGAAGTGACTAACTGCTCATTCACCGTTTATCAAAATACCTGACAAATTGTAGCAATTGCCTCCAATGCACACTTCTCCATTGTGCTGCATAACAAGGGGCTTGTCTTGCTCATTTCTTTCATCATGCTGGAGTATATTCCTATTTGATCCGCTGGGCGTTCCTAGCACACAAGAACATATCCTCAGTTTTGTTTCTCAAATACATGTGAGAAGCATGCAAACACAAATCTAGTCTTACTTTTTTTAATTTTCCCTCAAAATCTTCCATGAAGGTGGTTCTCCAGAGTGAAGTGTGTTCCTCATGACTAAAGGATAGTGAAACTAAATGTTTCCACACCTAAAAAGAGATTTTAACAGGTCATCAATATCACCACTAAATAACTTAAATTTAAAAGTATAACAGAGGGAAAATAAAGTACACATTATTACCATTCATTTTGGCTTACCTTTATTTCATGGGGATCAAAAGCATCCCATTCATTTAGAAGTTGGTTTTTGAATGTTTTTCTCCGCCATGTCCTTGTTGTTTCTAATGCTTCCCTGACTGACTCTTCATGAATTCTCTCTCTTGACTGAAATAACAGTGTAGTAAGTAAGATAAGTTACTTTGCATATGTCTATGTTTTGAATTTCTATATTTCTAGCTTTGCTGTATACCTTGCACTGAACGAGGACATTTCTGAAACTGTCACAACTCTAGTCAAGTGTTTTGTAGAAACAAAACAACAATTGACTCATTTGCAATATTCAGTCATTTACATAAGTTGAATGATCAACAAAATAAAATGATAAATCTGCTGCTAAAACTAAAACTAAACTGCTTTAGGGATTTCAAACCTTTAAGCCATTTCAGAGACATAAAATAGTGGCCTATCCAATAGACTGTCAGGTGGCGCTCACCTTGGATTTAGTGTGGTCGTATGCTTTGGCAATCAGACAGACCAGCTCAAGGAAATGAAAAGGTAAATCACACCGGTTTGGATCTGTTGTGTGACGGCAGACAGAATCCAGAAGGCTGACTGCGGTTTTCAGACAACACTCCCCATATTTGTCATCAAAACTATGGGAAAAAGTAGTTTGATTATTGTTGTAAACACATATAGACTGCAAGAAATATGGATATTGAAATTATAGGGACAAGTGTAGATATTTTGTGTTACAGTGACAGGTACAGTTTTATTTTTTTAACCTTTTGCTGCCGTGTTGTTCTCTGTTGATTAAATGAGATGCTAGGTCTTTCAAAACCTGTAATCCAAATAACAAAACACACATCATTTAAAGAGACATGATAGTTCAAGTAATTTGCGCTAGAGGTAACTTTTATCTTAACCTGCAATAACTGAATCTTTCTTGGCCACTTGCGAGAAGCAGAACCAAGTTATGGACACACTGAGATTCACCTACTTACACTCAGCTCTCTGCTTCCCTAGAGGAAACTCAGAACTCACTCACTAGTTTGACTGAACTCCAATAAATCTCTATTTATCTTTTTCTCCATTTGAGCTCTTCTTTGTGTGTTCTCTGTGCATCCTAACATATTATCATTCCTTTCGGGTGATCTAATGCATATAACTCCAGTATTCACTCTCTTTTAGCTCTGTTTTCTGACCAAACGTGATGCTGAGAGATCAATAGTAAAAGAAAACTGCACTGTCACTACAAACAACCCATTTCTCACTGTCATGTTGTTTTCACATAGTCATTTGAATGAAAAAGTTTGACATTATAAGAATATTGATCAGAGTTGCTTTAAAGATACATACCGTGTAGCTGGAGTCATTCAATCCAGATTTGATACTGAACTTTAAGTACTGAAGAATGTCTAGGAGATCCACTTTGGCATTGGATATAAAGGTTTTTAGATCCCCAACATGCAGCAGAGACATCCAAGAGTGCACAAGAAGGTGATCAATGTCTGCCAGGAATGCATGCTTTTTCAT
This sequence comes from Amniataba percoides, assembly GCA_037176925.1. Lineage (NCBI taxonomy): Eukaryota > Metazoa > Chordata > Actinopteri > Centrarchiformes > Terapontidae > Amniataba > Amniataba percoides. Next base: position 9,792,923 of record JBAJHX010000106.1, read on the forward strand.
GATGCCGATCACGCTCCTAAGACAAAGTCAAGTCATCATGGTGACCATGTGGTGAGGTAAAAAACAATTAACATATGCTGGAGATTAGGGGTGGGAACTGAAATACATTTAACAAAATTTCAACATCCATCCATCCATTTTCTAAACCCGCTTATCCTGAGCACACACAGGGTCGCAGGGGTGCTGGAGCCTATCCCATCTATCTTGGGCGAGAGGCAGGGTACAACCTGGACTGGACACCAGTCAGTCGCAGGGCTAACTAAATTTCAACATCATGTCATCAAACATGTAACTATATAACAAAACAAAATACCTAGAGCATGACTTCTTTGGGTCTTTGCAGATATCACAGGGGTGGCATATTCCCTTAATAACTGTAGCCTTAATAAGCGTGGGGTTATGAAATACTTGCATAAAACACAAACCACTGCTTTGGAATGTCTCAGTATTAAAGGTTAATACTGTGAAAACTCTTAATGTTAGTCTGGGCCATTAACATGCACAAATGTCTGTATGAGTGCTTACTTGGAAGAACGTTCCATGTGTGTTCCTGTGCTCCACTTCAACCCTGTCCAGGAGTCAAACCGTGGATTCAGTGCAGGTGAAACTGGCTCAAATGGTTTGCTTTCTTCTCTCAGTAGGTGAATCAGAGGGATGACCAAGATCCACTCATGAATTTGATTATGTCTGGCAGCAGCGCAAAGCATCTCAGCAACATCTGCAAAACTGTACCAGAGGAGACCAGTGAAGAAGTCTGTCATGCCAAGCGTATCATATTTGATACATGAGGGGTTTTTTTTCTGAAAAATCTTATATATGTATATATGTATATGCATATACACACACATACATATAGACAGATACATAGACAGTTCCTACTCTGCTGTACATTGATACAATTCTTGAAAGACATTTTCTGATGCCAACTTTACTGTAGTTAAGTATGTATGAATTCTGGCTTCATTTTTGAGGAGCTGTCTTGTTGGCCATCTTTATAGAGTCTATGCTTTATCATTTTTTGTTACATCTATCAGATGTACATACTCTTTTCTTCTCCTTTTACTCCTCCTCTCTTTATTATTTTCTCTGTAAAGTGTTGTTTGAGACAATATTCTACCTACCTAGTTGATTTTTTGACTGTGTAATATATCAATCAGAAAGACTGACTGATACTATTTCTAAGCCCAATTGAAATGCTGTATGATTTTTTTACTTATGAATAAATGGCCAATAATTGGCTGACACAATTGTCTTCTCTCTCTCTTAAAACTTGAATATGAGTGTCTTTTGGTTACATATTCCATCCATCTTTTTTCTAACCCGCTGTATCCTGTACTTAGGGTCACAGGGTGCTGGAGCCTATCCCAGCTCTCTTAGGGCAAAGGCTGATTATATATTCTTTTCTCTAATTTCTTTCTGAATTATAATTTCATCATTGTCATTATGATAATATATTGTAATTGGGACAGCTATTACTTAATGTTAATTTAAACCACACATTACTTACCGCTTTTTATCTGGTAATGGGCTCACAAAGTTTTCCCAAAAAGAGTTGAAATGATGCTGTGGCTTTCTTGGCAGGCAAAGAAGTTTGCATAGACTAGGTAACTGTTGCTGCATTTCACTTTTCAGATACTTTTTGTAAATAAACAGACTAACAACTCCTGCATGCAGACATGATAAGGTGGTGAGTTTTTTTTCCTGCTCATCCAGAACCAGTTTGAGCAAGCTTTTCACCTAGGAAAGCAGAGGAAGAAAGTGATAATCAATATCTAATACTTACTTTCTGATGGTAATTCTTCCAGGAAACGGTTTTAACAATTCAGTTTGTCTCAGAATTTAGGGGACTGTTCTAGAGTAAAACTCTTAGGATTACCTCTTCAATTCCATATGGTAACCCCCACGCTCTCTCAATACCATCATGAAGAACAGGACGGCTGTATGTATGAAAGAACTGTTGTAGTTGTGAAAAGAAGTTGCTGATATTTTGTTCATTCCAAGTTGTAAGAAGATCAAAGATCCTATTCAGCATCACCCTTCCAGCTAGGTCTCTGCCATTCATTACAGCATCTTTCACAGAAGACAAGAAGCCCTTCTTCAGCTCAGGATGGATCATATCATCATACTGGTGCCATTCACCTAGAAAATCCAACAGCACAAAATTAATAGAGATCCTTCATGGGCTAATTTATATGTTTCTGTTTCAATGAATTTTCCTTAATTGTTTGAGAACTCCTTTTGAAGAACAGAATATTTTAAACAAATCAAACTGTATCCATAAACACTGAATTCCCTGACATTACTGTCTAATAACTCAGTAAAATAGTTTACATACCATACATACTAGTATACACAAACTGCTGACAGTTGACAGCTGATTAGAAAAATAATATAACTATGCCAAAACAGCTCATCTGACTATCTCTATCCTACTTCCTAGTATTGCCTCTTACAGTCTGGAGGTAAGAGCCAGATCATGACTTATATCTCAGCATCCATTGTACCCTTTAGTTAACTGATATAAACTTGGCAGTGCTCCCTCAAACTATGAAGTTAAGACACTGTTCTAAATAACCTAAGACGAATCATGTGAAGTATGTCAGTACTACTATTTATTTTTAATCACTGGTGAAAAATGGATGCCAGCACTAATACAATAAGCTAATACTGGCCAATATTTGTCAAGTAAATTTCAGACCTGCAAACTCTAGAATAGTGGGAAAAGGTGACAAGGTATGAAACTTTGGTCAAATTCAAATTCTGGTCAATGATTTTAATAAGCAAATGAACCACCAACATAAGCTGTCTCACTAGTCGACAAACACATATGCACACACACTGAAAGCGAGAAGCAGAGTCAGTAGAGGATGAGAAGCGTGCAATAAAGAAAAGCAAGCTATGGTTAAGCAAGTTTAATTCATTTAGCATTTATTTGTATTATATATATAATATAAGTATTGGTATCAAACTATACTTAAAGTACCAAAACTGAAAGTGCTCATTATGCAAAGTAACATATATATTATTGGATTATAACTGTTGATACCTTAATGTGTTTTCTACGCATTAATGTTGTAGCTGGTAAGTGTAAAATTAAAATTAATATATATTCTATATATTCACATATACGCTTAATATGAAATATGCCCTGGGAACCACCAAAGCCTTATTAATATGATATCATAATTTATTTGTTATATGTTTGTATTGTTCATTTGAATCCGCAAAGCAACTACTACTAAAGCTGTCAACCGTAATTTTCGGACTATTGAGCCCACCTGAATATAAGTCACACTCACTAAATTAAAAAAAAAAAAAAAAAAGATTCAAAGGTTCAAAGCATGTGAAAAAAGTAGCAGGTTATAGTCCGGAATTTACAGTAATTAATTAAATACATTTGCCTGGATCAGAAGTAGTAAGTTGCAGAAAATCTAAATACCATATTTTTCGGACTATAAGGCGCTCTTACAATCCTTACATACAATCCTACACGGCGCTCAAAAATCGGTCAAAATGTTTTAATACGACTTTGGTAAGCTACGAAACCGCGCTGCTTGATGGATTGTTGGAGCATTACGGCCACTGTAGTCAGGAGCCTCGCGGAGTGATATGTACTGTGTGTAATGGATAAAAGTTGTTGAGTGTGGAGAAGTGAATTCAGATTACCTTCATGTGTTAGAAGCTCCTCTTTGATTGTCAGGGACCTGTTGACATATGCGTTTTTCTCTTTCTGGTAGAGTGTCTCAAAAATGAGCTGATTTCCAGTGTGCTTTTTAATCCTGTATTTGTAGGGTATGCTTTCACGAATTATGCTCTTAGGAATCAAAGCTCGTACTTCAACAAGAAATCTTTTTTCCCCTAGAGACCTATGAAACACAGCAACAAGAAAAGGTGTAACAAATGAATAATTTCAAAGCAAAAACAATAATAATGAATGATGATCACTATCCTTCTTACCGATCAAGATAGTGAACACAATTATAATCACAACCTGACACAATTTATTTCCTTGTGAATTTAGGGGAATTTACAAAACAGTTGTTTTGGTATAATTCTGAAGAATATGTTTTTCAAAGGAAATCATACCCAGAGAAGTGCATTTTTATTCCATGATTCCAGTTTCCATACAATTTTTCAGATATCAATAAAACCTGATCCTTTTCTGGATCCAAATGAAAATCTTTGGATGTAACTGCATGGAAGTACACTGGTATATCTGCACAGCATGGCGACCTGCAGAGGAAAAGTAGGACACATGGTAGATAAAACTTAACTTCAAACTGTATTTAACAAAATTAATAACACAGTGTAAATAATTTACATTACTGATCACAAATACAATGAAATTCCATACATGTCTGACTAAATTAAAGCGAGAATTTTTTTTCCGTAATTTAAGATGCTTTGCTCAGAGCATCACATGAATAGTGCATAAGTGTAGGTGGAAAAAACAGTTCTAAAATTTCTTAAAACCCAAACTTACCTCTGTGGTGCCCAATGTTCCGTGTATGTTTCCAACTTATTTGCAGCTACGTTCTGATCACTCTGACTCTGAGGACAGGGGGGTGTTGGTAACCTGGAAACATTTATATCTCTGTTTTCTGCATGTTGTTTCTGACTCTCTGCAAAGCTTTTTTCCTCATTTGATTTGGTGTCAAAAGCCTGTGAGACAAATACAAGGTTGAAGTAAAGCAAGCCCTGACCTGGATATTATCATATCTATTGTACGGTGTAAACAGTTACTGTATTTACTACTAAATGAAGCCCTTGAAGATGTAAATTTTACCCACTGCCCAAGCTACATGTAGTTAGTGGAGAGACTTACACAGTAAATAGTTTAATTCATATTACACACATGGATTGTTGCCAAAACACCTTGGTCAGTCTGATGAAAATCACTACACAGTTATTGTCAATATAAAATTACTTAATTAAAAATGTCATTACTACCATTATTATTATTTAATATTGAAGAGTAACAAGTACTTTTTATAAGCTAATGATTCAGGGTTTGAGTTAGTTAGAGGGTAAATCTGTATTTGACAGAAAACTAAGAGATAACTACCTCAGTGCTTTTGGCTGTTTCCTTTGTTACTGAACATGGGTCAGAAGAATCTCTGGCTCCTTGGTCCTCATTCCTGTCTGTTTGTTGAGCAAATGTATGCTGTTGAATGTTATTTTTAATACCATGTGACCTCCAAGAGGGATTTTGTGTGTCACAAGAGGCTGTCTTATCTTTATTGTGTTCAGAGGCAACCCTGCCCTGCTTTGCCACTGACTCACACTCCTGAGTTGTTTGCTCAGACAAATCAGGTGCTGTGGAGCCGATTTCTGTAGCTGATGTTAATGATGACATGATGTGAAGATTGTCACTTGGCCTGTCAGCAGGAATTTGCACAGGGTTGTCCTCTGCACTAATGTCTGTTGGGGCTCGTGTTTGTTGCTCCATCAGTTTATTGCAGGAGGGTGTTGTTGAGGAGACAGACAGATCAGATCCAGGCTCCTCTTGTCTGCATGGTTGAGCGCAACTTTCAGGAACAGCACCAGATGGCC
>JBAJHX010000106.1:9831018-9850760 GCA_037176925.1 Amniataba percoides
GAGAAAAATACTCAATTGTGTGTAGCTATTATTCAAGTGTGCGTTTGTGTGTGTGTGTGTGTGTGTGTGTGTGTGTGCGTGCGTGCTACATAGCAATTCTGAATATAAATAGTTTCTTTCTTTTCTCTTGTTATTACTATTTTCTATTTATTGTAGATATTGTTTTTTGTGTTTTTGTCTCTATTATTTAATAACTCTTTTAAATTGTTGTTTGAGTTGCTGTAACAGTGAAATTTCTCCACCGTGGGATCAAAAAAGTGTTAAATAAACCAGAGTATGTTTTATATTTTAGATTCTTCAGAGTAGACACTTTTTGCTTTAATGGTCTCAAACACATTAATTTATTCATTATTACACATATGAACCCTTGGAAAGACACACCTCTTCATTGAAAAACATTTCAGGTGACCGCCTCATGAAGCTGACAGAGAAAAAGCAGAGAGTGTGTAAAGCTGTCATCAAATGAAAATGTGGCTACTCTGAAGAATTTAAAATATAAAACATTTTCTGGTTTGTTAAATACTTTTTTTACTATATAATTCCATATGTGATCTTTCATAGTTTTGATGTCTTCAGTACTAATCTACAGTGTAGAAAATAATAAAAAATAAAGAGAAAACATTGAAGGTGTGACTATTAATGGATGTTTGTTTCATGTATTAATTTGAGGAGCTTCAGTGTCCTCATCAGATCATAATTTGTTTGGATCAATATGATCAACTTTTCCTCCTCAGCCAAGCGTAAAAAACATTTTAGATAAAGCTCATGTAGACAGAAACACATCTGATCTCAGACTTCATCAAAATGCTTTTGAACAATGACGTCAAGCACAAAGATTTACGTAACATTTCCCAAAATAACACAACATAGCTAAAACAACAATATGTTTAATTTATCACTCATCTCTGTGTCATCACTGAACAACTCTGTGTGTCATTTTGAACCACAACAAGCTACAAAAAAATGACAAAGTCTGTTTCTCTGCCTAAAGCAAAGCCACTGGAGGTGAGATCACACTTGATCACAGTCGGGCTTTTGGTGTTCGATTCCTTCTTCGGCCGTCCTTATTAAAAATGTATCTACTCCTGTTACTGTTGCACCAAAGTGTCCACTCAGCTCAGCAGATATTTCAGCCTCTGTGTTTTTTATCGACGAGTTTATTTAAGCTGAGTCTGCGTTGGTGCAATGACAGCACATTAGGCAACAAGACCAAGTTTTAAACTTAGAAACAGACGTCCAAGCCAAACTGCTACAGTCTGTGCAGATTGTCCTCTCCCTCTAAACTTTTTGATTAGCTTGGCTTCTATGTACTGCACCTCTTTCCCTGCACCACTTTCTGTGATCCAACACTGCACTTTACACCATTATGTCTCTCTTCTTTGCCACATTTCTCGTGAAAACTAGGAGACTAGTTTGCTGTACCTTGAACCAGACCCTCTTCCCAAGGTTTTCTTCAATTGTTGCTGGTCTGACATCTAAAAATGAAACGTAAGCATGCGACGACTATAAATAGCAGCGATTAGAGGAGGTTAAAAATGAGCCGCCACTGTTGGGAGTCTGCGCCCCGTGTTTGAGAGGAGGCTGATGGTGAGGAGTGTCTGCCGTGTGCGGCGGCGTGGTGAAATTGCTGCAGCCTTTCCTCTGCGTCTCAGAGATTAGCTGTGGAGAAGAGAGTTGGCTTAACCTTCACTAATTTGATACAGAAGCTTTCAGACCGAGGCCCCTGCGCTTAATCTCAAAGTAATTAACAAATTCTCATTATGCAAATGTGTCTCAGCCTGCAGGACGCCGCTGCTGCTTTCATTTGGCCTCCACAGTAAACTGCCTTTGCTGAACTCAGAGAGCTGCCGTAACAAAGGGGTTAGCTGCAACTTGTGGTTTAAAGAAATCCTCCGGTTTATGAGACCTGAGCTGTTTTCTGAGGCTGCAACTTAGCATCTTTTCATCATCAGGTAGTCAGTTCATCGTTTTGACGGAAAATTGCAGACAATTGTGAAAAATGTACACTGTGATGTTTGATTGTGTTTTTTTTAGCTGAGTTTTATATCATTGTCTATAATGATGTATAATTCACTAAATCATCATGTTAGAGAAGCCGGGGCTAGAGAATTTTTGGCATTACTGCTTTAAAAATATCATCTCTCTATCAACTGATCAATTTAACCTGTTGCATAAAAAGATCAGTTGTTTCTCAGAAGTGCCTGTGCCTCATTCGACGTTATGTTAATAATGCATGTGCTTCTTCACATGTAATGCTCTCCTCTTATCCTATTTCTTTATCATTTTCCTTACAATGTGTCTTATTTCATATTGAATATTTAAGCTTATTGTCCATTTCTCCTTGTTGGTGCAGAATGTGCCTGCTCATGATTCCCACAGTGATCAATAAAGTCTCATCATCATAACCACCATCATCATCACCATCAATTCAACTATTGACAGTCTCTAAATACATTTATAAAATCTCATTTTAACCAACAAAGTCATTTCTAAACTATATTTGACTATGTTTGTAAGTCTTTATAATAATTTTTAGATTGTTAGATTTCCTGTAATGTGTACTTCCCATGTGTGAAAGTGATTCTGATGGTTCAAAGATGTGAGAAGAAATCATAAAAGCTTTCCACATGTCACGAAGACACAATTGAAATTTACTTTCAAACACAGTAAATGTCAGAAAATGTACAACAATACATTAATTTCACAGCGTTAGTTACTTTGTTTCACTTTCATGAAAGATCTCAGATTGTCTTCCACCTCTGGAAAGAAAAGCTAAGAGGTGGCTGAATGTCAGGAGGTGATCTGAGATTTCAGCCCGAGCAGGACAAAGACTGAAATGGAAACTGACATGAGCTGCTGAGGAAAACTCAGCTCTGCTATCAGGGAGGAGATGGGTGTGATGCAAGAGGAGGGATTTGTTTTTAGCTTTCTAAAGCTGTTACCTTTGGATTTATATGATCAGATTTGCCCAAACACTGACACTAATTTGGTATTTCACACCTGTGAGCTCACTTTGTATCACTAAAAAAATTTACTAAAATTTACTACTAAGTACTAAAGATTGAATTGCTCAAGAGCACATTGTCAGTAGTTTTACCTTCAGTTCAAGCCACCCCTTTCTATTGTTCCAAGACAATGATGACTAAGAGTTGCGAGTTTCTGGGCGGGAGGATGACGTCATCAAGCGCTCCTGTCACTGAGAGGAGATTGACGTCCTACAGGAGAGGGACTGATCCACAGCTGAGTGCTGCTAGTCAGGCACTTTTAATCAGTATTGGCTGGCTTCCTGCAGACTGACAGCTAATCCTCAGATGATCCCAGATCATCCAAACACCTTCCTGCTGAAAGACAGTCACTGAGAAACCTGCTGAGATGACTGACAGCTCTGATCAAAACTTTTCTGAGGTGGACATCATCTCAAATCAAAACAGGATCATTAACGATAATGATATAAATAATAATAAACAAAATCTGTTAAAGTTCTGATTTGTCATTACAGAATAAATTAAGATAAAAATATTGAAATAGTAGTGAATAACAGTGGAATAGTGAGAATATAAAGTCATTGAGATTAGTGTTTGCCAATATTAGGCAAGGCAAGGCAATGTCACACACTGGGGCAATTCAAACTGCTTTACAGTGTAATAGAAGTATAATAAAGGTGATGAAGACATTAATGCACCAATAATCATTCGGAATGAAAACTACTTTCACTTTTGGCACTTCAAGTATATTTTTATGCCTTTTGTAATTTTACTTCAGTAAAATGTTGAATCCATGACTTTTACTTGTAATAGAGTATTCCTACACTGGAGTATTGCTACTTTTCAGTAAACTTTGATTAAACATCAGAGTACTTTTCCCACCACCAACTGCTGGCTAAGCTAGATCTCTTGCTCGTAGGGGCATCCAGTTATCTATGATCTATTTCGTGAGCCAAAATATCACAAGCGACTAAATCTGTGGATTCTTTTCAGCATCTATTCATGAGGTATTTTCAGCCAAAAGCACTCAGAAACATGAGTTCGTGGCACTTATCATCCACTGATGCACTGTAAGAGCACTTGAACACAGCATATCAGAAAGTGCTCGGACTAAAACAGACGAGTTAAAACTTAACTCACACGTTTTGGAGAATCTAGAACAAAGTCTAAGCAACGAGCGAGTAAGCGTCCCTCTTGGTATGCTGCTTCTATTGCTCTTTAAACACAGTTATACAACAAGGTACCACATCAGTACTTCCTTATCAAGGGGTCAATCTCTCCGAGTCTTTCAAATGTATGTAATTGAGCATCGTTATTTCACAGGTCAAAGGTCAGATTGTACGAACGATCTAGGTTTTTGTAACAGTAAGCAGATACAATGCGTTTCCCTCTTTGGAAAAAAATGGGCGGTGTTGGAAAGTAATTAAATACATTTATCCAAATTCTGTATTTAAAAACATGTACTTTATACTTTACATTTTGTGCTTCATATTTCTAGTCCATCTCTTCCTCAGATTAAGATCTGAATCACAATACATCAGTAAATAAATTTTTTTTTTTTTGGATTAAACCACCATCAGTATGTCATGAAGTCATTAACATGACCTTCATCAGAGTTAACTATAACATTTTAAATACATTTGTAGAAAATACTGACTTGTATTAAAATACTTCCTCCTCCACTGCAAATAGTCTTCAAATGAGGAGAAACTCTGAACTGTGAACAGACTGGGAGGCTTTAAAATGTTTTCACAGATCTAAAATGTTCCACCAAATGTGAAAATTATGTTTTCACACTCAGAATCACAAACAGGACCAGGAAGCTCAATCTAAACTACACCAGCAAAAGGACAAATATTTGATTCAATCAAGCACATTTCTAATGAAATAGATCAGAGTGTTGTAATAAAACTCTTCCCGTCGTAAACCACTAAAGCCTGTTGTAACCCACACTGGCCAAGAGACTCGTAAAAGGCAAATCAATTTAATTTGGGGCATTATTGCTGTTGGTTAAAAGTGAAGTCAGCAGCCATTTAACCTTTGACCCTTGCAGAAAACTAGCATCTGCACCTCCCGTCTCTCTCTTCAGTTCCCATAATAAATAAATGTCAAGTATTCAGTGTTTTAGACACCAAAATGTTAGAAACTGACTTATTTTCTTATTGCGGTGGAAAAGTGGGACACAAATCTGTAAAATAACTTGTATACCTTGTCATATACTGCCATACTATCTAGAGAGTGTGTGAACAATAACTAACAAATGTAAAAAAACAGAGAAGATGTCGCTCCACTAACGCTGTCGTGGTGTTGTGCAGATGCCGTCCTGCTCCCAGGTTGCCTGAGACGGCATTTCTTTCCTTTTCCTCCAATCACGTGCCTCCTTTTCTAGGAAGCGTGGGGATGCAGATGAGAGGAGGGGATGCTAAAAATAGCATCTCCTCTTTCTTGCTTTCTTTTTTTTTTCTTCTCTCCACAGCAAACAGAAAGCAGAGAGCGGAGCAGCCAGGATGTGGGAGATGTTTTTTACTGATGGACTCTACGGGTGAATTCAGGACGGTTTATCTTCGCTTCAGAAATATTTGCCCCTGTGTCTTTCTTATTTTCATCAACATTTTGTTACAAAAATATAAAGCTGTTTCTCTCTGCGCTCTGTCTGTGTGTTAAAGCTGTTCAATGACTTAATTCATGTTAATTAATATTCTGCACAGGGATAGTTCAAATTGTTTTTACTGTTTTATTCTAAGAACCTCTGATAAATAAGATGTTGTGCTTATATTTGAGCATTTTCATGCTATAAAACCTACAAAACAGTCTTACTCAGGTTCACAGAGTGTGTGAAGCAGCTTTAGACAATAAAAGTCTCCAGTGAAATCAATTCTTCCAGTAACAGAACATCTTTAAGGCGCTGAATATCTTAAGTTCAGAAATAAATCTTAACATTTTGTCCATTTCCTACAACTATACTCAGACATGAATCCCTCAGAGGCTCCTAACTGTGACGGGCTGACTAATATCTGAAATGCAGCAAAGGATATCGAGCTACAGCGTTCGAGTGTGATCCTGGTTGGTGCTGTAGCGACATGGATGTGTGTTTTTCACAGCGAAACAGCAGCAGATGCGTCACTCTCGCCTTCAGGTCTGACTGCCAGTAACTTAACTGTCAGCAGAGGAAGTGCAGATGCGGCCTGCAGACCGTCGGCTCACACTCTCGACTCTTTCAGACATACTCGGTGAAACAGACGAGATGAAAAAGTGAAGCACCACAATCGTCGACAAACTTTAGCGACCAAACTGCACGCCGACACAGGCTGGATCAATAATTACATTATTATACAGTTTTCAGAGAGAGAAAATGCAGATGAAAGCTAATATACCCCCTGCCTCTCTCTCTCTTATTAACACACACACACTTACAGTTTCATCTAGGCTTTACGTACAAAAAACACACAAAAAAAGTGTAAAAATCACCAAATTATGGAGAAAAAAAAACATGTTTCTGTACCTGCTGCTAATATTTCTTCATACAGCCCAAATTCAGGAAACTGGGAGTGTTGTATATGTTGTATATTTTCCTCCTGCATATCTGTAAGTACGTCTACTGGAACCTCACAATGTGCTTAATAAAGTTAATGCATATATATTCTTCATAGATGTTTAGATTTTTCTCTGTTTTCTGGGATGTCCTATTGCAGTACACACACACACACACACACACACACACAAATGCTTCACCCCACCACAGGAGCACAACAGTCCTCTATATGACTCAACCTTTAATAAATTCAGGTCCAATAATCTTCCTGAAATCAGCCGAATATTCGGACCAACAGTGAGTAACTCAGCGGTGATCTCATGTTATTTAATGATAATAATCAATAAAATACTGTTAGAAATTGATTGATTATTGCTCGGATGCATGTTAAAATAATTTATGTTTCCTCTCGTCTGTTTTGCTGTATGTATTGGATTGAAATGTTTGAATCTGGCTCTATTGTTCCTGCTGCCTCAGACATTTTTTAGTCCCATTTTCCCGATTTTAACCATCGGACGGTGTGAAACGCCTTTTTCCTGCAGGACAGGCCCGGAGTCAGACCAGCAGCAGCCCCCATCCTCCCTCCATCCACAGAAACCACACCAACAAACGGGATTTTTCTGCATCCCTGACGGGTTTATGCTTTTCACAATGCGAACAGCTGTTCTGCAGAAAGCATCTTCTGTCAGAGGCTCTTTAATGTGAAATCCCTGACTTGATATTTAACACCAGCGCTCACAAACGGTGAATAAATTAATACATGAAGAAATAACATTTCAATATGAGATGAGCGTCTCTGTAACGGATTGATAAAGACAGAAATCTCACCTTTTTTTAGATTTCTGTCCAGCTGCTCTCCACCGCGTCCAGCACCCGCAGAAACACCACCGCTGTCAAGACACAAAGGTTGGACTGCACCGCATCCGGAAACCACTTCCAAAATAAAGGTTGTTAGAAAACGAGCTGTGCTGTAGCTTGAAATAAAGATAAGGTGAAGATGAAGACAGAGTATTTGTCTGAAATATCATGTTCATTTTCAAAGGTGTGCTTTTAATCAGCAGTGTTGCTTTGTAATACACTCTGATGTAATGTGACCTACAGTCAAATCTGTCAACGTCCTTGGCATGTCTGTTTTATACTGATGCTATAAAAGAGGTAATTGCATTTTTAATGTATGTATAATGCAACTACAAAAACAACAAAGTAGTTCACGGTGCTTATGATTTGAATCGATTTATCATTCAGGATATATTTATTTAAATAAATATATAATTGATTTTATTATTTTTGTTATATTTTGTTATGTTTTCTTATTCTTCGCTTGTCAGATACAGGTAAAGCTTTGAAATACTCTGACCTGTTTGAAAAGTGCTATACAAATAAAGTCTGACTGACAGCTCTGATAGAGGAGGCTAAATTAATAAACAAATGTCAACAAAAAAAAATCTAATTAACAATATCAGCAAAGATAAATACACTGATTTAGCATTTATCACTTCAAGAGATCTCATTCAGACACACAGACATTTTTATGATTTATTTTCATTATTATTTGTCAATGTTTCTTTACTCTTTCTCTTCCTCATCAGAACGCGCTACCTACATTTCCCACAATGCAGCTGATGTCTGATCGGCTCACTTCTTTCTAACTGCCTGAAGATGTTTTTCATCTAAAACTTCTTCAGCCTCAAGTGACGCTGACTCAAGTGATGTCACACGCTTTGTAGCACGTTTATCATCTTAAAGTTTTATTTTGAAGGATATACACATTTCCGGGTTTTGTGCAGCTCCGTGATCTTTACCTTGAATGAATGACAGATGGGCGGGACTTTGGGGGCCTTGTGAAAGATTGACAGCCCGTCTGACGAATCCGGAGCTGCTTCATCATAACTTGTCCTGAAGCGCCCCACCTCCAATACTCAACCTGTCATTTATTATTGATGACCGCTGCCGGAGAGACTAAATTATTGATCAGGAGGTCAGCAATAGCCACTGCTGCCATTTCCACCCACTAACACACACTGATCCGATGCTGGTTATTGTCACAATACCACTGCACGACAACACATAAATATTACAGGAGCCCTACAATAACAGAGCATTAAAAATAAATCACAGCGTTTCCATAAGACACATATTGATTGATATATTAAACATAATATAGATGATTTTGGTCACTATAAAATTAATTTTGTAAAGTAATGTGACAGGAATCTAATAATACATCTGCACATTTTCAGGTATAATTAAAGTAAATTATTATCACTACAATAATATTGTGGGTTTACAGTATATTTAATCCTGAGAAACTTAATAAAATACTTCTAGTGAAGTAAAAGGACATAGATACCTCTTACAATCCTACTATAAATTTTCAAAATAAATGTTTTAGTTCTTGGTCGACCACTGTTTTCTCTGTTCCAGAAATAATAATAAAACTAAGAATTACATTAAAACACATATGTACATTTGATTAGATTTTCTAGACATACCAGCCCTGAACATTTTCACTAAACCATTTGTAGACAGATAAAAGTCACTGAAAAACAAACATTTTAGTTACGGTAAGTTATTTAACTTTACTACTCTTTCTGTATGGAACACCTTAATACAAACTGCTTCACCTAAAACTGGACCTTAAGTTATGACTATTTAAGTGTCACAAAGAAAAGGAAACTAATAACCACAACACACAACATTTGTTTTGATTTTATTTCAAGACATGAATGAATTTTTCCTCACCTCAATGTAAAAATCAACCATGTTCTTTCAAATAATGCTTCATTCACGTTTGAATTTCTGATTGAGAGTCAGATGTTTTTTTTTTTCTATTTCTTTCTGAACTGAAACAAGGTTCGGTGGACTGACAACTACTGACGTGGATCAGAGGCCATCCTAAAGGGATCATGCAGCTCCTAAACGTGGATCACCACGCAGCGTTGAGTGCAGATGTTCACAAACACATAAATAAATAGATTTAAAATGTCCAGGTTAGGAAGTGTGAATCATTTGCCGTGGTATTTACAGAGTTCTTTGTGCTATGTAGAATGAGGAAAGCACCATTTTGCTCTAATAGAAAGGGTCTCATTTGGTAAAACATCAAACTGCCCCTTTCCCTGGAAAGGAATGGGAAGTCCCGCCATGTGGAGGCCACGATGGGGGCGAGTCAGATGCAGTTTCACTGGCGTCGACACGGCGCCCTACTCGGCCTTCTTGGCCTTCCTCTTGCGAGAGCCTTCGCTCAGTTCCTCCTTAGTTTTCAGAGGTGAAGCTGGGGCAGCAGCGGCGGGAGGGTGGTGGTGGTCTTCTTCAGATCCGGCCAGAGGGGAGCCGAACAGCAGGTGGCAGACCCAAGACTCAATGAGGGCGAAGGGGGAGCCGTGAGAGTGTCGGGCCGTCATCACAACCTGGAGGAAGACGGTGACAGTTAGAGGAGATCAGAATGATTTTGAGATGATTAAACTGACATTTCATGGACTTGATTTGATTTTGTTCATCCTGTTTTTAAATTGGTCTCTGTCGAGTCCTCCAACTGTATGTAAGTAAAATAATAAACAGCACCATTTAAATGTGTCTCATGAAGTTATCTTGTGAGCAGTTATGGTTACCCTTTATGTAGCATTTCATTTTGCGTATCCCAGAGGCAAACTTAAAGCCCTGAATGCATTTGTTGTTAAGTGCATAGAATTTATCTTTAATAAGCAGCAAATATACAGTGTTTTTATCCAAAGCACTTTACATTTCGCCTATTCACATAAACTGATTGTCTGGCCCGAGGACATCTGACATGTGATGTGAACGCGGACGAACCGAGCACTTGCAAAGTCAAGTGAATATTTCAGAACCTGCATTTTTTAAATTATCTTGATAGTCAAAGAGTTTTAAGGTTGTTTTTTGCAATCTCCTCCACACTGGTTGGCCAGTGTTGGAAAATAATTAAATACCTATACTGAAGCATTGTGTTTAAGTAGAATTTTTAAGTAATGTCTATGAGTATTTCTCCTTTAAAAAAATCTGAGTATTTATTCCTAGTATGTCTGCACATGGCAAGTTTTGTGGCATTGTTGTTATTGGTGTATTGCTTGCAGGTAGCTAGTTCACCATCTAGAGAGATGAGACTTATTTCTTGCTGCACAGTTTGCACCAGCTGTAACAATGACAGGGAGCTGCTCATTGGCAATTTTTCTTTAGATTATGCTGGGTTTTTTTCTCTTAAACTTGCTCACTGCTTATGTGTGTCAAACAAGTGAAAGCAGTGTGTTTGTCTCGGCTCACATAATCCTTTTACCTGAGAAGACTCAGCATAAAACCAATGAAAAAGAAATAATTTTTCACTGATCTTACCTTGCTTGTGGCCATGAAGAGGGTGAAGACGAGAATGAGGACGCTTTTGGACACTGGCAGCCAGTGAGCCTCCTGCAGGGTGAAGAGGATGGCTCCGTACAGACTGGCTTTGGTTGGGCTGCAGAGACGAAAGACAGACTGTCAGTGAAACGTGTGACGGCAGCAGGGATCAAAATCACAATGAGACAATGATTCAATAAAAATCAGGGTGGAAGATGAAAACATTTACCCATTTAAAAAATATTACACTTATGAATGTTCCTCTATTGGTAGAACAAAGTCTGACATACATTAATGTAAAGATGCAGAGGGGATAAGAAATCTGACAGTTTGCCACAATGACTTTTGTAAAGTGCCCACTAGGTGACGCCAGAGTCTTAACAACACATGGACTCCAACAAACCTGCTGCGTTTCTCCAAAAGGCCAGCAGTGTGCTGTAACAATGACTTTTAAAATCTTACTTTTCCCTCTTGAGGTTTGGTTGGAAACACCTACACACTCGAGTAGGAAGTGAAGTGCACAAAACTGACTCACAATGACATGTTGAGGATCTCGTTGGTGTCGGGCCTCCACACGCCGCGCAGCAGCTGCTCAAAATTGGACATGAGCGCCACTCCGGACCCTGCAAAGATAAAAATAGACAGTGAAGGTAAAAAAAAAAAAAATGAGGACAAAAAGTCTGTCTTGTGTGACCGCCTTTATCTTGCTTCAGCTTTTCTTTTCTCCAACATTTTCAAGATGCCTGCAGGGCTTACTATTATAGGAGATAGAAAGGAGCAAGACCAGGACAAACCTTTTATATTTCTAAGGACACTTCTCTACAGATGGATTGTTTACATTAAAAATTAAAGAAGATATTGTGGTCTGTGTCAGAAATGAATTAGTCATCAGACGTGGATTATACTTTACAGTGTACTACATACAGACCAGCCACGACTACATCACCTTCCACCAGTCTGCATGAATGAGCGGCACATGTGCATGCCGGTGTGCACATGTGCCGCTCATTCATGTTTAAATGTGGCAGCTGTGTAGAGTAGCTCTGTCACTCACTGACTGCAGTTGTCAACACAGAGCGCCTGCATGCTTACCAAGCAGGATTAGATACTCTTCTAAGGTTTACACTAATGAATGGGTGACTAATGATTAATCAATTATCTGTTAACGATATTTTTACACCTTGTCTCTCAACTGAGAAGATTTGCTGGTTGTCTTTGTTTTTTACCATAATAAACAGATTATTTTTTAGGCAATGCAATACATAATTGAGAAAGAAGCAATGGCTGAACAAAAAAGTTTTATTTGTGACTGCACTTCTTTAAGAAAAATAAATAAATCAATAAAAGGACTCACTCAAATCTGATACGTCACAGTAACTGTACACACATAAGAGACCAACAATCTCCACCACTCTACTCCAGGAACTTTATTGTCTGAGGTCAAAATAAATCCGTTCGTCATCTCTTATTCAGTGATGAAGTAAAACAGCACATTCTGGTGGTTGCTGATCTGAGTGCATGCTGTTCTGTAATACTGCATATTATTTCCATGTTCATACCTCCTGTCCTGTTTCACTGTGCACATGCACACAAATCTCTGTGAAGCTGTGAGGAAACCGACCTTTGACGTATCCGACGATGACCATGATGAAGTAGCCGTGGTGGTAGGCGTGGTGGGCGTGGTGAACACCAGCGGCGATCTTGCGAGCGCGGACGACCTCCTTCAGGGCGACCAACACCAGCTTGACGGGCAGGAAAGCCACGCATTTGTAGAAGAGGTTCAGTGGGCAGTAAAAGATGAGGTACCTGTGTCAGTGAGGGAGAGGGAGATGTTGGTGGAGATAGTAAAGATAAAAAAATAACATTTGAATCTAAGTGCGTTTGCTTAAAGTATTAGGACAACTTTTCCCACTCAGGCCAAGTGAATTTCTGCTGTCATCCCGTGTTAAGATGCAGAACTGCCCCTGTAATTAAAGGATGCTACCAAATATATCTGCCTTACTTTGCCCCGTCTACAAGGTGAGCTGAATGTGACCTAAAATGTTAGAAACACTCCACAGACCTTCAGTTGTCATTACAGTCTGCAGATGATCCTGAGAAACTGAGACACTGTCTCTTAAAAGATATGTTGAATTTATGTTGAACTTTTTTTAGATGCATTGTTCTGAACCCTGCAACCAAAGTTTCATGCCATTTCTTGTGATTAAAACATAAAGAAAACAGCTGATGATACACAGGAAGTTTAAGATTTGGTCAAAATAAATGCTCACTCAGCACACTGGCAGGTCTAAATCAGCAGTCAGTGAATGGCGGCTGGCAAGGGACAGTTTTATCTTCACATACAGTCTGACAAGAAGCACGAATCTCCGTCTCCCATCCGTGTGACCTTAAAACAGAATCTCTTCCCCCGTGAAGGTTAAGGGGGTTCTGAGGATTTTCTCACCAGACAGCTGAGGCCAGCAGGATATGGCTGTTGTGTTGGAAATAGTCGATGGGGCTGCCTCCAAGCATGATGTCTGCCAGGATGTAACTACCAAAGCAGTAGAGCATGGCACAGAGCCAGGAGGCCACGGGACTCCTGCGAGACACCTCCACCGAGCCTGCAACACATGAGGAGCTGTCAGGGAGCGTTTCCGCCACACGCTGGAAATGTCAATTTCATTGCACTTTTGTATTTCTCCTTGTATGTACTTATTATTATTATTTTAAGAATATTTCAAAATGTCAGATTTTTGGCGAGTCTTAGAGGTAGTATCATGAGAGACTACATACCAATACATATACCAACACATACCAAATAATAAATCTATCCTTGATTTCTTTTTTTTTTTTATAATAAATATTACACCCTCTCCAGTAAAGACCTGCTAAATCCGAGGGGTCTAAATCCTGTTTGAGAAGCTGTCTGCTCTGATCTTTGATGCTTTTTAATCCAACTCTATTGATTTACGCCACAAAAAGAGCAGACATGTTCATTTAAAAAAAAAATTTTTTTTGAGCAAATGTCTTCTGGATGACCTTCAGCAGTTATTATCAGTGGATCCCTTGTGCGTCTATGTGCTGTATCTTTGTCAACGCCCAGTCGACCACTTGGGTTCACACCCTGATAATCTGCCATTTTATCTTAACCTAATATTGACTCAGGACCTAATATTGACTTCTCTGCCCTACAGTCAGTTAGGAGTCGACAGTTTACCAACTTGACAATCGAGTCTTTAATGCATACATACCATTTTGTATTTGTGTGTGCCACTGACTTGTATACGTTAAACATTTATATCATGTCAGCGTTCACCACACAATCACATTTATACCAGTCAGAGAGGTCTTAACCCTGCTCTACCATAGAGACACATGATCATAAGATACTGAACTAAAACTAAAAGCCTTTTGTCTTTAAAATGTATAGTGAATTACAAGTGTCCTCTGCCCACTGCTAAAGTAGCATATTTCTGTCTCTTAATCAGCGATGATAAATACAAACTCTGCAGTCAGACTTGTTCAGAAGCAGTCGTCTGTTGGCTGCTGACTCGTAACGTTTTCCCTTTTGTGCCCACGTTGCTTTGCATAAATCCCCCTGCTGACATCAGGCAGTCTGACTCTGCTGAGGCCTTTCAATCAAAATGTTAACCTCACATTTTCACCTTAACCTAATTCAGATCTTATTATTCTTAAGCCGAGTACTTTTATCCTGCAGACAAGAAAGATGCTCTCTGTCTCTGTGTATGTCATCTTTTTTCCTTTCTATGTAAATGGTCTGCTTTAGTATGGCCTCTGTTGTGATTTGATGGCAAGTATCCATTAAAGTATGAAACTGCAGCTAAATGTAGCGAAACAGTCTGTACTTTGTCCTTTATTCTCACCGGTGAAGCAACACAATTTGGGTCAAACTGACTCGAAAGAAACCAAAGAAAATGCATGACCGTCTAAAGACATCCTGTTATTTTTTCTGTTGTAAGTCGCCGTGGTTTATACGTGGTGACTCACTCTGATGTGCAGTGGTGACAGAGGTATTGGCAACAAAATGTGCTTAATGTATCAGAAGTAAAAGGTCCTTTTCAGTACAAGTGACACTTAAATTGGTTGCAATGGCAATCATGGTGTTGAGTCCACAACAATAACCACATTTTATAAACTGATCATGTATTGTATGTAAAATATGAATCTGAAAAAGTAACAATAACTGTGAAATAAATTAATTTAATTTTAGCATAGTATAGCAAAGCACTGAGCATCCAATGGAAAAAACTTATGGAAAGTACAAGTACTTCAGAAATGCATTTTAGGGCAGTAATTAGGCAAATGTTATAATCATTGCTGTCCTGATCAAACAAAAAAAAACCACAAAAAACACAAGAAATTAAAAGGAGCTAATTTTCATTCCAACAACTTGTTTTGAGTCTGTATGAACATGATTGTGCTACAAAATACACTTTCATGATGTATTTATATGCACACCATAAGATGATGTATTTATGTAAAGAATGTATGTTTTCATGTGGCCAAGGACTTGCAAACACTGTTACATTAGATATTCAGTAAAAGGAGAAGTGCACAGAGCGCGGCTGCCTCGCTGCACAAATCTCCAACAACAGGTGGGTGAGGGTGTCGTGGAGCGACTGGCGCTCAGTTTGAAGGCAATCTGATCCTGAGAAATGCCGCCCTATAAATATATTCTGCTCGACTGCTTCTCCTGCCTTGCAACTGTCAAGACCGACTTAACCTCTGACCCTGACACTTGTCCCTCCTCCTCAGCCCAAAACTCATTCATGACATGTTCTACAAACTACGACTCCACTCAGACACATGTGAACAGTGAACACAAGATGAGCCTGCAAATGGTGGCAGGTGAGACATTTGACTGTAAAATTTATGGAGATGTGAAGTAAGATGAACACACACAGGCGCAGTCATCAGGACAGCTGTTACAGAAACAGCCTGAGGTCCCACTGAATCGTGGATTTCATCTCTAAAACACAAAGCTTTTCTACACCTAAAAGACTAACAGAATGTATGAAGGCCCATTTCTGAAAATGTGATTTCAAAAAAACATTCTGCACGTTTCATAAAAATGGTTTAGTAAGTCACACAAGTCATTATTTTGAGTTTCTCATTATTATGACTTGCAGGCTCTCTTTTTCCATTACGATGACAGAAATGGGTTTCTACAGAAATGTGAAGGCCTCCGTAGTGTTACATCTGTTTTTTTGAAACCCTTAAAACTTCAGGGGCAATAATAACTATGTTTATATATAACTTTATTCATGTGTTCACTCCAATTAGCAAATTACATCAGTTGTGTCTGGTATGAGTTCTCTCATTGTTGGACTCACAATGGACCTAATGTTTAAAATCAAAAGCATCATTATCAATGCAGCAGAATTTGATATTGTTTTGTTTTTTTCCCCACATCCTTCTTCCTTGTCCAAACATGGTGCCTACATCACAACTCAACCATCCAAGGTTCAATCAAAGCAATTAACACCTGTCGGTGGACTTTGATGTGTGCACACAGGGATGCTTTAAACCAGATTAATTAAATACTTTCTTTTGAGGACATTCATTCATTTTCTGCTCAATTACATTTTAGTCACCATGACAACAAAAACGGTTCACAAGTAACTAACAAACTAGTTAGACTGGAGCTGTGTTTATTGTATGAAACACTCATAATATCCTTTAGATTTCTTCAGACAGCATGTTTCCAGAAACCAAAGGCTTACACTGTGGAGGCTCAAAGGTTCATTCTTAGGACAAGTAGTTCCTGCATTTGCTTGGATTTGCTGCTGAATCATTGTTGAGGAGAAAGGGGGAACATAAAAAGACTGCATTTGTACACATTTGCTGTAAAAAAAAAAAAAAAAGAAAAGAAAACAGCTGAGATGTGTGTGGTGCTGGTAGAAGCTTCACTGCAGGTTCAAAATGAGCAAACAATGACTGAACTTTCATGGCTGACTGAAGTGAGTCCTTGGGGTGAGGAGAGCGTCTCCCAGGAACATTAAGGTCATGCTGGTCTGCTCTCTCCACAGCCTATTTCATGTTTCACACTCAGCGTAAATAACACACCCAGCTGCAGCCTAAAAGTGTGCTGCAGAGGGGCTTCAGAGGCCCAACGTCTATTTCAGGATCTTCTATTTATTGCCTAAGTCGCTGGCATGCACAGGCCTTCTCTCTGGTTTCATCCTCCTTCGGCTCTGTTGCTCAAAGGAGGTAAATCTTGGAAAATATCAGACTTAACCCAAAGCTGAGGGGTTTAATCTCCTCCGGTGGTTTGGTCAGTGTGACTGAGGTCAGACTGCTGCAGCAACACACTTTACACACCAGAGCTGCAAGAGCTCCTGCTGGAGTTTATGTAACAGGTCATGCTTTATAAGGAGAGGTGCTGTACAGATAACACAAAGTCCCTATAGGGATATAACAGCACATGTGAGCTAAATTACCACAGTATATTAGTTTTTCATCTCTGGGGTGACCTGTCAGTTGTTAAGTGTTGAACTGTTTAACACTCTGGGCATGTTTTTACTTTATGTTGTGGAATATAAATGAGTATTTAGGTACAGGTGTGTTCAGTGAGCTGTGGGCTGCCACAATAACAAACAGGATATCTTCTAGATAAACACACACAGATGGTCTAAGCTTTCATCTGTAAAACTCCCTTAAAGCAAAGAGAAGAAAGTAAAACTCACTCACCCGGCTCATACTTGAGGTAGAGGATGGAAACGATGTAATAAGCGAGATCAAACACGGGGAACATTCCCATTTTGGAGAAAACTTGGGCGAAATCGCCCAAATTAAGAGCTGCGAGCACCTCCATGTTGCCTGCAAGATCACCAGCGAGTCCCTGTTTTTGTTTTTTTGTGTTTTTGTTTTTATTCCAACTGCGCAGTCTGGATCAGAAAAGCCCCCCCGACCCGGTCCACCGACTCTCCACCAAGCCCCCCGGTCTCGACAGTGAAAGCCTGTGACACTCAAGCCCTCCTATTAATACCCCTCATCTCCACAGCCTCAGCACCATCATCATCATCATCATCATCTGCTGCTGCGGGCCAGCTGCTCCGGCACGTCAGCTGCTGGACAGTCACAGACAAAAGGCTCGACCTGCACTCATCATCATCATCATCATCTTCAACATTATTCAGCGCAGCTCTGAATGAACAGCTCGCAGCTTTGATCGCAGCCCGCAGAGGTGGAGACAAGTGTCCGCGCTCAGTGCGGGACAAATGTTCAGTCCTCCTGCCATTACAAAAAAAAGAAAGAAAAAAAAAACATAATCCGGATCAGATCCCGCGCAGAGGCGGACTCTCAGACAAATGATCGACTCTAATCCGAAACAACATTTGGTGACATCGCCGGCTTCCTCCACATGATGCAGAAATGCTGTGATTAAATCAGCACCGGATTTACAGGAAATAAACAGATGATTTGTCTCTTTCTGAACTGAATTTATATATTTATTTATTTATTTCATTTTCTGTGTTTGCTTTTAATTCATGGGAATAATAATCAGAGGAATTACCTCCGTCACCGCCAGGGGGCTCCAGAGATACAACAGGTCCAAAATATCGACTTCTCACCACCTGAGACTATTTAAAATAAATAAATAACCACGAACAATATTGCATGTCTTTATAATTATTTTCCTTCCCTCTTTCCTTGTCCTCTATTACTGGGTTGTTTTTATTTAATAGTAAAACCCAAAACATTTCAGCTGCTAGATCCATAATGTTTTTATGGGTTTAAGTAAATATCTTAAGAAGCAGCTCCTTCAAAAAATGAAAGTAGGCCTCCCCAAATTGTACAAAAAATATAAACGAAGATAAATACGTGCAGTTTCAGGATCATTAAGACTCGTCTGCTCTGAGTGAAGTTCAACCAGCTCTCTAGTGAAGCTCAAGAGCCTCCATTATAATGTTTTTGAAGATTTTGTATGAGGCTATTTTCCCATTTTAACCTTTCATTGTTAAATATTCATTATTGTTTATGTAATATTTAAACGGAGCATAATAAACACCATGAAATCAATCTGTTTTCTCGCCGCCAGGTGGCGCGCAGTGTTTTATTGAGTGTTAAATGGCTCCTAATTCAATTCTTTCAGGCAGAATTTCTCAGCTGCTATAAAGCTCAACTCTCCTTAACACCGTGCTTCTAACTATGGCCTTTATGACTATTTATTACTGCTATAATTAAAACTTTAATGGTCTTATTGATGGAAAACGCGAGACACAGCCTGACAGGAACAACCTGACAGTCAAAGATCAGGGCACACCCGTTTCCGCACTGACACGCTATTGGTCACATTCCTGATTGCGTGAACGAACACGGAAGTGTGGCGTCTCTGATGTGAGCAAAATGATTGGAGATCTGTTGATATTCGGGTAATTTGTCCTGTTTTCTGCCACATTTCACACACAGATAGAGTTTAATCTATGCTAAACATCGTCTGTTAGCGTTTTGAGCTTTGTGTTGTTAGTCAGGTTGCTGTTTATCACATTAAATGACGGGTTTTGCTCCGTGCTAGTGCCAGCTCACCAAACAGACAAACACCTTCACCTGTAAACACTTAATGTCTCTCTGTGCTCTCCAGGACCTTACTGGTGAATGCAGGGGCTGTGCTGAATTTCAAGCTGTGAGTATATAAATATTAAGTAATGAAAACACTGCAGCTGTTTTAAACCTCATCAGATCTGTATGTAAACAAACGAACTGTGGCTGTTTTTCAGCAAAAGGAAAGAGTCCCAAGGTTTTGGAGATGAGTCCAGAGCACCAACTACAGGTAAGATGTGTGTGTGTGTGTGTGTGTGTGTGTGTGTTTGTGTGTGTGTTAGAGAGAGATTGATGGGGAAAGGTGTGTGTCACATAAATTGACTTAGTGTGTTTTTCAG
>JBAJHX010000106.1:9850860-9873074 GCA_037176925.1 Amniataba percoides
TGTGTTTGTGTGTGTGTTAGAGAGAGATTGATGGGGAAAGGTGTGTGTCACATAAATTGACTTAGTGTGTTTTTCAGGTGACAACATCAGGGAGTTTCTGCTCAGCCTGCGATACTTTCGGATCTTCATCGCTCTGTGGAACATCTTTATCATGTTCTGCATGATCTTGTGAGTCAGGCTTTTCTAACTTAATGCTGGTCATGTGGTAGTGAACAGGTTGTAATGTATTGAGAAAAAAGTTTGAAGCTCTGTGCTGGTTTCTTTTTAACTGTTTCCCTCTTAAATTAGCTTGTAAGGATGACTGTGACAGTAATTTAAAGGTGCCTCAATTGTTTTCATAATCAATTAAACTGTCGAACATTTTGTTGATTGATAGTTGATGAATTGTTTGGTCCATACAATGTTGAAATGTTGAAAAATGTTCCCAAGGCCCAAGATGACATCCTCAGATGTCTTATTTTGTCCACAACACAAAAATGTTACTGTGACTGAGAACTAAAGGCAGCAGAAAACATTCACGTTTGAGAAGCTGAAATCAAAATTTGAGTTACTATTTAGTTCTTAAAAACATGGATTAATTGATTATCACAGTAGTTGCAGATTATTGCTATATTGCCATGCTGCTATATTTTATCCCTTTGTGCCACAGACCTCCATAAACATATTGGTGAGCTGCACTGGCTGACATGTTCCTTCATTTTTTATTTTTATTGTCCGTCATAAACCTTCAATTTACTCTTGTTTGAATAACAATTGTGAAAAACTTAAGTGCCCAGCTGTTAAAAAAATCTAGAGTGTTTTTGCCCAAATCTATACTATAAATCTGTGACTCATTTTTTATTTTTTGAAGATTTAAACAAATTTTCTCCACAAATTCCACAAACCTGGCAGGAATTGATAGTATAAATTAATATGGTAACACCTGCATTACCTGTTCAAGAATAATCTCTCTGTTGAAACATACTCTGGTTGTAAACTTGTATGTTTATGATGTTTTGGGGTTAAAGCCACAATCCAAAGGTAAACAAAAAGTCTGACTAACAGAACTAAAGAACATATTACAATTCAAAGTGACTGTCACATCTTCATGTAGAAGGACCTAGTATAGACTACATCTAAATGATTGCTTTCTTATGTTATTAAAACATTGACAGCCTTACTATTGGTAGTACAATTTTTTTTTCCACCATGACATACTCGTTTATTAATATATTCACATTTAGCTGTTTTAGCTCTGCTAGACTTGTGATTTCAGTTTCCTTACAGCTTAAGGACACCAGAAAGGTATTTTTCTCAGGAAGTTTAACTTGTTGTTTTACTGACTGTCTAAATGTCTTAAATCCTCACAGGTTATTTGGATCATGATCAACACTTGAGACAACTGGACTTCCACCAGGATGCTTATTTTCCAAGATGGATGCCATTAACTTCTCCTTAGCGGGACGTATTGTTCTCTTCCCGCTTTTAACTGTATTTGTGCCCCATTTCCTGTAAAACCCCTAAACTGTAAATCTACTTCTGGCTGTACAGAAATGTAGGGATCGCTGTATTTATTTCATTATGTAGAAGTTGTTACATTTTTAACCTTTTTGTGTAAGCTGTAACTGCACCCCGCCTTTCCTGCATATGTGCTGTCTCGTGTTTCTTTTCTTTTTTTTTCTTTCTGAGTTGTTCTCAAACATGTTGGATTGCTTAATGAAGAAACTCTCATAATCCAGATCATATCCTGCTCTGGACAGCCCTCTAAATAGCACGATAGAATTTTTTTTTTCTGTGACAGGTTATGTGTGTCAACTTTCAAGGGTTCCACTGTGGTGGTAAAACCTGCTTAAACATACTTTTATACCTTTTATTTGCACAGCCATCATACTTAAGCTGGATTCAGAAGACAAGTCAAGATTATCAGTCACTTAATGAACTTTACATCTCAGCTGTTGATGACAAATAAACTTCTGCAAATATACTTATCGGCTGTTCTTATGTGTCTCAAAACATAATATAAGTAAATTGCCTCACCGATTAAAGAGGAAAAAAAAACTCTTTTGCTTTCTTTATCTGGGGCACGTGCTGTAAGTAAATATGTATGCACTACAATGTAAACATGTCCTTATTCTTAACAATAAAAACACAGTTTTCTTATCCACTGTCAGTTAATTGACTCGAATGGTTGTTGCTGTCTATTGACGACATTAAATGCCATTCCTTTGTTGATGTCATTATCCATGATCAGATGATGGCACGATACTTTCCTTGAAATAAATCTGCATCTAACTTTGGAATGCCATCCATCAACAAATAAATAAAACAAACAAATAAGAGCAAAATGGCTTCCCACATTTTTACTTCTTTCTTCAGTTGTCCAGTGTGCTCATGAACAGAAGATTTTTTTAAATGTGCAAACATTTCTAGCAGGATGGTTCTGTGAAAGGCACCACACTGGTCGAGACTGAAGTATCTCAAAAGCTATTGAATATATTACTAAACTACTCTGGCACAAAGGTTCACATCCTGCTCTGAAAGATGTGTAATAACTTTGGTGATTCTGAACTTTTCTCACATCTGGTTTGAAACTGCTTTATAATGCTCTGAAAAGCCAACTTAAAGCTACAAGCAACCACTGAGAAAAGAAAGCAATAATGTGAATTCGCTAATAATTAATCATTAATAATATAATAGCTGTAAAATCCCCAGAAACAATTAGTGTGTGAAACGACAAGCTAATACAATGTATTAGCTTATTGTTATGGATTGAATGGGTTGTACTAGATCACCATATATTTGTGTGTGTGTGTGTGTGTGTGTATCTATAATGATTTGCCAATAACGATATAACAACTACCTATATTTGCTGTCTTTTTTGCCTTAACAATGATTACATGTATGAGGAAAAATAGAATTATTTGTGTACTTATATTAAAACATATCGAATATTTATTTGATATTTAAGGTATCATGTAATATATTTGATGGAAATATTTTGTAACATATCTTTCTCTAATAAAAGTCAAATATATTATTTCTAAAAACGGCTTCAGGTTGCAATCAAGAGAAAATATTCGATTTTCTTGAGCAGATAAATCGCATTAATCGATGAAAATATGAAAACCCTTCTCTCAGACCTCGCCATTGTTTCGCAGCAACGTCTCCATGGCAACGCCTCCTGTAGAACAATATCGCCGACGTGAACAACGGTTACGTAAAATGTTCCCATGATGCCTTGCGCCTCACAAACAGCCCGATGAGCGGAGCGAGCCGGAGGAGGCTGGCAGCCGAGGACGGTGGCTCATCCAGGGACGCGACTGTCTACCGAAAACCGTGACGGCGCCGGGCGAAAAACAAAGGTGAAGGCATCAGAAAACATGGTGCTGGCTCCCGGAGAAGCTCCTCGGTCGGGCCTGTGAGCGTCGCCTCCTCGGGGGGATCCCGCTGTCCGAGTCCGTCCGAGCCGCCGCACCGCCCGGCGATGACAGCGGCCACGGCCACCCCGCAGCTGATGAGAGACCGGCTGCTGCAGGCCATCGACGGCCACAGCAATGTGAGTATGCCCGCCGGTTCTCCCAGAGGACGAGCCGGGGCGCGGAGAGGCAGACAACAAGGCCGAGCCGGCTCTCCACGGAGGGCTGCCACGGTGGGGGTAGCCCGTGTGTGGGAGAGTTGATGTTTGCTCGCTAATTAGCATCATTATTTAGCGAAAGTTACTTCGGTTAGGCAGCCCAGAGCCCGCCTGACCTGACTGCTGCTGGATAATGCTAATGGAGCCGTACAAGCTCATTTGCGGACGTTAATGTTGCTCAGTGCTTCAGGACTGTAGGCTTCTTAAACCCAGCAGCCAGGTAGGAGGTGAAAATCTGTAGGTAAGGGTCCTTTAGTGCTAGACAGGATGGTTTATTTGAGGTTTCAAGGAGTTAAAACCCTCACAGAGATTATTAAACGAACGTCTCCAGCTTTTGTTTCACAGCTGATGAGGTTACCTTGGTGTGTTTGAACATTGATCAAAGCCAGGAAAGTTTAAAGCTGTGGCATTATGATGATAAACTTTCGCAGCTGGGTACTGCCAGTTTGTGAAAAGCGCTGCTTTGAGCTTGGCTTACCGAAGCCAGAGGTGTTATTGTTTACGATATATTAATATGACCTTTGATCACATAACTTAAAGAGCTAATATACTTGTCTCCTGATATCTTCTGTGTAACGTTGGTCATTTGACAGACAACTCTCTTTGTGAAGTATTCTATCATGACATGTACATATGGATCAGAAATTAAAAGAAAAACGTGAATATATGAGTGGAGAAACATAACAAATGCAGATCTGGTGGCCTAGTTATGGTGTGGGGGACATTTTGCTGCCATGATTTACATCCACTTGTCCCCTTAGAGAAAAGGATCAATGCAGATCTCATCCCAACTGAACACCTATGGGAGATTTTGGAAAAATGGGTGAGAGCGCTCTCAAACACCATCATCAAGACCACAAATAAGCAAATGTCTTTTGGAAGAATGGTTTTTATACCTCTATTGGAGTTCAGAGACTTTAAGAATTAAACCCAAGGAGCATTGAAGCTGTCCTGACAGCATGTGGTGACCCAACACCTTACTTAAACGCTTCATGGGACAATCAATAATGTAAACACCCAACAAATCAAGATACTTTATTACATTAAAGCAGAAATCCTACAAAAATCATACAGTAGTAAAGCAGCCCTCATTGATTTGCAACATTGCCAGCAAAGATCATTGACTACTAGAGGTACTGAAGAGGTTACTAGCACAGAATAAATGTTGTGGTAGGATATTTGAAAATGTATAAATTTATATTTTCACCCAACCTTAGTCTGCACAGAGAAATGCCCAGAATAAAGTGAACAGATCTCGACGGTTGACTCTTCTGTTTTTTTTCCGATTTGCAGATCGATCATATTTGCATACAACCTCAGTTTGTCATATTGAGCCTGAAACTGGTACAAGTACATCGTGTTTTGACATGCAGGTGCATCTTTGAAAGTCTATTCAAATGATGCCTTGACCGTAACCTAACAGCCTCTTTCTCTTGCTGTGAAGCTGTTGGTCCTTAATCTACATACCAACAGCTGCACTTGGAAGCTCTTGCTCTAATATAGACAACATTACTATGCCTCAGAATTTTGATACATAAACCTTTATGTCTTTTCAGCAGATATGCAACATGGTGGTGGTCATGGAGGTGATCTCCTTCTTGGAGAAATATCCTATCACCAAAGAGGCACTGGAGGTAGGTTATATTTGGACCATAAAATATAGTTGTATCCAGTCCAGTTCTAGCTGCTGTGTTAATGCCAATCTTATCTCCTTAAAGGAAACCCGTCTTGGCAAGCTCATCAATGATGTCCGGAAGAAAACCAAGAATGAGGACCTTGCAAAAAGGGCCAAAAAGCTCCTGCGAAACTGGCAGAAGCTAATTGAGCCAGGGAAGGGAGAGGTGTTGTCCAAAGGACACACTGGTGCGTCGTGGTCTTCCAATGGTGGTGCTCACCCGTACATCTCCTCTCCAGCTGCCACCACACTGTCAGGTAAAACAGGTCCAGAGCTGAAGAACAGAAATGACTTCAACAACTGTACAACAACTGTTGTTGAAAAGCTGAGCAACCGGAAACGTAAGGGTGACCAGAAGGAGGGACAGCTCTTACCAGCCAAGATATCCAAAACAACTCTTAATGATAAAACACAAAACTCCAAACCACTGCCAACCAATGGAATTGGTGGTAGCTCTGAGATTTTTTTAGATAATTGTGCACATCAGCCTTTAGACAGGGAGATTCCTGAGCCTTTGGAAAATGACAGGCCGACTAAAATCCCTGTCAATGCTGTAAAACCTCATCCCAGTGCCCCAGGATTCAGCAAACCTCCTAGCACTTCTTCCTTGCTAAAAGCATCAGTTCTGCAGCAGCAAGCCAGACAGGAACAAGTTGCCTCTGGGGGGCAGTATCGACCCAGAAGCCCACGCGGTTCCTTGCACAGTCCCCAGACTGCAAAGCAGGAAGCTGGTGTCAAACAAACTGCATCACAAGCACAGAGTCTTTCTAGCCCCATTATTAGGCCTGTGGACACCTCTGGGCTGGGGCCTTCCCCTCAGCCGTTCACTGTTCGTGTTCAGGGTTTGCACTCCGACAGTTCATGGTCTGCAGATTTGGACTCGAAAAGCAGGCCTCCCAATGCATCCCTTCACAACTCCTTTGCCTCCTCTTGTGGTGATGGAGTCAGTTTGGAAGACAATGGTGCTGTTAGCAATACAGGGAAAAGGAAAGGGCAGAAAAGCAAGCCTAAGGACTACATGGTAAAGTCAGATGGACAGACTGTAGAAGACAGCACTAAACCAGTCAGGTTAAAAGACAGAAGACTGACATTTGACCCTGTAACAGGACAAATCAAACCCTCCTTTCATAAGGAGTCTCTCCAGGAGGGGGAGGTCAGACAGGGTCACAAACCTGAATCACAGTGGTCCGATCAGCCAAAGCAGAACGTACCGGTTCCTGCCAGTCCCTTCCAGCAGACAGACTGGAAAGAGCTGTCAAGGAGTGAAATCATCCAGTCGTACCTTAGCCAGCAAAGCAACGTGCTGACGTCGTCGGGCGCTCACACCCCCAGTGCGCACTTTTTCATGACAGAGTTCTTGAAAAAGGAGGAACACCAAAGCAAAGATGCCAAGAAAACACACACATTGGCGCCAGAACTCCCAGCGAGGGATTTACCAGGGGTCAGCAGAGAGATCATTAATGAAGACCTGAGGAGATTACACACACAACACTGGTCCGGGGTGAATGGTTGCTATGACACAAAGGGTAGCTGGTACGACTGGACGGAGTGCATCTCCTTAGATCCGCATGGAGACGAGAACAGGCTAAACATACTGCCATACGTCTGTCTGGATTGAAACTGAGGTTGCAAGCTGCCTTTCATCGTACAGCGGAGCAACTCTGCATGTGTGAGGCCACTTCATTTAAGTGTGAGCTGCTGTTTTGCACTGTCGGTAAAGTGGAGTCGTCATGCTGCCTGCTTGGGTGTGTGTGTGTTTGTGTGTGAGTGTGAGAGAGAGCGAGAGGAGCACAGGGGGTCTAATCAGTGTTTTTATGAGTTTTTCAAAAATTGTATTAAGACAGCAAGAAGAAAAACGGCTATGCATTATCTGACTATTTAGTTGTTGGTAATCAGTAACTGTACAGTTTGAGTTTCCAGTACCTGCCATTCTTTGTATGGGAGAAGACATCACATTAACCTGCACAGCAACATTTTATTAGTCTTTTATTTTCCACGTGCCCCGTGGAATGTGACTTCTCTGCATTTTCTGCATCTACTCACCCTCAGTCCACAGTACAGTATGTTTTTTTTTATTTATAATTTAGTTTATGTTGCTGTGACTTGATCACCTCTATCAGCTTACAATGGAGAGCAGTAAGCTACATAATTGAAGCAGACATCAGACAGATACATCTCCCAGTCAGGTTTTTGTGCATCTTGAGCAAGCCTGTTGACTGTTTTGTGCTGTGAACACTTATTATTGCACCTTTAGAACCACTGTTCCCACCATTGCACAAGAGTCTCATGCAATGACTTTTAGCAGGAAGAATACCTGACAGACCATTTTTTCTTCTTGTGCTGTGGGGTTTGACTGCTGTTAAATAAAGTGACATGAAACTGCCAGATGTGACTGTGCAGCCTGAGCTGACAGAAACAAAGGCTTATTGGACTGTATCGGGTTAGAACAATGCGTGTTGATGAAGAAATGTGGCTGTCATGTATGATATTTATTTACATTTACACATTCATTTTAAGATTTATATACATGTTCAGACTACACTAAATCATTTTGTTATATTTCTTGATTCAGAATCGGTTGTGTGATGCAGCAGCAACTTTCCAAATGTTTCCTGCTGATAGATCAACCTACCTTAAACAGCAAAATGACACATTTTGATAATGTGAACTAATTTCATTTTCTACTTGCCTTTTCCCTTTAATGTGTTTTTTGGTTGTAAAATATGAATTTAAACA
The DNA here is from genome assembly GCA_037176925.1 of Amniataba percoides. Taxonomy (NCBI): domain Eukaryota; kingdom Metazoa; phylum Chordata; class Actinopteri; order Centrarchiformes; family Terapontidae; genus Amniataba; species Amniataba percoides. The sequence continues at coordinate 9,858,885 of JBAJHX010000106.1, forward strand.
GCAGAGCTGATTATGCTACTAGCTTGCATCTTTGTACTGTCAGGACGAACTGAGAGAAATTGACATGCTGGATAAAGTACTTAATATCATTCCTTTAGATATTGTTTGCCTTATGGAAACCCGTGTTTTCCCTAAAGACAGAGCCTTAGTGAATGTACAGAAATTAGTCTTTTGTGTTCAGTCGAATGCAGAAGAGAACATATTTGCTACTTAGTCCTTTAAGTGGACATGTTGATATGTGTTAATAAAAAAACTAAAGGAACTGTGATTGTCTCTTCTTTAAATGGTTCTTACTGTCTCTTTAATCATAATCATCTCCCACTGACAAATTAATTCCCACTGTGCAGGATCTGTACTGGCTCTCCACACACACACCACTCTTGGATGAAGTTTGAGCAGTCCCCATGTTGGAACCACTTATAACAGTTCCCAATGCACTTTTTGATGCAGTTTCTTGGCCGTAAGCACAGTTGGAGGTAATATGATTAATGAAGTATTTCAGTGTAGAAATAATTATTTTTCAAGCAAAACTACCAAACACTACCCAATTCCAACAGTACATAGCAGAGTGGTTCTATGAAATAAAACATGATATACATGTACAAGTTATTTCACGATTCTGTGTTTATAAATTTAGTCTATTTATACATATTATACAGTGACATATTTCACTTTTTTGTTTATTGGTCTAATTTCTTGTCTCCATATAGAGGATTTCTACATCAGTATTTCCTGCAATTCTTGCTTGGTGAGTTTTAGAGTGAATTTAAAAGTGTAACATGCTGTTGTGTATTTATTTCACTTTAAAATGGTCGATTTTAGAGTTTGATTTTTGAGAGTTTGAGGTGCCATTGCTGCCATTTTAAATGCAGCTTACAACAACTTTCCATTTTATAAACGCATGTCAATCATAGACTATTTATATACCTTACATAACTCTTCATACCCCGTCCATGGTGTCAATGAGCAGCTCTTATTTTGAAACGCCACGAAAACACTGTCTTTCCGATTGCAGCTCCCAGTGACCCCGCGACACGTTACATGACTGTAAAATCCGCATAAGTAATGTGCCACATTAACACACATCCCTCAGCTGTATTTTTGAACATTGCACACTTTAAAGGTATTACTGTGAAATTATTGCACTTCGATGGCAACATTTTCCCCATATCACCACTTTCATTTAAACAACAGCCATATTGCACATATAATTTTATAGTATATAAATATGTTTATGTGTTTGCACCAAAATACAATTACTGTTTGTGGGGAAAAAAGCTACAGGACAATAAACCTGATTCTTATTTTGAAACCGGTAACCGGAAGCTGTGTGTGTGTGTTGTTGTCGGCGGTTTAACGGCTGACCGGAGCTTCCTTCCTCTGACGTAGACACACACACACGGACACGGACACACACACCGCCGGTGCCTCGTCACTCCGCGGTGAAGATGGCTGCGGCGGACCGGCCCCCGGTCAGGGAAGGGATCCGGATTGTTCTGCTGTGCGTGTGCTGGTACACGGTGAGCTCGGGGGGCAACGTCGTCAACAAGATCATCCTGAACGACTTCCCGTATCCGGTCACCGTCTCCCTGTTCCACATCATCTCCATCGTCGTCTTCCTCCCGCCGCTGCTGCGGGCTTGGGGAGTCCCCAAGACGGAGCTGCCGCACCGGTACTACCGCTGGTACATCCTGCCTTTGGCTTTCGGGAAATACTTCGCCTCGGTGTCGGCTCACTTCAGCATATGGAAGGTGCCCGTGTCGTACGCGCACACCGGTGAGTACGGTCCGTCCTGCCGGGGAAGTTTCCACCGTGAGGCCACTCGCTGATGTGTCCGTCTCCTGGTGTTAGCTCCGCGGCTAACGCGGGGCGACTCGGCGGCGTCTCCCCTCCGAGCCCGCGGGGCCTCCGGCTTCATGTGGCCGCCTGCGGGCCGCGGACAGGCGGGTTAAGTCGCTTACTCGGAGTCGGTAACGACTCACGGGCCGGTCCGGACTCCATTAAGGAAAACTGACTGTCTGTCGTTAGCTAACTTGATTTAGTCGGAGGGGGGGTCCCAGGCTGAAGCTGCTCAGTGTTGCTCTCTATCTTTGATCTGCACAGCTCCTTCATTGAAGTGTTATCAGGTTACCCGCGCAGATTCAGTCACACTCTGATTAGTTACAGCCAGTTTCCACTTACATGAAGGTTTTAGCTGAATCTGTTCACACAGGCAGCTTATTTCAGTGTAGTGTAGATCCAGTTCAATCAACACAACACAAACAGTGTCAGTTTGCAACCTGCAAACACTGACTTCATGCAGGTTCTTAGAAAGTCACCATATAAATTAAACCTGTTGGCAAAACAGACCTCACAATGTCTCTTCCTTTGAAACAGAAGTAAACTTGAAATTAAATATATTTTACCTCCTCTAAACCACTCGTAAGATGAGTGAAACCTTTAAAAATGAACGAATGACGATCAACAGACTGTGTTTAACCTCACGTCGAGTAAATGAAGCTGGTTTTCTCATTTTAAGACCTCCTTTACAGTATAAAAGCTCCTCTGTCATCATCAATACTCGTAACTCATCAATACTCGTAACTGATTTAGCTGCCAAATGCAAGTCAGGGCAGGTTTTACCTCACAGTCATTAGCCTGTTTTATCTGAGCCGTCTAGATGAAACCAATGCTGTGAAAATGACGGGCGTACTTATTATTTTATAGAGGTTTTGATCCAACTTTGTGATCATTTTGGGTGCTGTAGTTTGTTCGTTTACACCTCAGTGGTGGCACAAATTACAGCCCCCAAAATGATCATTATGTTGAATTGACACACGTCTAAAATGGTTTCAACAAAAACATCATAACCTTCATGAGAGGAGTATTTATTGCGGCTCTGTTGAATTAAACTGACAGTCGAGTATAATGTTTCATGTCACAAGGTGTAAGTGACCAAACAAGTACTGATGCAAACAGTATCCATGTAGCTTCAATTAGATGTCAGTAGACTTTAATAAAGCTGTTCTTCACCTGTTTTCACCTTTAAACTATTTCAAAGGACATTTGAGCCCATGTAAGAGTCACAGCTGCCACCTCAGTGAAAGTCTAAATAAAGTTTGAAAAATCCCTCCTTTGCTTTCCTAAAATAATATTCCTTCTGACGCTGTGGATGGCAGTTTTCAACACTGCTGAACTGCCTGAGCTGAAGGTCTGAAAATATGTGTTGTATTCTTGTGTAAACATGATTTTGGTGCCTTTATTCGCGATCGGGGTGACACCGCTCTAGAAATAAATTCTTGTCTTTGGTAGTGACACACCTGGAAACCTGATGGTGCGTCAGTCAGGGATTCAGTGACGCGACACAGTAGAGGCATTTGAACCGGGCGACACAAGTTTATTGTTTAACAGAGGTGTGGATCAACCTTTAACGTAGAAGCTTTTGAGATAACTTAAAATTTTATAGCCCAGACTTGATCCCGCTACCTGCTGCCGATGAATGGTGTTGCATGTCTGTCAAGGAAACAAAACTCTTGTCATACTTTGAGCTTACACTGTCTGCTTCCTCTGTCTCTTAATTTCACAGTCAAAGCCACAATGCCGATATGGGTTGTGCTGCTATCAAGAATCATCATGAGGGAGAAGCAAACCACAAAGGTGAGTAGGTTTGACACAGCAAACAAGGCACAAGGCGTGCTCTGTCTCAGCCTGTTTCTAAGACTCGGCTGTGGTGATGTGGCACCACACTGGGCCTGTGCTGCATCTCGGGTTACGGCCATCTGCGGGGACTTTTGTCCCCGAAGTTGTTCGGATGCTCAGAGGGAGGGTGGAGGTCAAGGAGGGAAACCAACCTTTTATATCCACCACATTCACCTGTTTAAAGCTGTAAATTCAGTCACTGCTTTTCATATTACAGGAGCCGACTGTATGTTTTGTTAATGAAGCAGCAGCAGTAATATTAGTTTAGTCAATCACCAAGTTTTTCAAGTGGTAACACTGCTGCTTAGACACCTGCTCGCTACAACTAAAGACTATTTTCATAGATAAACTCAACATTTATTCACTCTGTTAATTGAAGTGTCTTGTTTAGTCAGAGCATCCCCCCAGGATCCCAAAACATTCACTTTACTATCATACAGTAAGTTTTACAATTATTTAAAGAATATATTTTGGCTTTAAAAGGTCTTAAACAAAAATTGAATATCAAAATATTTGCCAGTTGAATGAGTTTCAGCTCTTAAATTATTATCCGTTTACCCGGTGATAACATCTCAGCTTATCGTGGCCTTTGGTTGTTTTAAAATGCAAAATTCAATGTGACGAAGGTTAGATCTCTTACTCCCTCCATTTACATCATGCAAAACACCACAAAGCCCTAACTGGAACATTGTAACAGATGAAACCATTAAAGATGTAAACTATATTTTCTTCACGCACAGCAGTCAAACTATAGCTTTATAACTGTGCAACTGTAGAAAGTTAAAACAGATCAGATCTCGGAGAAAAACCTCACTGTCTGCCTCCACTAGATTTGAAAGATTCAGGTTTGAACTCCAAAAATACTTGATGGTTCACAACTTTTGACGTCTCTGGAGATTGGGTTTCCATCTCGATGGCAGAGCGTTTCACGGTCAAGGTTTGCTGAGCGAGAATAAGGAGAGCCTAACACCGGCCTGTCATGTTTACCTTCCAGTCTGCAGTTCAGACAGACAGGCCGATGACGTGTTACTGCAGAGATCCTGTTTTAGGAGCTGCAGGCCACACTGGATTGTACTGAGAAACTTTGGTTCTCGATTTAGCTCACAATCCTGAGTTTTTGTCGACATTATTAGAAATGTCTAGATTAATTCACATGTTGATTACTGTGGTCTTAACTAAAGGTGGTATTGTACTGACTTATATTTTGCAGGTTTCCATACAAATGTGTAACTCTTTACACCAATTTAGAGAAACGTGGCAAAAGAAAATGCAAATTAATGCAAGTTAATTTAATGGAGGCCTTCGGGGTGAGTTTTCAAAATACCACCTGAAATGGGACAGGAATTCAGGCTCCAGCCAAAATAGACGAGGCTTCGTACATAAAAAGAAACCAGTATAAGTAGATCAGCACTTTCTGGATCCATCAGTCTGTTGAGTGTGTGAGCAGAAGTTATGTTAACTTTTTATCACGTGTTAACAACGTGTTGTTGCTCTGAGCTGCCCTGCTCCGTGTTTGTGCATCCTGTTAAAATGATTTAATCATTAACCAGTAAATTAGAGGTACTGCTGTACCTGCACGGGGACTCAAACACTGACACTTTATTTTTCTTTTTTTCCCTCACTGTCTGGTCTGACTGCTGCTCTGACACTTCTCAGTTCCTCATTCTTCTTAATTAGCATTGCTCGTGTCTCTGTTTTATTTTGTATGTATGAGACAGTAAAACTTGAATGTCTGATTGCAGTAAACTGGCAGAATCGGCCAACAAGTATGCCGAGTGGTGTTTTCTCAGTTTCCACTCGGAGCGATTGGTCGAGGGGGGATGAGTGGGCGGGCGAGTGGGCACACAAGTGGGTTTCATAACAACTGCAGGTTTCTATCACTTCTCACACTCCAACATTTTCAACATGCAAATAAATCTTGCAGGAGATGTTATCATAGCATAGGCGTTGTCCCCAAGTGTGTGTGGTCCAAAACAGGAGGGTCAGTGTGTTCAGCTGCAGCCTCTGAAGGTGTCGCAGGTGCAAACGTTGTCTCTCAATCTTAACGTGTCTTTTGGGAGATCAACAAGTGGTTTTAAAGTTCCCTTCACGACATTTTGTGAAGTGAAAAGCTTTTAATTGTAGTTCTGAGAATGTTTGAAATGTCACTTTTTGTGTTCTCTGTGAGAAATGAAAGACGGCCGACAAACACCACACACACTTCTCAGTTATCCTGTCAGAGTTACTGTGAAGATTTATTGGTGTTACAGCAAGACATCACTATTTTTTTCAAATGCTATTGCAGGGATGCAACTTTCAGTGACTTTCATAGCTTCTTTATTAATTGTTTGGTCTGAACAAGAGAAAATGTTTGTCACAGCTTCCATATTTATCTAAAATCTGACACACTCGATGACACTTTGATACTTTTCTGCATATAAACGACTGCAGTGATGTTTGTGTTGTCTCCTGCTGACTCTGCCCTCTGTCTCTGTGTGGTCCCGGGTGCAGGTGTACGTATCGCTCATTCCCATCATCGGCGGCGTCCTCCTGGCCACAGTTACTGAGCTGTCCTTCGATGTCTCAGGACTGATCAGCGCTCTGGCTGCCACGCTTTGCTTCTCTCTGCAGAACATCTTCTCCAAAAAGGTAACTCACTGTCACAACGCGGGGAGCCACATTATTTCTCTGCCGGTGGCTGTTAACTTCCTGGTGGTTTGTGTGTGAAACGGCCAAAGCTGACAAGTGTGTGGAGGACTACTGTTATAACAAAAGCTGGTCTCAAAGTATGACTCCCTGTTTTTTTCTCACAGCTTTGACGCTTGTGTTCCTGGTTGTTGCTGTCATGATAAGTTATTCTGAATGTAATGTAATGTAAGACTGCCGACATGCTAGTCCCAGCAGCACGCAAAATAGCACAAGACATGTAGATTTTAGGCCGTGGTTAATTGAACAAAGGTGTCAGAGTCTTGGTACTTTTCTAAAACATAACTGTTGTAATGCTACAGGCTGATTTAAATACTACTTAAAGGGGGACTGAAAGGGGAGTCTGACCTCTAAACGCTGAAATTAGTCGGTCAGTGTGATACTGTCTCCTGCCACCAGATGGGCACTGTGTTATGCTGCCCGCTGCACACACCCTCCTTTTACAACTGTGTTAAAACTGAGGCAGTCAGCAGATGTGCTCTCTGGATAACTTCAAAGTAAAATAGCAGGAATTTAAACCCAGAAATGTAATATTTGATCTCTGACTGGCACTTTTTTTCATGCTAATCATCATACCCACAATTACCTGGTGATTTTGGTGCAAGCCTGTTTTTTGGCAGCCATTGTAACTCTACAATAAAGTGATCAGAATATAATTATCAGGGTTGCAAACATGAGGAATATTTAGGTTTAATGGGATGGATTTCCATTTTTCAGGACAGGAAGAGTGGGCCACATTAAAAGTAAGATATGTTATTTAAAGGTGTTTTTTATTTCAGTTGATCATGTGTGTATGTAGTGAACACCAGGAAGTAAACAGGGAGAGACCCAGGACTTTACATCACTGTTTTCCTTGGTCATTTATTTTTTCACCAAAAAGATATTTTGCCCATTTTTAAGGTGTTGCGTGACACAAGGATCCACCACTTGAGGCTGCTCAACATCCTGGGCTTTAATGCTGTTCTCTTCATGCTGCCCACCTGGGTTCTGGTGGATCTCTCTGTGTTTCTTGTTAATGGGGATCTGGTAAGTAGCACTAACAGATACGTCCCTACATTTCACACCAAACACCGCACACAAATGTCCTGAATGTACCCTGACCGCGCCGCCTTCCTTACAGTCGGACGGAGGATGGTCGGGCACCTTTGTCCTCCTGCTCATCAGCGGCTTCTGCAACTTCGCCCAGAACGTCATCGCCTTCAGCGTACTTAACCTCGTCAGTCCGCTCAGCTACGCTGTCGCCAACGCCACCAAGAGGATCATGGTCATTAGCATCTCACTGCTAATGCTGCGCAACCCGGTGACACTCACAAACGTCATGGGTATGATGACGGCCATAGTTGGGGTCTTCCTCTACAACAAGGTGAGTCAACCAGACCGGCTAGATGGAGGGAGCAAAAGAGGAACAGAGGAGGGAGGAAAATTAAATGTTACAACAACAAGACATCCTGTTGTTTAAAATTACAGCATATAGTTCAAATACACTTTGCCAACTCCTTTTCTAAACTGTAAAGTGCTTGGAGCTCTGCCTAAAAGCAACTTTCCATATCTGTCATTCTCCATCCAACTTGTGGCTGTTTACATTTTTACATTTAAATGTAAATAGTGAACTTAACATGCACTTTATTTATCCTCTTGGGGGAAGTTTGACCCACCCAAACTATTTAGGATCAGTGGGCAGCCACAGTGCAGCACCAGGGGACCAACTCTGAAGACACATGTAAAATCCTTTAAAAATGTGCCCCTCTCCTCTGCCAACAGGCCAAGTATGACGCTAATAAGCAGAAGAAGCTGCTGCCCAGCACCAAGGAGGACCTGATATCCTTTGACAACCCTGCACTGGAGAAGATCCAGGCCAACGGGTCAGTGCCTTTCTCCCACGGCTCAGAGCAGCAGCACAGCTGGAACAACGTGCTGACCGACCACTTCCAGTACAGCCGGCAGGCATACACGACAAACTACAGCAGCAACCACCAGTATGTGGTGTAAAGGAGGAGTCTATCCTCTGGGTCGCTGTCATAGACATTACTGTGTGTAGCCGCCCTCCCAGCAGCGGGTCTTCGCAGCCCGCACACAAGACTGAAGGCAAGTGCTGTTTGTTCTGGATAGGAAGAATGAGATGAGTCAGTCATAATGGGCCAGTGACATGACCTCTCCCACGCTCCTCCCTGTCTAAAATTCACTTTCTGACAGCGTTGCTGTACTTCACTGTTTATTTATTACTTTGGTAATGACTGTATGACATGACAAACTTAAATGTCCCATTTTTAGATATTCTGGGATTCATCCATGTTACCCAGACACAGACGTGCTCCACAGCAGGTGGGCATGTAAAAGGTTCATTATTATTGATAAATTATTATGAGGTTGATAATTTGCACCTTATTGTCTGGACATGTGTGAGTTTTGTCTTCACACTTAGCCATAATTTGTTTTGGGATGTTCACTTTCAGAGGAAGGGATGTCAGCTGTAGTAATTTACTGTGAATGCTGATTTGCACCGAAATAAGAGTAACACGGTACATGGACCATAACATTTTGGTTTCTGGCATTTCATGTTCAGAATTGTCATTTTTCTTCATGAGGCACCTGTAACGAAACGAGGGAACAGTCTTTGTGAATTCTTGCCCTCAGTGAATAAAATGTGTTTCACTGTTCAAAGTTAAAGGAAGTGGGGGGGGGGAAAGGCCGGAAATGTTGTGGTTTTATATGTTTGGTCTGATAATTTATTCAGACTGGAGGCATTTGCCAGCATGTCTCTACTGATGTCAGTGCGAGCCACTTCACCACCAGAAATATTTGATCCCAGAAGACGAATCCCTCTGACTCTGAGCATGTCTGGACTTTACATCTAACACCACCATGAAGTTGAAATACAACATCAACTTTTGGATGAACTATCATGACACGCTGTTTAGTGTTCATTAGCAGAAGTTAGCATACTAGCATGCTATACTAACATGGTGAACATGGTAAACATTACACCTGATAAACACCAGCACATTAGCATCATCATTGTGAGCATGTTAGCATGATAACAGTATTTTTGATATCACTCATTTCCCAGAGTGGTTCGACATGTCAAGTGCCTGATGAAGAAAAATGCCCAAATTGTAGATTTCATTGTGTCTGCAAGAAACTGAAAGTTGAGACTGTTTAACTACTGCTGTCAAAGAAGTAGCTGTTGTAAAAGACACAAAGCTTCCCATGTCTTGGAAGATAGCAGTCATGGAAACGAAAGAGCGAGACCTGTTCTGTCTCCCAGAACAGTCAGTGACCTCCCACAGATCAGTCCTTTTCCCCAAGATAACAAATAAATTCACCATTTTTTTTAAATCATGGAGCACTATTGTAAAAAGCTCAAAATGAGAGTCATCAAAACAAAGCATCATGTCTAAATGCACCTTGACAGCTGCATACTGTAAAGATGCTCATGTTTCACATTTCTTAGGAGGCCTAACCTTGTAAAATGTAATAGAGATGTTAAAGTTTCTTATTTTCCTTGTCATAGTTGGGAGTTGAAGAATCAATTCAAATCAATGCATTTTTTAAAAATGGATTATTGGTATTTATTGATCTGCAATGCTTCTCAGGCAGAATGAGATTTTCTCTCCTGTCAGGCGTTTTTTTTCCGCCTGAACCAAAGCTGCTCTGTCATGTTTCTGTTTTCTTTAAAAGAGAGACCCAGGTCAAGTTTGCACATCATGAAACAGCTAAATGTGTTACACTGATTGTGACGGCCTGTCGCGCGACTAGTTCGGGTGTTTAATGTAAAACATTTTTGCAACATTGGGTGTCGGACAGTCACTGGACAGACTTGACACAAAGTGAGACGTGCATGAAAATCAGAAGTTTGGTTTGTTCAATTAAAGATTCAACTGTAATTTCACGTGTAAAAAAAAAAAAAGTTTGATCATTTTTTTATTACAGCACCTGCAAAATTAATCATCAATAGTCATTTAATAATAAAAAGCCTTTTTTTTTTACTTCTTGAATTTATTTTAGGAAACATCAATCACTTTCCTCTTGACAGGATAGTTTGTGCTGTCTCTGATGCATCTGAGCATTTCACTGCAGCAATATAAAGTTTTCTGGTTCTTTCTTTGGTGAGAGCATCTGAAATCGACGTCACGTTTCAGCTCATTTATTTTGTAGGGCCAACGCACGTTAATTGAATTTTTGTAAAAGTGCCAGTTGTAGCCTGTGAGCTTGTTTTCTCAGCTGTAGACCCTGATAGATGTGAGTAAGGGGTTAGTGCGATTATATTCTGATGATGTTCTTATTTTTAGTGTGCTATGTTTGCCTTCTTGGACTATTTTGAAACACTGTCACAGTCTTTAGTCTGGAGAAAAATCCCTAAAGAGCTCTGTGTGCTCTGAGCTTCCCAGATACATACAAGTATCAATAATAATAATGATGTGTTTATTTTGCTTGTTTTTTTCATTTATGAAGAAAAGCAGCTTAGTGCTGCTGTAGCTTGTAGCAGACAGTCTGAAGATCCTGGTGAACCTGTCGTGTTTTGTTTTTCTCCAGCAGGGAGAGAAATCACTACAGCTTTGTTAGGTAACAACATATGAGGTCCTTTTTTCTTTTGTTTTGTTAAAGGAAAAAAAGATATTAAGTTTGCTGTTTTACACTGACTGACCACAAAATTAGAAACACCAATTTGTTGTAATATATTGAATTTCAACAGCCCTGACATAATTACTTTATTCAGAGTCCCTTTTTGTTTTTTTTAAAACTGCAGTTGTGTTAACTGTCGTACACTCTGTGATGTTGGACAGGGTTAAATGGAATATTATGCAGTCTAACAAAAAAACAACAGGCTCAAAAAATCACAAAAGAGTTCAATCAAAACCCTCTTGGGACTGCAGTCAGCATCAACATTTCACACGAGCAGCATTTACATACTTGAACGTTTTTGTTTTCAGCCTCAAAATGTCATTACCAAAACTTCCTACGGTGATCTGCAGCTCTGCGATTGTTACAGACATATCTTAACATAACTGTTCTCATCAAATCCCGCAGATAGCGGATTTAAAACACCTGTTGTAAACCTGCGCAGCCTTCCCGACATCAAACACATGAACTGAGAACAAAGCGAAGCATTTAACAGCAGAAGCTCCTGATATTTCTAAAGAGGCGATGAGCTGCCAGGAGAGTGGATGTCGTGTGTTATTTCTCTGTAACATCTTCCTCGTTTTTACTGCTGTCATACGAACAAGCAGGTGTCTGAACATACTGCTTTATGAGTCCAGATAGGCGATCAGCCAAGGACATCCTCACACACACACACACACTTTAGCTCGAAGTCACATGTACCGTATGTACAGTTTTATTCAAAGAGGGAAATCTGCTCCTTTAAATGATCACAGGTTCGTCTAAAAACGGACAGTTTCAATCACATATTAGCTGGTAATCCATGTATTTCAATAAATATATCCTCCTGTGGTTAGAATAAAATGCACGTAAACTTTGTGCAACAGATCAGGTGAGATGTGACATATCACGCAGCTCTGCATGAATATGTGAAGTTTGAAGAAAAACCCACCGTCCCTCCTTGTGTGTAAAAAGTCTCAACTTATCAGCAGCTGAGAAATGTGATCAAATGTTAACCAGCAGACTGAATGAACCAGACAAAACATGAAAAAAAAAAGATCTTTTCATCATTTTTTACTTCAGTTTGTGGTCATTACCCAAACTCTGCAGATCTATCCAGAAACACATTTTTTTCCCAGGATCCACTGGGAAAAAGAAACAACAATACAAAAAGTCTCATATGAACCTTTTGTGGTTACTCGCAGCGTTTTTAGACTCTTTTGTTTTTTTTCATATTGCCAAAAGAGTATATAACCTTTTTGATGCACCACGGGATGGAGGCCTTGTTTGCAGATAGACAGCATGTTAGAAATTCATAAACTACAACATGTCAGACGCATGTTGCAGTTTCTGAATTTGTTTTTCAGCGTCCTGCCGGCTGTTTGTTTCTGTACAGCGAGCGAAGTGGAGGAACAGCTGATGTGGATGTTGGCTCTCTCCTGTAAAGCTTTTAACTGGGATGTAAATGTACATGAGTGGTGACCAGAGAGGTTACTTTGTAAGACTTGTATAATTATTATTTTTGTGCGTCTTTAATGGATCTTGAGACAGAATTTTTACTTAACTGATGTTTATAGATTTTTATTTATGGTGTCACGGTACAAACATGTTACATGTACAGAGGTGCAGCTGTGCACAGTCTTGTCTGCTTATGTTTAGTAAATGCTATTTTTAAATGTTGGGGGGAGGGAAATAAATGCATTATGGAATACTGAATATGTTGAATGTCTTATTAATGTACAAGTAAGAACAATATGTACAGTACAGGCTTTTTAGTGACATTTTAATGCAGAAAAGACAGCTTTAGTATTTTCAGTCACAGATTTTAAAAAGAAATTCTAACAGAAAGTAATATTGTTCTTATTTCAATAGCATCATATTTTCTCTGGTTATTTGAGAAGGTGTTAAATTTGGTATTCATGCACTTGAGATTCAACAGAATGAAGTCGAATCTGAAGTGTACAAAATCTGAAGTGAACTTCAGAGGTCAGACTGGTTCACCTCAAGTTAAACCATCTCAATATTACTAATTATCCACCAGTAAATGTTAGAAAACACACAGGGGAAAATATCTTCACCTCAGTACAACTCTCAGTAACTATGATTTGTGGACATGTTTGAAGACCTTATGTGCTGAGTTTTTCTGCCCCCTAGTGGCCAAAAGCGTTTTACTGAACACTCAGTTTCTTCCTCCATCAGATCACAAGCTGGCTCACAGTGTAAAGGACGGCTTGATTGAAGGCTGCACTTGGTGCATTGTGCTTCCTCTTTTGAGGCCGCCTTAAGAACCAGAGCTGAAAATCTGAATGCTGGCGACAATTAATGTTAAAAAAAGGTATGGAGTTTAAACTTTTGCATCACAGTGGGCTTCCAGTACCAAGGATGTGGAAAAACTGGACAGTAGAAGGTTCAGTGCAGATTACATGAGCTGGATTTCAAATCTCCTTGAAGAATGTAATGACCCAGATACTGGTTGGGACTTCCCCAGAAAAATCACAAACTACGCACAACTTTAGTGACTGTTAACGCAGCTCACCTATGTGTGAATATGTTTTTTCCGGTCTCATGGTTAACTGTTACTATGGCTGAAAAAAAACAAAAAAACAACTGACAACAGCTGATGAAACTTTAGGCTGAAATTGAAGTGACGATCAAAAACACAGTGTGCTGCAGTGCTGCACGGCTACAACAACAAAATGAAAATCTCATTAGATCAGCTCATAACTTTAAACCATTTAAGAAGCTTAGAGTGTAAACATCCATTCCTTATGTAAAGTCTTGATTTGACAACTAAACAGAGATGTCAAACAAGTAAAGAGAATGTAGAGTAAAAAGTACAATATGCCCCTTTAAAATGCATGATAATATTCAAGTAAAGCACCTCAGAACAGCTTTGAAGTTTCCACATCTGATAACAGATGTTATCTCATAACAGTCAAACACAAACAGACAACAGGCACCAAGACTCAAGCTTTAATACAAACTTTAGCATGTAGTCAGTGCTTCACATCAGTGTCTCAAATGTAACTTCCTGATACAAAAATAACTCCTGAGGAGATTGTTGTGAACATGGTTGTAACTGAGGAGGAGGGTGGGGGTGGGTGGTGCAGATCTACTTGTACACACACATCTCAGACTCTTATAATATCTGTGCACTGTTATTTCTGTTAAGTGAAAACATGGCTTGAAACTAACTAATTACCTGAACACTGCCTCCAGATGAAACGA
>JBAJHX010000106.1:9881385-9897478 GCA_037176925.1 Amniataba percoides
ATAAGATAAGATAAGATAAGATAAGATAAGATAAGATAAGATAAGATAAGATAAGATAAGATAAGATAAGATAAGGGCTGTGGCTAAATTCCCATACAGTAAATTTAATGCTGGTTGTGTTTTCACAAGATGTTTCTGTGAGTTGCAACCACACTGCATCTTGTTGAAGAAATTTTTACTGTATGTAAGAATTTATACTTACAGGAAGTAAAATGACGCAGTTCATGGTAAAGACTCACCCCCACTTGTTTCCTGGCAATCCATGTCACTCTGGGGAACTGGACCCTGCCTTCAAAAATATTAATAGGGTGGGATTTATTTATGAAGAGCAGAAAGGGGGAAACCTGTAAGGGTCTGGTTTCTGTTTTTGTTGAATCGTCATCCATCTCTCAGTTCTTCTTATGATGATAACGCTGCGCCTCTGGAGGAAAACCTCATTAAACACTGTGTGGGTAACATACAATGATGAGAAGGAACAGACGCATAGACTCATTAAAAAAATAAGCCATCTCAATCAGATGTGTGTGGTGGTGTGGGTGTGCTCGGGACGTTTCTGGGCGCCCCTGGTTCCCGGACTTTGCTATTACTCTCCCCCAGTCACTCATCATCAGATTGTTTTTGCAACCTAAACTTTTTATTCTTTGTTTTTGCTTGTGCTCGTACTAACTCCCCGTTCACTCGTGAGTTCATCACGCAGTTTGCCTCTCCATGCCAGAACTGCCGGCCACGCTTCCACCCCTCCTCACTGCCATGTCAGCTCTGCCGTCTCCCTCCATAGATCCTCCATCAAGCCATCACCCTCCATTTTGATGATTAACTCAATTCGTCACTCACCTACCTGCTGTGTTGTGTCCTGCATTTGTGTCCGCCATGTTTTCTGAGACAAAATGTAACTCAGTGAGACAGCTGAACAGAAATGAGCCAAAGCAAATGTCCTTTTCACCAGTTTTCATCAGTTTTTCATTGTCATAATTCTGACTAAATTTAAGTATAAAGTATATATAAAGTGGCAGCATAGTATTTGTGACATATTGTAGTTACTAACGATCAGATGTTGCCTGTAACATTTCTGTGTTTAGACTCGTAGACACTGTACAGATTAAGCCTGATTTTACCAGAGAATTGGTCACTTATGACTAATATTAGAATTGGGATGAAATTCTGCGATGTGCAGCTTCAGAGACGTTGGTTGAATTTCTGGTGTGTGTGAAATTATAACAGGTCTGTTACAGACTGTATAATCAGTAGTTTTGAAGTTGTATTTTAAATGCTGCTGATAAAAGTGTAGGCTTGAGCGACCACACCTTTAGTCATTTTGCATACAAACAGGAACACTGTAGGTTTTTTTTTCATTCATCAGTTTTTATGTGCATTTTCAATTTAACATAAAAAGCCTGAATGACATTTATTTTAAAATCTCAAATGTTTGCCAAAAGTGAAAAAAATTCTGATCAATAAATACAGTTTAATTTATAACAAGCCACACATTGAAGCTCTTTTTTATTCACTGCTACAATTTTATTTTGTTGCTATTAACTTATATTATTATCATGTGATCATGTGGGCAGCACAGTGGTGTAGTGGTTAGCACTGTTGCCTCACAGCATAAGGGTTCTGGGTTCGACTCCCAGAACCAGAACCCAGAACTCCACACAGAGGCCCTTCTGTGTGGAGCTTGCATGTTCTCCCTGTGTCTGCGTGGGTTCTCTCCGGCTACTCCGACTTCCTCCCACCATCCAAAGACATGCATTAGGTGAATTGGCTAATCTAAATTGTCTGTAGTGAGTGAATGGTTGTTTGTCTTGTATGTGGCCCTGCCGACCAGTCCAGGGTGTAACCCCATAAGAGAGCTGGGATAGGCTCCAGCACCCAGTGCAGGATACGGCAGGTTAGAAAAGATGGATGGATGGATGTGAATTATCATTATAACAATAATTGTGCTCTCCATCTTTTGTTTTATGTATAAGGGTAATCTATCAGTGTTTCAGTGTTTTTAATGCTCAGTCTGTGTGTAACCAAAACTAACAGAATGAAAACAGTAAATAAATACTGACTTACATGAAATATGTGACTTAGTTCTTCTCTATGAAATAAATATTTCCATCACATTTTCTACTTTGCTTTTCTTCACTTTAGGATTAGTTTAATTAACTTGTATATAATGGCACCTAACAGAAGCATTAATGCCACTTAATAAACCAGCGACTGATAATTTCATAAAAGTAGTGAGTGGAAAAAATGTTAATTCACGTTTTCTTTAGCCATTTTTCCCAAAAATTTGCACCTTTGAATGGAAAGTGTTTCACTGAAAATGCTAACACACTGATGTTTAGCAGCCGTGATTTTTTGCGTGCATGCTCACTAACTTGGTTTTGCCTTTTAGCACACTACCATTCAATAATCAGCAGTAAATATAACGTAAAGCTGAGTGGAAGGTCAGTAGACTTTAGCATGTTTTGGCAAGTCGATGAAGGGATCATAAAGTCACGATGATTCATCCTCGTGGGGACGTCATTGCCTGTTCAAAATATCATTGCAATAACTGCCAAGACATTTCAGTCCCATCCACATGTGTGAACCTCATGGTGGCACTCGCTCTGTTTGAGCAATACACATACCTCACTTATTCACATATCTTGCTTCAAATCTATCTGGACTACAGATGCTGGAACTGTTGTTGTTTTTCTTGTGCTTTGGTGCGCAGAGAGTAAAAAGACTGAACTGTGTTTGCTCACCAGTCATTGCGTTGGATTTGATTAAAGTTTATTAAGTAATACTTTTTGAGAATACAAAGTGTTAAAGTTAAACAGAATCTTATCTGTTTAACTTTGTGATTGTAGTGTGAATGTAAGCTGTTCTTAAAGTTAAATAAACACTTCTAACTATAAACTCTACCCAGTAGCAAGTTATATTTCATGGATTCAGACTCCACAGTAAACAGTTAGTGCCAGTAGCTGGTACTGACCCTTGATAAATGACTTTACAGATACTCCAAACTTGAACCTTTCAGTGCTGTGACCCCGAATTTGACTAAATATTAATATTTTTTCCTCACACAGAAATATGTTGTTTAAACATGTGGGTTTTCAAGGAGAGTCCTGTGAGCGCCCCACCTCCACAACTTCACAGACTCCATGAAATCAAATTCAAATCAAAATGAAATATTTGTCATTTTCTACATTTTCTTCACCTCCTTATGCAAACAATATTCCAAGTAGCACCAAAACCTTCAACCCAAGAGATTCACCAGAATTCAACATACAGTATTATTAGCAATGCTTTTTTTAAAACATTAATCTCAGAAAATATAAAGATATATGCATTTAAAGTATCTATATACAATATTAGAACATTATACCATAACATAGCAGCAAAAAAGTATTTGTTCTGTAAATATAATATAGTGGATTAACAGTTTGTGAAGCTGTCAGAAAGGCATCGTTGTCCTTTATTTTGAACTTTAATTTACTTTGATTTACAAGTACTAATTTTTATTTTTACCAAGTTTTAATGACTTACAGATTCTGAATGTTGTTTATACATCAATGCAAAAACTCCCGTGTAGAGCAAAAAGATAAAACGTGTACACTGATTATAAACATATGTAGCAACAAAAATCTGGACACTTTGAGATAAAACTTCCAATCACCAAAAATGTGACTGTACAAAACTCGCAGAACCAGCATTTTGTTTAACTTTATAAAAGAACATTTTATCCAGTGGGCTTTCGAATCTTCTCATCCGCTCAAGAGGTCACAGAATTTCCACAACTCACAGAAGAACATGTAATCCCTCCGTTTAACTTCCAGCATGAACATCCCCAAAACTGGGGTTAGGAAGTTTTCATGCAACAGCAGCAGATTTCTTGTCCTTGTGTCAACTGTGGGAAACTTGACGGCATTGGTCAGAATAATCTGGCTGAGGCTCTTTCAAATTAACATGCTGGTGAGCTGCAGATGAATTTGATTTTGCCATTTAGGCAGGAATGTGTGTTTGTCATCATGTTTCAGTCAGAACCCATCAGCTGGGAAGCAATGAAGGACCTGAGTCCTGCTTTAACTGCGAAGAAGATCATCATCACATAATGTTACAGGTCGCAGTAAAAGTATTCTCTGAAGAGTCTACAACCGAATGGGTTTCCAGCCTTTTTTGAATAAAGAAGTCTTTATATATTGTGTCTTACATTACTGTGTTTAAAATTTTGATTTGAAAGTTAAACAGACAAATCCCAAAACAGCAGTACTATACAAACGTAATACGTAAGATAAAAGTAATTATAAGTCCTTCCTGAGGTTTCTTCCATTATTTCCCCATGAAATAATTTTCCTTTTCCAATTCAGGGGTTTAAGAACAGTATGCTGTATACATTATAAAACACCACAATGCACCTCAAATTTTTATTTGTGACACTGGGTAATAGAAATAAAAGTGACTTGACTTGACTGAAAAGGAAATCTTGTCAGTCCTGTTATGGTCTGCATTGTGCCTTGTTTAGTTTCTTGCTTGTGCCCTGTTTTCTGTATTTTCTTGTGCCTTGTGCCCTTTGTGTTCTTATGCCTCCTTTCGCTGCCTTGCTTTTCTGCCTTGTTTTGTTTATTATACCCTGTTTCTGAGTTTCTTGGATTCCTTGTGTCCTGCTTGTCTGTCATTCCCTGTGTCCTGTGTTTAGTTGTTTCTGAGCTCCTGTCGTTGAGTTCATCTTCTCCTGTTTGGTCACTTCCTGTTTTATTTTGAATCTCCTCCTCTCCTCACATGTCTGTCACTTGACTTCCTGTCCATGTGTGTTTCCCTCCTCTGATTAACCTGCTCTGCCCCAATTAGTTTCACCTGTCCCCTGTTAGCCTCCTCACCTGTTTCCACTTCCCTGTCCCTCACAGTGTGTATATATACTTGTCTGTTTCCTTTGTTCTCTGTTGCGTTGTCTGTGAATGTTACCAGTCTTTGTGTGTTCCTGTGTAATGTTGCCAGCCTCTGTGTATCTACCCCTCCTGTGTTCCTGCCTCTTTGCTCCTGCCAGCCTTATTCCTGCGTGTCTGTTCCTGCTCCTTGTGTTCCCCAAATAAAGAGTCATTACATCTACTCAAGCTGCCTCGTCCGCATTCCTGGATCGAAAACTGCACTTCGCCCTGCATCTGCCCCCTAACAAGTCCTGCCTCTGACCAGCAATACTTTAAGGGTTAGAGTTAGGCCACTCCTGTTTCCAGCATTACACAGGAATCACCTTTCCACACATTAGTGGTGGCTGCCTTTCTTTTGATTATCTCAACAAAATTTTGGGATGTATTGCTGAGGAGTCAAGAAAGCACCTGTGAAGTTGTTCTAAAGAGCAGTTCTCAAGAAAGCTTAACTTTGTAAAAACCAAAGGGCAAGTAATCAGGCCGTTAGGAACAGGAGTGTTTTGTGTGGGTCTAAAAAGTCTGGATAAACAAGGCTTCTCTTTTTTTAAGTTGGTGCACTTGGATGCGTTTCAAAACAAAGGATAAAATCTGGCTGCGGCGCCCGGCCTTAGACTGATAACCGCTCCACTTCATTCTGCAGCATTTAAGCTAATTATGGTTGTGGTTTATTATATAAATATTCTATTATTATTCTCAAGAGTAGTTCATCATAATAGTAGGCAGCAAAGCAGGCACCAAGTTTGTCTTGGATCAGATCAACCAGGCTGTGGCTGCGGATGCTGAGGTCACGTCTTCTGTATGTTTTTTCTTGTAAGGGGGTTTCAACACTCAGTGACTTGCATGACAACTTGATGTACCCCCCTGCTTCAACCTCTGTGAGACATGTCGACTTCTTCGCTGTTGGGAAATCTCAACTGTGATCCCACAACAAAGGAAACCCCCCGACTGCTGTGATGACAGTAATCTACGTGACTTTTTTGTGTCTTTGGTGTTATTTACATATTCACTACTAGAAAAGTAAATTAAATCTGGTATTTCATGTCCTCAGGTTACCCAATTCTGCCAGCTGACCTAAATATTCTGGGTTTGTATGTTATTTTGACTTTAAAGAAAAGCCCTTTCAATTAGGTGGATTCTAGGAAAATCTATGCCTAATCTGACAGAAAACCTTTCCTGTTCCCCGGGGTGGGGTTCAACAAATTAGCACTGCTTCATGAGAAACTGTCTCTACATGCAGAGAAGCCTCTGACCTAGATATCATGTCATAAGTGATCTGGTCCATAAATATTTATTCCAGAAAGTGCATCGCTCACATTTTGAGCCTTCTCAAGTAGAGGGCTCAGTCATATGAGAGAGACAGCATCATGACTGAGACAGCCAGCCTCTTTCTCTGTATCCTATGACTCTGTTGCTCGTTTTCCCGGTAACATCTCCGACAATGTATCAAGGAAAAAAGTATTCAAATAATTTACATCAAGAAATAGTTTGATGGTTTTCTTCTTATTTGGTTTCTTGCCAAAAGTTACAAGAAGAGATGGACACTGTGGCAGCCAACATGATGCCTGTCAGTCACGTTCAGTTGTACGTCTATTGCGTCACTGCAGGTGAATGAATGAGCACAGCTGTCATTGTTAACAAGCATTTTCTTAATGTTAGAAACCGAACACTTAGTGGTTGCAACCAAAATCATGACTATTAAATGGATGAAAGTGGTCCCATTAACTTAACTCGGTGGACTCTGGAACAACAACATCTGACATCAAATTGAGATATAACAAATATATTTATTTTTAGTGCCGGCTTACAGAGCTGCTAACATTAACAATATTATACATAAGGGATTATGTAACATCATCGTAAAGTACAGACATTACTGGAGCAACATGTTCTTTCTCTTTCTGACAGCTTCACAAACTGTTAGCCATCAAAATCCTTTCAAGTGCTACCTAAAGATTTATTAGTTTGTTTGCATGCACTGTTTTCTGGTCTCTGTCAACATTCATTCCAGCAGAGGTTTTCAGCAAATTCAACATTTATTTGGCAGACAGACTCATTTAAGTCATCTGTTATTTTTAGAAAATACCACCCAAGGCTTGTCCTTCAGGGAAACACATGACCTCTCACTCATCCCCAGTAAGTGAAAGCACCATGCTGACCGTCCTTCCTATTGAAGCCTCTTAAGTCTCCTACAAGAGTTCCCATGTATTTGGGCCTCCCAGCGGATGTTAATATATCACCAGTGAGTCTGTGGCCTGACCTTTGACTCTGAGAAGTTTCAACTGTGAGTCGAGCCAAGCAGTCACGCTCAGAGCTTGAGACGCACTGCCAGCAGGTGAGGTGCCTTGAACATACTCCCCTCTGCCTTTTATGGAATAAAAACACAGATTCATCGCAGGACTTGCTTAAATCTGAAGGTGCTGTTTCTGTCCACTGCATCCAGTTATAATGAACCCCGATGTCTTTTTCTCCTCAAGCTGTCAAACTGATGCGGCGAGCTCTTTTGCAGCAAACAAGTGCAACGGCCACATTGTTTTCCCTGCACCCTGAGCCCCCTCAGCCTTGAATTTCCAAACAGACCTCGTCATGACGGAGACGGAGCAGTCGGCTGGAAGTTGTCCCGCCCCGGGCCAAGTTGCTGTCAGGACCTGGCTTCCCTCCAACGCAAGAGGTACAAGTGCTCAGCTACTTCTGACCGTCCAGACTGTTTCTTAGACTAAAAGTTAAGCTCAGCTGTGCCTCCTGACAGAAGCTGTGACCTGTGAGAAGCTGTGAGAACAAACTTTCAAAGCCTGCTGAGGTTCTTCAGACACGGTTGGGCAGGCTAATTCAAGTCCATAATTTGTTGTAGGTACAACATTATATGTACTCAGAACAACACACAGTTCTGTCTGATCAGAAATTTTCTGCAAAACTGATTATTTCTTTCTTTTATTCTAACCTAACATGGCTTTATTTTTACTAAAACTTAAAAAAATAGAAAGATATGTAACGTCATCTCTAAATACTACATGACTGATGGACTGAAAACAGTCATTATGTAATGACCCAAACTGTCAGAATGAAGACTATTTCTAAATACTGTAGCTGAAGTACTGTGTGTACCCCGGTCTGATCTGTGACAGGAAATGATGGCGTTTTCAGGTAAACTGTTTGTTTTGTTCCTCCGTCATGTACCGATGGAGAGTGTCCAGCTGTTCCAGCTGTTGGAGGAACACGCCGTTGATGTTGGTTGTTAAGCTTTTGGCTTGTGTCTTACTGGAAATCCTTTAAAACATTCCTTGAAACTCAGAGAAGCCTTCATGTCAAGTGGATAAATGTTTGTTCGTCTGCTGCGAATTACAGCTTGAGTCACTTCAAAGGCACCATCTTTTCAGGTATTTGCATCAGCAAGCAGATTGTTTGTCAGCAAAGCTGTTTGCATTTGTAAAGCTCCTCTCTGGGGGCGTTAAAAATGTAACTCACACACAGTCTGTTTTACACAAAAATGTTACTCATTGGCCACCATGAGCGATGATGGCTTTATGAGAGCATGATCACTTTATGTGAGACTATCTTACGGTTCAGTGCCTATAAAAACAACAGAACACCTGCAGTAGTCACACTTTAATGATATATTTCAAGGATACGAGGATTATAAAAGCTAATAAAGCATGCTGACATCAGATGATGTGCTCTGGTCTTACTTTGGCTGTTTTTTTAAGCTTAGAGTAAGATCATAGGTAAGTAAATCAGTCATGTTTGCTTTTAGTAAACAACAACTTACCAGACCTTAGAGGGAAATATAATACACTGCAACACATGAGAGTGGAAACCTCGACTGGTAATCGTAAAGAGGTGGGTTTGACGCTGCTTTTGAATCTTAGGTATTAAATTCAGAAGAGGAGTTTTAAAGTTGGTGACCTCGGAGGTACAATTTGCTTGAGCGCGACCTGTGGTAATCAAGCTGCTGTATCACATTTTGTCTGCAGTAGAACAGTAAAGTCCTGGACTTGTCTTTTATCAAGGCGTTTTCACAGACATTTCACTCAACATTTTCTTTTTACCAAGGTGGAGAAAGAACCAAAGAAACAATAAGAGTTAAATCTAAAACTTTACTTTAGAAACAGAAAATACACAATAATTCCTTGGAAAGCAGAAAGGCTAAAGGGAATCTCAGAAGCTTCTTAATAAAATGTCTGTTTTCTACATACTATGATAAAAATGTACAAAGTCGCCTTCACCATTGTTCTGGGAATGAGATTATTCAGGGTTCAGTAAACTCTTGAGTGAATCAATGCAGTGAAATATCCTCGAGGAATCCTGCAGCCGCAGTTTGAGCTGTATCATGTATTCTGTGGGTTTTTATTGCAGTTTATTTTGCCAACTCAGTCTTCTCCAGTGCTTCCCTGAATAAAGGAAGCATTTGTGTTAGCTCGTCATCTGTCACACGGTTAAAGTTTCGTACTTATAGTTGAAATTTGCCAACAGAAAATTTATATCTCACCCACATCAAAATGTCCACACCCAACACACCAACAAATTGTCACTACTGAAATGTGTTAATGAGTCAGTGAGAATATAACAGTGGGATTTTACTGGCTGATTAATTGTACTGGTTTTTCCCACTATCACCAGATCAGGTCATTGACTGACTATTGGTTTGTACTGAACTGTTCAACGCAGACGTGTACTTGTACTGAACATTAAACTAAACAGTGTCTAAAAGCCAGTAAACTGTTACACAACATGAGTGAAGCTGCTTTAGAGGTGACCTTTGTTACAACAACACGTGCTAACATTTCCATAATCGCCAAATAGCTGTTTTCATTCCAGGAAATGAGATGAAACATTGACCAAGGATCAGTCAAAAGCTTGCTCAAACAATTTGCTTACAAACGCGCATGGAAACTACATTAAGAACGTGTAAACACCACTGATTATCCATCTACAAACATCCACAAAAACTCATCGCCTAAGTACAAAGAGCGCAAACATATTAATAACACAAATATACATATACTTTAACTGAATTTTACCCACAAACACAATTAGGACGGAACTAATCAACTCAAATACACACAGAGACACATTTCCTCGCTCTCGCACAGATTCTCACACCAGACTCGCACAGATTTGTCCTCACAGACTGACCCTGTGTCTAAACCTCTCCATCTTTCCCAGGAGCGCCCGGCGACTCAACCTCCCGTTTCCATGGAGACGGGGTGCGCTACAAAGCCAAGCTGATTGGCGTGGACCCGGTGCCTGAAGCCCAGGGAGACAAGATGTGCTGGGACTCCATGATGAAACTGAAGGTAGTCCGCCAACTTCCCCCCATCTTCTTTTAATTAAAGCTCACTGACTGGTCTGCGTGATCATCTTCTCCTCCTCCACGGGCATTTTATTGGGAAGAACTAGAAAAATAAACATGTCTAATATTGTGTGACAAGTGGGATTAAAATGTGCTGTGAGTGGTTGTTATGACTGAGTCAGACTCAGAGACCTGCACTGAGTGAGATCATCTGGAGATAGATGTTATCTTCTGTGACAAGTGGAATTGAAAAACAACAGCCTCAAAACTAACGATGACTAAAGTTAACCAATCGTTACGTTTAGTTGTGACAGCTGCGTCCAGAAATTCTGCCAAAGAAAAGAATTGGTACAGTGCTGGAAATTTTCAGGAAGAGCCTTTAACATGAAAGCAAGAGACAATGATGTTAATGATGTCGCCCACTTCCTTATTTTGAGAGTATGCACATCACTGTGAGTTTCACTTTAAGTCATCAAAATAAACCACAAGTTGTCTCTAGCACACCACACTTTATTCACCAGATGCTTTGGGTTCCAGTATCTCATATCTTACAGGGTACTGTTTCAATCTCTTTCCTGTTTATTTCTAAA
Source organism: Amniataba percoides (assembly GCA_037176925.1). Taxonomy (NCBI): domain Eukaryota; kingdom Metazoa; phylum Chordata; class Actinopteri; order Centrarchiformes; family Terapontidae; genus Amniataba; species Amniataba percoides. Next base: position 9,892,161 of record JBAJHX010000106.1, read on the forward strand.
ACATGCATTTATCTGTCATCACCACATAAACCATGTATATAAAACTTTACAGTCCACATGTTCTTCAAACATAAAATTTAACAAATCACCTTATTCCAAGTTCACATTAGTGATTTTAGAAATTTTACAGCTCTTTAGAAAAATACATACAGAGGAAAGAACGTATCTGAAAAGTATCTGTAACAAACGCAGCATATTACATTATAATCAACCTTCATATTATTCTTTCACAAACAAACATATAAACAGTCTGCTTAAATCCCTGTATTACTTAATACGAATAACCAAGTCCATTTGTATTTGAGCTCAGTACATTCATCCACAATCTGCAGCTCCACTTGTCAATAAAGATAAATAAAAATGATAATTAGATTAAAGACAAGTAGCCAGCAAAAAAGTCAGTTTCTTCATTTCAACCTCTTGGGCCCAGTTTAGAAATCCAGAAGGTCTCTGTCTTTAAGGTATCATGTCTTAAAACAAATTTTTACCTGAAGATGGTGCTAGAGGATGAGATGTCATGACGTCAAGGTGATCAACGTTGCACAGTTGAGATATTTTACTGAAAAACAAAAATGTGAACCTCTTGGTGGCGCTAGAGGTAAAGTCAGCGGATGACCAAAGTCAGTGACTCATGCTTTGGGAGCCATGGAGGCCTGTACAGCCATCCAGTAGTTATGAGGATATTTCAGTCACTGTAGAGAGACAGGAAGCATGAGGGAAGAAGGATGTGACCTCCAACAAAGCACCTCTGGCCGGGGAGTCAAAAAATGGACATTGTGGTTACGTTGCAATGCACCTTTACCATGAGGCTACTTCAATCTGGACAAAAGTGGTGGACTGACTGACCGGCTATTCCTAACGACATACTGCTAGCATGGCTAAAATCGATATTCACTCATGAACCTTTGCAGTTTTACAAAGAATAATGAGGAAAAGTTGCATCACCCAGCAACACAAACTGCAGGATAACTGCCACAAAGGAGCATCTACTGAATACACTCTTGAGGAGATCATTCTTATGCATTTTGTGTTTGCAATTTATTTAAATCAATTAAACATTAAAGGTTTTTTTCTGTTGTAAAAGACGGAAGTAAATTATAAGCTGTTAAAGCTCCTTGGATAGAAAAGGAGTTGTGGGAAAGTTCCTGACGTGTCTGACATCCCGCTCACTCCTGACATGTCAGTGACATTGGAGCCTTTAATCTCACAGGATTTTGTGCGATCCAGTGGGAGTGTTAGTATGCTACAGCTTTAAACAGTATTAAAAAAATAAGAAAAACAATAACAAGTAATAAAACAGACATGGTCCAAGAGGGCTGAAAACTCTTCAGAGGAAAACTGAGGTGAATCAGTGTCATCATAAAACAACCATAGTCACATGTGTAACTTTGATATATTGCCAGCGTGTCTCATTCCCAAACGACGGTCCCCACATTAAAGATACTGTGTAAGATAAAAAATGTCAAATGGGACGCTGGGACAGACTGTAATTCAAGTTGCTTCCACTTTTTAACAGGATTGATTCATTTCTCTCTATAAAATGTAATGCTAGCAGAATAATTTCAAACATATAATTTTTTATTCTTCTGTCTGTTAGTATCTACTATGTAACCACTGTCTACTATTGTATTAATGTGATTTTAAACAGAACACTCAGATTCCTATTGTCCCTTTAGTGCATAGAGACCGTATTTTCAAACCTTAAAGCTAAGAAGAAGTTTACCTCAAAGTGTCCCCTTGTCAACATGCACATACACGTAAGCAAGTTAGGATGCATCATTGACTGTTGCTCAGTTTGGAACCAGGACAATCCCAAACAAACTAAATATAAAAAAAAATATCAACTTATCAAAGTATTTATGGAAGCACAACAAAAGTAATCAACATATGAAACATACACACAGAGCCAACAACAGAAAAAAGATTAAAATACGCAGTAGTATGAATGTTTCATTAGTAACTGATTAGCCTCAGATAGCCACAATAATGCTTGTGTATTAATCACAGACGACAAATACATTTCAAAGCAACAATCATAGAACAGCTGCAGTAATAAGTCTATTTAATGCTCCAACAAGGATATTTGTGGAGTAAATAAAAAAATGCTTGACAACATGTTGACGGAAAAAAATGCTTGATATAACAATGTGAGTTAAACCGCTATGAAAGACTGAAGGTAGGGTAGTGGTTGCTAGTAGCAACAAAATGTTCAACAGAAACCAGCTGATTGAGGCAGAAAAGTAATGTTATGGATAAAGGCAAACCAATGTGTTTGGCGAATGTAATGCTATTTCTGGCTGTGGGTTCAGCTGTTACTAAGTACAAATTTCAAACTTTTTTGAGGTATGCAGTAAGCTTCTTGGTTGGACATGCCAACAATCCAATCTTTGATTAGAGCAGACCAACACACAGTGTAATCCATGTGTCATGTTTCTTGTCCTTATGGTGGAAAATCTTTAAAAGCTGAATACGGCTCTCAGTCGGAGCTGCGCCACTTCAGCATTACATTTACAAGTTATGGTTTGTAAGCGTGGGAGAGTGTTTTAGCAGTCAACAGCTTTGATATAAATTAAACATTATTTTCAGGTTTGGACATGCCTGCTCCTGCACGCCACACTGAAAACCCGCCTCTTTTTTCTGTGCTCATAATTTAAATCACTCAAACGTTTTTCTTTATCATCTCTTCTGTATAAGGGCTTTGAGGCTGCAGCACGAAAACAGGGGAAACACAAGCAGAGAGTCTGGTTGAAAGTTTCCTCCAGTGGCCTGAAAATCGTAGATGAAAAGACCGGGGTGAGTCACACTGACCACACAAATCTCTCTTTCTTCTTTGTGTTGTCCTGCAGGACCAGCAGCAACCTCCTAGTTTATCGTTCAACCACAACAATCATTGTGGTTTTCCAGTGGATAGAAAAATGTGCTTCCTGCTTGGATTATCCCTCCTTTTCCAGAAAACATTTGCATTTTTCCTAAATTGGACAATTCTCAACATTCCTTTGGGAGGTAAAACAAAATATTTCTACTACTGAAATGGATCGAATAAAACTCGACTAAAAATAAAAAAGAGAGTCTAGTGCCACTTCAGTCCTCCACAGATATGCTGAAAATGATCCGCCTCAGTTGGAAGTCAGGATTTACTTTTTCATCCCTGAAAAGCTTTAAGTTTGGCAAGTACGTTTCTTACTTAAGCTAAATTAGTATAATATGTGTCTGTTAAACATTTACCAATAAGTGGTGGCTGAAATGAGGAAATAGTGTTTCCACTGTGGTGATGCAGTGTTTGGAAATGATTTAAATTTTGAAATGATCTTGAATCTGGCTCGATTTTATGGTTAAGATATTTTAATTTCCCCTTTTTTCTTGCAGTAATGGTTGTTTTCTGTCCCCCCATAAGTTTGTTTTTATTGTTGAATGGTGCTGTAATGGTTAGAAATTCTGCAACAAAACCAACAGATCAAATCGTCTTCATTACCTGTTTTTCAGGCTCTACTTTGTGACCACGACAGGAGCAGGATCAGCTCTTTGACCAAAGATGAATCGGATCCCAGAGCTCTGGCCTATGTCTACCAATACCAAGACGCCTACAGCCTCTTCTACATCAAGACGGCCAACCTGGTAACAACACACAGGCCAACAGAGGAAACATGCAGGGTGTCTTAACAACATGTAAAGACAGGGTGGTGCAGGAATTGTTATTCAAATAATGAAAATAAGATGCCCTGTCAGTACAGTCATTTAAGGCATCATCTTGTCTTGAAGAGAACATTTAGCACAGTAGGTTAGTAGTCTGCAAGTAGAAAATAATCATTACAACAAATGTGAAACAGTCTCACATTCAAAGCAACAAAACTGTTAACAGCAGCCCTTTAAATCGCAGGAAGGAATTCTTGTAATTAGCCTCAAAGCGGACACATAAATATAGATTATTAAAATACCCTTTATAGGTACTGAAGCTACAGAAATGACAAAAAACTGTGGCACATCACATTTTACCTTACATTGTTGTTTACAAACAAGGGGAAGTGGAGATGTGTGAAGGGACAGGAAATCAAAGAGGCGGGAAACGCACGGGCAGGAAGTAAAGTGTCAGATGTGTGAGGAGACTCAAGTGTACAAAATAAAACAGGAAGTGTGCATAACAAAACTGAAAAATGATGAAGTTGAGATGGGGAAGGAGAGAACACAGAAAAAAAAAGAAAAACAGGATCACAAAGAGGAGACGGAGGGATGACACCAGGAAACACCAGAGACACGGGACAGAGATATTTTTGTACATTTTACCTCCCCGTGGTGAAAGTGTTTCATCTGTGTTCATCAGGCAGATCCAGTCCTGGCTGACATCAAGAATATTTGTCAGGCTGTGGACCAAGAAACACCACAGGAACCTGCAGAGGCACCGTCACAAGTCAGAGGAAAACTTTTATTTTTATTTTCATTTTTTGCGTGTGTTCAGTTTCATGTGTTCAGTTTTATTTCCCCCTGTTTGTTTTCCAGACCAGCTCCTTACTGTTTCTAAATGACACTTCAGCCGCTCCAACTGAGGTAAATGAAAAACACAAATAACCTTTTTGAAAACGCAAAGACTTTTCCTGTGGTCTATCATTTTATATTTCTTTATTTTCATTCCAAATGTTGGAGGTCACGTGTTGAGTGTACGATTATTTACAGGGGCCAGCTTTAGAGGATGTGTTCAGTCCACGTCCAGAGTCTTCATCAGGACAACCGAACCAGGTGAAATGATCAAATAGTTTAAATAGCACCATGAATAAACAACAGCTGACAAGAACAAGCTGCCACCTCACTGCACTGTTTAAAGTTGATTGAGCAACGTGTACTTCAGACTGTAATGTTTTCTGTCACGATTTCCTGTTTCTCTGTCTACAGGCCTCTTCCAGTAATGAGCTGATGGAAGTCTTCTCCATCCAGATGGAGGATCCTATGATGCCCACACAGAGTCCAACCAGTCAGCCAGGTCCATATTTTGCTCAACTTCTTTTAAATCACAGCACAGTTTTGTTTATTTTTTTCTCTCACAGTAAAACCAGTCCCAACAGTGTATTTTCACAGATGTTTATGGACATCCTTAAACCATATTCCACACAAATTGCAGCTGTTTGTCAAAAAAGGCCAAAAATGACATAATTGGCTCATCTGATCATTTCAGATGCAGCAAATTTCTTTGGTGTCATTTTGCAATATAAACTTGAATCAGATCGACAAGCACGCTTCTTATTTTACCCTTTTGTTTATTACAAATATTCTGAAACAAATATTTTACATTTTAAGAGGGGCCACACTCAAGCCGAGGCAGGCCCTTC
>JBAJHX010000106.1:9904467-9926520 GCA_037176925.1 Amniataba percoides
TGCGGCTGAATTTGCTTATTTTGAGACAAAAAACATCATACTGCGTGAAAAAAGAATTAACATTTAATCATCATGACAGTGGCTGCTGGGTTCGGAAGATGAAAATCATTAATATAGTCGATATAACTCAAGGACAAGGTGGTTCATTTCCTGCCCTGCTTTCCTTTAGTTTTTTTCAAAGCCTTTTTTTCACAGAGGACATTTTAACATGTCACAGAAAGGAAAGCACAGGCATAACTCCAACAAACATATGTGGAAATGGGGTAATTGAAAAGTAATAGCTGCAAAAAATAAACCAAATAAGCCCTCTGAAGAAAAAAAAAGGTTTCTGCATATTTGGCATTAATTTTTGCCTTTTTGTTAAATAAATGTGCGTATTCATTGCTAGATGTCTGTCTCTTTTCATGAATTATAAAGATGTTCTCTCTGGTTTTCCCAGAAGGTTCTCCGGGCTTGGCCGGCAGAAAGATGTCTCAACCTGCTGTGATCAATCCTCCAAAACCACCACAACGATCCAAGAAACCCAGCAGGCTGCCGCATCAAGTCGCCTCCGTGTGAGTATTTTTCTGGTTCGTGTTACTACAGTACATGCAGGGATGTACTCACAGAAAAAGGTGTCTTAATTCTTAATGTCATGTGATTTCTTTCATCCATTTTAATAAAGAATCAGCAATAATTAAGTCACGTCAGCGTTGTCGTCGACTGACAAACTGAAAGCGTATAATATATAAATGTTGTGCTCACAGCTGAACGTTATTGTCTATTTTCTTGTTTCTTCATTTGTTGGTTCCTTTCTTTCCTTGTCTGTCCTGTATAACTTCCTGAACACTGTCTCTTAAAACAATGTATTGAAACAACTAATTTGCTATAGTAAAAAAAAAAAAAGTAACCAAGCAAACATCTGTTTACTGATTGCAGGGACATTGACGACGATAACCAGGACTATGATGACATTGCAAGCTTTGACAAGAACGGTAACAATTACAGCTCGTTTATTGGTGCTTCTCTTTGTTCTTGAAGCTCTCGCTCCTCTGACACATTTTAAAGAATTCAGTAAAGCGTTAGGACTTATAATTTCCTTGTAGTATCATGATTATTCAGTATGCGGTGAGAAAACCTGGCATCTTTTCAAATGGCAGAGATTTTCAGCCTTTAATGTCTTCATGTTGTTTGACTTCACAGAGTCCTGGAGTGACAACAGCTCTCAGTGTCTGGATGCGGTAAGAACATAAAATTGAAACTAACATATTTCTTTCTGTAAAAGTCCAGTTTACACTTGTTCATATTGCAGAGATAAAAGAGATAAACAACACTGTCAGTGGACACTGATTTTACACAGATTTTCTTACATAACTAATCTTTAAATCATTTCTGCAAAAGACAATTTGTCTTGATCTAAACTCAAATAAAACTTTTTCTCTTGCAGGATGACGATGATGTGTACGAGTGTATCGATGAGTAAGTATAAACTCAACTAAAAGTAGAAATCAACCACATACAGGGCAGAGCAGCATCTTATTGTTTCTGTTACTGCCATTAGTATTTTTACACCTACTTCAAGTACTACTGCTACTACAGCTACAACAACTGTACTAAAACAATTTCTCAGTTTGTTTTTTGTTTTGTTTTTTTGCATTTCTCACAAAATCTTTAAATTATCACCCACTGACAACAACGTACGGTCCTTTAGATTCATAAAGTCACAAAGAAACAGCATGTTGATGGAGTGTAGTTTCTGTGTGGTCCAACAAAAAACAACATTAAATATTAGGAGGGACTGTGAAATGTGGGCAAATTGACAAGCTGAAAGGTTTTTGATGGATACTGCAGTTGATAAATGTTTGTATGATCATGAAAGCGTTTGGGACAAAAATGAATTAATTCAGTCTTCAAGACCAAATCCAATTTACTGTGGTCACATGTCTTAAAAGAAATGCATAATTAGTTTATTTTATATGTGGCTATAAATATATACCTTTTTCAAAGTAAAATGACTACTTTGAGTCATGTTATTCCATTGGATGGATTGCCATGAAATTTTGAAAAGACTTTGATGGTCTGGAGATGAAACTATAAACTTAGGTATATAGCCATAAGGTTCACATTTATTATGTTAGCACACAAACAAACTAATCAAAGATGTTGAACATTGTGAACATTATACCTGCGTAATATCAGCATATTACAATGGCACCGTCATCATGTTTGCTTTTAGTTTTAAGCACAGCTCTGGCTGTGTGTGATTCTTGTAGAAGTTTTTGATGCAATAAGTTTGCGCTATGATGTGAGTAACTGTGTGTACTATATCTAATTTTAACAATAGGGACCAAGCGGACACAAATCGCGTAAATACTGAGGGGAAAAACAAAAAAGATGCAAAGAAACAACCAGGACAGGAGATAAAAGAGCAGCTGGAGCGTCAGAGGATACAAAAAGAGCTGCAGAAGAACTTTCAGGTAAAGAACCAACAACATTTCTCCTCCAAGAAACTCTCTGAAGTCCAACTTCTACAGCGTCAGATAGCGGCACAAGGTTTATGTTAATCATCTTTATTTTTGTCCTTCTATAGTTGCAAGGGGAGGTGGAGGTTATCCATACAGCTAAAGTCCGGCATGACTGGCACGGAGGAGGAAAGTTGGACCTAAGCGTACGACAAGGCGAGAGCGTGGATATTCTTCGAGTGAAGAATAACCCTGGAGGAAAATGGCTGGCACGCTCTCTTAAAGGAAACTGTGAGTTTGACTGTAGATTTCCATTAAGCATGCATACAACACTTCAAACCTCTTTCTAGTGTGAGGAAGTTGGGCCTATGAGTTTGATTTACATCCAAGCGATTTTGACTCCCTGCAGACTCCACAGAGACTCTTGTTGATATGAAGGCGAGTTGAGATGTTACTCTGCCTGTCAAATGTCAGTATTTTAGAAAAGGAGACTTTGTGGATTACAGGCTGGTAATCTGTGTAGCCTGGTTTTCTGTAAATACCCAAAGGGCATTTGTGGAGGTAGGCCTGGTGTAATCAAAGCATATCATAACAAGTTTCCTCCAACCTGTGATGCACATTTCCAATTTGAGTGTAAAAACCTGAGTGGAAATACCCTTTAACGACTTCTGCAGTTATTGTGCTCTGAAAAACAAGGTGTGTGTGCGTGTGTGTGCGTGCGTGCATGTACTCAGATTGAAGGCATTTTGTCTGATTGTTGCTCCCTCATGGGATTATGGTCCTGATGTGCCTCTAACTTTGATATGCCAACAAAAATACGACGCATCATGTTATGCACATCTGTGAAACCAAAAGCTCCTGTTGCTCTCATCTCTTTCTACATCTCAGCCTCTTATTGTTTACGTCTTCCAGAATTTAATCAATCCTGCAGTAATTATTGTAAACTATACATTCTGTCCCAATATAATCAAATAATGAAAAGGGTGACAACAATGAAGAAAGCGTAGTCTTTTCTGTGTTAACTATTTAGGCACTTTAAAGTTTGTTGGAAGTCACTTTTTCACATGGCTATGTTGGCTTCACCAGTCCACTAACCAGCAATTTACCATGAAAATGTACATTGTTATAGTTACTTAGAGTTTACTATAGCTTCCAAATTGATACATAAGACAGTGTTTAAACTGTCATCTGGATCTAAGAGACAATTGCATCATGTCCCGATATAAATAAATAAATAAATGTATACATACTGTATTTATGTATGTGTGTGTGTGTGTGTGTGTGTGTGTGTGTGTGTGTGTGTGTGTGTATACAGTGTGTATGTTTTCCACATTAAACTGGCTAATGGGGACAAAAAGTCAACAACAACAGTTTGTTGGATAGATTTCTAATTTTGAAAAAGGGTCGTAGGGTTAGATCTTTCTGTTTATTTTGAGATGTTTATGTCTAACATGCTGTTCCAGGTAAAATGACATGTTCTTTTGTGCTGTAATGTTCTGCTGATAAATCAGTAGCGGACAACAGCATACATAAAATGTATTCAAATGATGATGAAAAAAAGTCAGCAACTTGTTTTAATCCTGCATTTTCTTTAAAAAGACAAATACATTGAGCAAATGGAGTTAAACTTTATTCTATGGACATTTTCATAACTAAATTTTTGTTTCATTTAGACATATGAATTAAGGGCTGTGATAGTTTAACATGAGAAAATATTTCTGTGTCTTCATATAGAAATGCCCTGTGATAATACTGATTATACTTTATTGCATTCAGTGCATTTTATGTTGACTCACACACTAAATTGTCATTGTAAAGCCAAAGTGTTGTGTTTCTTGCAGACGGATACATCAGTAACACATGTGTGGATATTGACTATGAGGCAGTGAAGCGCAAAGTGCTGCAGTCCAGAAGATTAGACACATCATCATTGCCCCCACCACCCCCAGATCCGCCACGTATGTTCAGAATGGAGTCCAATAACAGAGACAGGTATAGCAGATCATGTTCATCTTCCTGTATTGACATTTTTCAAATCATTTTCAGCTATTAGCTTCCTGTAATGCCACTGATAAAGTCACCTCATCTTTTGGTTGTTTCTCACTTCCATCCACATTTGTTCTTACTAACAAGTTGTTTTTCTTCTAATCTGCAGTATGATTGACGATGATGGTAAGTTACAACGCCCCACACATAAACATCACTGGCATATTAGGATAAAAATACCAGGTCAAATCTCACAGGTTTGATGAAAGTTCATTAGAAAACACAGTCATGGGATTGGGTAAGATAGACCCAATTATTTGTTCTGCTAAGAGGACTAATTAGCTCACGATAGATTCACAATATCTACGATTTATTCAGTCATTGTTTAAAATGGGCAGCTTCAACTGCTACAGAAGATTGATTTTTGTACAGTAACTCTCACTGAAGCAGCTAAATCTCTGCAGGGTATGTGACAGCATGAAGAATGAGAAAGAAAACCAACTTGATCCCAGATTTTTGTGGAATATTTCCACAATGTAAAAGTATTAGCTATCTTATAGTGGGCCTGTGTTAGTTGCTTACATTATTTTTGTAGTAGCAATTTTCCATTTTCAGCTTCTGCTTTGACGCGTGCACAAAAAAAAGGTCCAAAGGATGAGGTTTATGATGTTTAGTGACAAAAGAAAAGGATCAACAAATTAAGATGGCACTGTCAACAGAAAATATCGAAGCCTGTCACCCTCTTTGTTCCCACAAAAAAACTCCCGCCAACAAAAGCACAAGTTAAATCAGGTGTAACCCACCCCCTGTGCTAATTACTGGAAGTGCCAAGTGACCTATAAACGGGTGATCAAAACAAATAAATGACACAGATTGTATTGACATAGATTTTGGCTCCTACAATTTTATTCCTTTTTTCATGAATTTTACGATAACTGGTTTGAACTGTTAGTGTGTGATTCCCATAACAAGATAATGCTAAAGACTATTATTTATTTACAAGAAGATGAGATCATTTTAGTTACAGTATTACTAAACTTTCGGTTTTGTCTTCAGATGAATATGATGACGTTCAACCAATAAGTGAGGATTTCCCCCCTCCACCGCCTGAAATCAGGTATCTACTCATATCTGGTTAACAGAAAGGGGACAGGAAATGAGAGTTTGCAAAATTTACAGTTCAATGCAGCTGGTGCATCAGTTTAATGTCAATTTCACAGAGGTCTAGCAGGTGACTATATTTAACATGAACTCACTTGGTCTCATTAATGAGACCAAGTGAGTTCATGTTAAATATATTAAACAGAAGAAAAAAATCAGCTATCTGAGTTATTTCATAAATGTGTTGGGTCAGAAATCTGAGAAATGGTTTGGTGATTAATGTATTTTTGTACTTCTTGGTTAACTTTTTATCTTTTTTTCCAGCATTGATCCTAAAGTTTTGAAGGATCTAAGAAAACGATTTAAGGTAAATTGCTTTCAGCGCTTCAGATTATTTGGTTTTGGTTGTAGATAAGGCAGAGTGTCTTCATCATGGCAGTGAAAGAAAATTTTGATACCTTATATTGATTTTCTCAAAGTGAAACATATATAGAGAGACAAAAAAAAAGACTCAGTATATATACTTTTTTAACTCCACATACACGCTAATATGATGAACATAAAACACAAATATGTTACATTGTCCCATGAAGACAATTACTGAAAATGATATAATTAAATGCTAAAAATGGATAATTGTAACTGTTGTTTCGCAGTATGAAGGGCCTGTCACGCCGCTGCACACGATGATGGTGGATCCTAATGCCATCATAAAGAAGCCAGGAGGGAAGGATCTGCCCATAACTCAGGGAGAAGTCCTCGATATCATCCAGCTGACCAGCAGCAAGAAAGCTCTGTGTCGCAACCAGCTTGGAAAATGTATGTAAAGACTTTACTTCCCTCTTTGATGTATGTTGTGTTAATCTGCAGCATGTGGTTAAAAGGAGAAGCTGGTTGATGGTCAATGTATATGGGTGATGACTGTGTATGAAATTTAGTAAAAGCTTTATTCTCCTAAATCAATATGTCTGTTTTACATGAAAGTTTGTTTTGTCTCCTTTCTCACAGATGGTTATGTGTCCAGATCTCAACTTCTGCCAATGTAAGTGGATCTTCATCGGTTTTTATGTCCATCCACCCCTGACATGACTTTATATTAGTTTTTGGTTATTTTATTTAGTTATTTATAAATAATGATGAGTCACCTTTCTGTTGATAAATGTTATTATAATATGGTTACAGCTCATCTTTGACTTTGATGGTTTATCAGAGATATGTGTTGCTGTTTTTGGTACTGAAGATTTCATTGATAATGTATATAACTATCCACACATTTACAGCACACTATATTTTGTACTGCATGTTGCCATATCTGTGAAAGTTGTTCATATACATTTTCCGTGTACTGGATGCCCCCATTTTCACAAATGTAAACACGGTAGTCATCTTTCCCTTTCGTCCGTGATTACATAGAATGCATTTTGTCCTCTATGACAGTAAAGAAAGTTTTATAGTTTGACTTCATCCTAACATCTGCAGTCAGTTTAACACAAATGTTCCTTTGCAGGGAAGGAGACATTTACGACGATGTTGACTATCCAGGCGGTGAGTTGTCTTTCAACCTTCGTTTTCTCTAGTAAATGTAATGCAAACTGTGCTACAGTCATTTCCATTGTAATCAGAAGTATTTCCATTGATGTGTTTGTGTGACTGTTAAATGTATGTTTAAAGGAAATTTTGTATTTTCTTTTTTATTTCAGACATCTACGACAATGACTCAACACACTGATTCTTAAAGCATGTCAAACTAAACACCCGCACTCTCGTAGTAAGAATGGAAGATGCAGACACATAAAAGAAACAAACAATCTAAACATGTTAAACTGAAAACTTAAGCTGTATTAAACTATCTAACTATCCATATGGATATACATTATAGCCTTATTCAGGTCCACCAGTTGAATTCAACATAGCACAGACGCAACTGAGATGGAACAGAAAAAAGCTGCATAGCTGTCAAACAAACAAACTAGCTGATATAAAACTAAAACTATAGAAATGCGATTGATGCACTCACTCCCACACACTCACGGTACATGCCCTGTGCTGGGAATAACAGACTTGTCATCATTGCATTGTTGGTCAAACTGCTTGTAAAGAAAATGAGTACACTATTTCTGTAGCTTTGTGTATTGCTCAATCCCTGAGATAATGTAAAATAATTAAATAAACTTTTTTCTGGTAATTGTGCCTCAGTTTGAAGTGACTTCTTTTAAAAAAAACAAAGACATGGCAATGCCTGAAAGTGTGATGTTAAGTAAAGTGGAGGAGGAATATGGACTAATATTGACAGATGATGGAGTTCTGTGGAAATGTGGCTGAAGAAATTATGCATTTGGAGGACAAAATATATTCAGAATATCTGGTGAATCTGCAAACTGCACTGCACTACAAAATCACCACATCCTAAGGCATGCAAGTCTCTCAAGGAAGGAGATCAATCCACAATGAAAATCAACAAGTTGCAGAATTTTTAATAAAAAACAGACAAATACAACAAACACTTTTTTCACTTAACAGTTAAATATTCATATTTTGCTTATTTCCATTTTACATCATATATTATTTACTAAAAATACTGAAACAGTGTATCAAAAAAAGTGTATAAAGATTTTTCACAAACAGCTGTGAGTTCTTAATTTTGATTTTTAAAAATCCTTTTCTTATTGATTATACAATAATCAATATAATTAATATGATTTCATTTAGTTGTTTAAGTGTCACCATCTGGTCAGATTTGACACTGCACTTCCTCAAGACCTAAGCAGTACACCCACCAAGTTTCAAAGCTACCAAGTTGTCAAGATTATCAAACAGGCAGAGATTCCTTGCACTCATTAGACACTGGCTTTGTACCGAGTACAGTGTTTGAATATTGCCCCCTGCTGGAGAAATTAGCACACAGGGAATGAAGAGAGAAGACGACAGAGAAAGAAAGGTAAAGATATGATTACAGAGCCTACCAATTTGTTATCCCATATCTTTTTGAGATAAAACACAAAAATGAGGCAGGCATTGATCTCTGTTGTGCAGCTGTGCGCTCTCGTTAAAGCAAAGAGTGATGATCTGAGTGCTCTCTGTCTTCTTGGAGCAGCCGTGGGGGAAGCCTGGGTTTGTTTTTACAGACTGTGATCATCAGGGCCAATTCCCAACAGCTGCTCTGAAAGTGAGTAAGATGTAAAAAAAATAATAATAATAATAAAAATAAAAGGTTATTACATGTCACTTTGTTCCCCTGTAAGCCAACAACCATGTAAAGCAGCACCTGCTTGTCTTGATTCACCTTTAAACCACTGACAGCTCCGTCTGTGTAGATCTGCATTTTCCATGGTTATGATGTTTCTACATCACTGGTCTGCCAGATCTCAAGTCAATATTTCCATAGTTTACTTGGTGTATGTTGGTGAAATGACATTTTCTTCTTGAACAGAGATGATACAGATGATACTCAAACATCTCCCAGATGGCTCGAAAGGGAGCGAGTTCATCAGTCTTGTTACCTTGTTGTCAAACCTCATGTAGGAGCTGATCCTGTTGAATGTGCTGTGCACTAAAGACGCACCATCCCTGGTGATCATCCCACAGACACAGGAAAATAGTTGGTCCCGGAGTTGTGCTGCTGGCCAGAATAACTCGCATGTGGGGGACCAAACAATCTGTTGAAGAAATGTCCTCTTCAGTGATGGGATAAAGTGGAAAAAAGGTGAAATGGCTAAAAAAAAAAAAAAAAAAAAGTCCACAGACACGAAGATACCAAAATGTTGGTAACACTTTACTAAACATCTCACAACAGTATAATAACTCCAAAGTTACAGTGTAATCTTTTGTGGTGCAGCATACAGTATAAACCAATACGTTGGCACCATGGAACAAGATGAAAAATAATAAAATAAGAAGATGACAATTTGGGATCTAACAAAGAACTTAATGGTTATTTATTTTCATGATAAACTGACCAGGCATTTGATGTGTAAAATGCCACTGGGCCAAACACCAGAGAAACTTGGCATCAAGGAAGTCTGTAAATAGTTTATTTTTTAAATATAGCTGCGACAGCTCTTCTGCGGTGACCAGGAAGCGTCTGACACTACGTCAGACTCTCCTCCTGCTCTGATTGGCTGTTTTGACCTGGGCGCGGTGGATTTTAACAAACAGCTTTAGAGGCAGGAAACACGGCCGGAGGAGGCTGATTATTATCACAGATGATCTGTCTCATATTCTGTCATGGTGACAGTTTGAGTGGATATGAACCAAAGTAGTGTATGAGACTAAGACTAAAGCTCAGAGACAAACACACTGGAAGTACAAACTAGAATCACACTTCATAAACACTTGAC
Organism: Amniataba percoides; assembly: GCA_037176925.1. NCBI lineage: Eukaryota > Metazoa > Chordata > Actinopteri > Centrarchiformes > Terapontidae > Amniataba > Amniataba percoides. The sequence continues at coordinate 9,914,333 of JBAJHX010000106.1, forward strand.
TCAATGGCTCAGAGGGGTTACAGTCAATTAAAAAAAAGAACAGTATTTATGCTGTTTAACTGTATTTTACTTGCATCAGATTCATTTGGGCACAACCCAAGTTTTCTTGTGTTTGATTCAAACACAAACAACCTCATCAGCTTCTTTATCACTGAAAAAATGTATGAATCTACTAACTAGATGCAAACGACTGAAAAACTGCAATGATGAACGAATACTTTAATAAATAGTACAAATATGATCTCTATTAAACCCCATTTCCCTGGAGCACAGTCCAGTGCAGGGACACACGTGAGGCTGTGTGTTTTGTGTGCAGAGGAGTCAAACCAGAGGAGGGCAGCAGCTCTCCATCACCGCGCAGGAAGAAAACAGAGAAGAAGACTCAGCTCGACTCTGAGCTCGGCCGCTTGGGTCTTTAGCGGAGTTTACTTCCTGTTTCAAAGTCCAGCTGCTGCAGGAAGGTGTTTGTTGGGCAGCTTCAGAGGCAGATGTGTGTGCAGAGCTGTGACTCAGCTCAGACATGGAGCAGTCTGTGGAGGCTGTGGTGTCACTGCTGGAGTCCTACAGAGGGAGAGACAAAGTTGTAAGTAGTCACAAGCTGACGTGAACAAACAAACAAACAAACAAACAGTGTCATCCTCACACTGCGTTAGTTCAGCTGTGAAACCTACATAAATATGTGAGTTAGTTACCTTATACACCCAGAGAGCAGTCATTTTCTTTTCTGTTTTTATTCATAAGATTTTTTACTTCAGTGAGCAATAAGTACAGATTAGTCTCGGGGTAAAAATGATAAATAGCAGGTAAAACTAGAATAAAAATAGTGCACAGTAGATATTGTATTTAAGTATTTGGAGACAGTGTGAGTGTTTTGTTAAGAAGTGTTGCACTGCATTAACACTGTTAAACATTGAAGTCAGTGTCTGTCTGGCTCAGTCACTTTGAGTCATTTCTCTAAAATCTTCGTTGATTGCATTTGTTTCTAAGATATTCAAGTTGTCACTATAAGTGTAGACTCTGAGCATTTCATGATGTAAACTGAGGTTTCCATGACAGTGATTAATATCAAGTCATCACTTTGTCTGACTGGCGTTTTATCAGTTTCAACATCGTGTCACACCTGCTGTATGATGGAGGTTTACCTTTCACGTCTGGACTGTAATTTGTTGACTGACTATGACAGTGTGACATCTGCATAGCAAAAAGAAAAAAAAAGAAGTGTAAACAGGAAACAGGCCTCAGGCAGAGCCTTCTGGCAGATCCACATCTTCTCTTCAGTGCAAAGAAACTTTTGGACTGTCTCTGCAGGTGTCTGCTGGGACGTCCTCACGTGTTTTATCCACGTTTATTTTGGACTCAGAAATATCAGAAATAAAGGGTATCTGAAGCAAAGAGGGACATTTTTCAAGACTTCTTCATCTTTTATTAACTGGACAGTTAACTGAGACAGCGATCAGCAGATGAACACGACTTCACAACCCATCAGCCCTTCTGGTGCAGATGTTAGCAGGGTTGTTCATGAATGTTTGTCAAAGCTCTTTTTTGAAATATGGCAACTCAAACTGTTCTTTTTCATGGATTGTGATCATTTAGAAAGCTTTCATTTATAATCTATTAACACTAAAAAAAGTCATTATTCACAACCAATCATAAGTATTTTATTTCAGAAATGATGTGGTTTCTGAATAGATGCTGTATGTTATTATTAACATATGAGCAACACTGTGCTTTAATCCAACAATAATTACAGCAAATGGGAAATACCATACAGAATTGCGTTTGGCCTAAAATTAAGTAAAACCCGCCACATAAACTTTCTCTGCGTCCCTCAAAGTAAAGTCTCTTCTTTGAGAAATAAACTCTCCTGCCCTCTGACAACACTTTGAGCTCACTGTGAGTTTTTTCCTCCTCTGCTCTTCCTCTCAGATCCGTACAGTCTGTTATGGCTCGCAGCTGATCGGAGGGCTTCTTTCACGAAAGGCAGAAACAGACGTTTCGTCCCGGCGGCTCGGGAAAAGTCTGCTGCTGTTTTCTGCTCAGCTCAGTCACTGCCGGACAGTGCTGAGGTTGTTTGATGATCTCTCCATGCTGGCTTACTCCCGCAGCTACGGGATGGGAGCTGAGGTGAGCTGCCCGACAACACTCTTCCTCTCCAATTCATACTTCTGTCTTCACATGGCAGGGTGCTCAAATAGATAAATAGATGCTAATTTATGTCATCCAACTCTGACAAAATTTGTAAATCTCATAATATGGTTTGAAAAGAAGTCTTGAAAACGATGGGCAGTACATAGATGCAGTTTAAGTGTATGTGACGTGTTTAAAGGAGGAGGACGCCGGCGTGCGTTGGATATCGGTGCTGACCAACATGGCCGATCAGCTCTACTACCCCTGCGAACACATCGCGTGGGCGGCTGACGCTGAGCTCATCAAAGTGAAGTCCGATAAGTGGTGGCTGTTCAGCACTATGCTGTGGGGAACCTCGCTGCTGCTGGGAATACTCAGGTCTGACGACACGCTGACACACTGGGTCACATGTTCCTTCACCACAACGAACACAACTGAAGTTTAGTTACTCAGTATTAAAAGAATGACTAACACATTCTTGGTTTTGTCTTTGAATGGGACTAATACAGAGAAATAATAGTAAGTGAAATATACTGTATTTATATAATCTTGCACTTTAAATCAGTCAAAAAGTTATTTTTTCAGATCTAAACAGTATAACTTGTGAAGTACTGCTCTGAAGTTAGTTGAAGTGCTCATGTGAGTCTTTTCATTTCATGACACTTTATACTGTGCTGTACTATACTGTACTACCTTTGCACACAGTACATTCAAAGACCTTCTAAATTATGACATTTTCAGCTTTTACCAGCTTTTCAAATGTGTCAGTTTGGTTCCTGGATAACTGTGACAGCATTTAATCATTTTTACAATCCACAGAATCACCCCGTGTCATCTTGCTGTAAATGGCCATGAAACGCCGTCGGTCTGATTGAAATGTCTGAATCTTTTTAGATCACTTCGAGTTCTGCTGCTCCTGAAGAAGAAACTGAAGAGAAATGTGCGAGATGAAGGAGGAAACAGGTATCTTCATTTTTTTCTCTCTGTAATTTATGTAGAAATCAAAAGTCACTGTTCAAACCACTTGTCCTGATAACAATGGCCATGACCTGATGAACTGTGTTTCCTCCTGCAGTCGCTCTCAGCTGCGCAGACAGATGCGAGGGGAGGCTCTCTCCATCCTCAGCAGCATGGCAGACCTCAGTAATGCCGTTCACTGGATGCCGCCTGGCTTCTTGTGGGCAGGACGATTCCCCAACTGGCTGGTGGGCCTGATGGGCACCATCTCATCTGTGATTGGTTTGATGCAAATGAGCGCCGGCAACAGCAACCAGACAGACAACACATAGTCTTCACCTCACAACAGGGAGGCTTTAATGACTGAGGGAAAGATGTGTATGTGTGTGATCAGTCAGACTGTCGGTGGAGATTAGTTTCCATTTTTTTGTGAATAAAATGTCCAAAAAAACATAAATTGATCCGAGCTGCATAATAAGTGAATAAACCTTGTAGATTTCTAGCCAATTATCAAAGTACTTTATGAGATATGACTAAAGAAGTAGCGAAATATCGCCAATTTCCATAAATGTCAAAAATATTTGAAAATTGACGAGATTCAAGCAGATGTTCTTTTACTTATTTCTCCGCTAACCACTGCAACACTACAATCACACGAATGTGAAATCTATTTTGCAGTTACATATGCATAAAAGCATCCACATGCTGTTTTAGTGTTTCGTATTGCACATGATGATTCAGTCAGCAGCTCCTCAGGTATATCATCTTTTCTGTTTCAGTGCAGACACGTTTCCAAAACAACATCTTTGTCTGGGACAAAGACTGTTTTGCCTGAAGACTATAAGACTCCTCACTGTGTGCAGCCTTGTTTTGTCAGTATGCAAAGTGGTACGAGACTTCATCCTGTAGTTTGCAGGTCACACGTTGTGTCTTGCAGCAGACATCGTGTTTAACAACAGATTCAATTGCGGATCAGACAAACTCAACTCTGTCTGTCAGCCAGAAGGACAGTGCACGAGCAGCTGAAACAGGCAAGGTAAAGTTTAGAAGGTTAAGCTGTGATGATTTAAAGAGAAATACAATAACACTGTAGAATGGCTGGTAAATTGTTGCCTTACATACGCACTCCATACACCTAATTTTCAATCTTGCACTTTTTTATGCACAATGATTGATAAACAGTGAACCAATTATGAAATCATTTTTATGAGTGGGCTACCAGTATTAGTTCATATTGATTGTCGATCACAGAAGTTTTACATGGACTCAGTCTCTGTTACTGCTTCAAATGTAAATTTTATTATGTGTATAATTATTTAAAATGATGTAAACTAACTTTTTCAAATAAATTGAAACTGTCTCTTGGATCGTTTTATCGACGTTTGATTGAGAGGGTCTGAGAGGCTCAGCGTGACGTAGGCAAATGTTGCCTTCACGAGTTGTCGGAAGAAGAAGGCCGAGAAAAGATGGAAAGTAACTAAGTAAAATATTTCATTACATTTTTAAGTACATGCACTTTACTTGAGTATTTCTATTGTCTGCTACTTTATTATTGTACTCCACTACAGTTCAGGGGAAATTATTTTTCTTCACTACATTTATTTGACAGCTTCAGACATCTTTCAGATTCACACTTTTAATATAATATTTAATGGAAATATAAATGTATTATTATATAGTAATAATAGATTAAAATAATTAAGATCAGCTTCACCTGAATGTATATGACATGCGTTTATTCTTTTTTTATTTGAAGTACGGCTAATGCTTGTACTTTTGTATTTTTAGTAAAGTAAATTTTTAAAGAGCTCTTATTATGTATATATATTTTTTACTATTTACAACTTTACCACTTCAGCGCATCTGTCTCAACAGTATACTATTTGTGTTTGTATTATATTTATGTTTATATTCTATTTTATATAAGTTTTGTATTTTATTTTATATACTGTATTTCCATACATTGAACTTTAGTCATTCTCTCTCGTGTCTTTTATTCGACATATTTTAACACTGTCAGAGGGAGTCTCTGTCTCGAGAATTTCATTACCAATCCCAGCTCCCAGTAATTGCTGAAGTGAAAACGTCAGCGCTTCCTCCACTGGAACCAAACTAAGAGTGGGGAATTACAACAGCACGTGAACGCAGCATGGCTCCAGTCTGCGGTAACTAGGATCTGTCGACTCGACAACAGCGACGATGGCAGCAAAAACTGAGACTTTTCTTTCACTTTGACTATGTGAAATTACATTTAACTGCGCTGCTGTCGTTAGCATGACGAATACAACAAAGCCAAAGTTTTGGAAACCAGTCAAATCTAAAACCACGTCAACTTGTCTGCTCAGTCCGGGCACAAAGGACCCGACAAAGACATAAAACAGGTGAGAGCAGCTCAGACAGTTTTTATCATTCATATTTTATTTCATGTGTTAAAGAGCTCCTGAGGGGCTGTGGTGCGTTCAGATCACCAGATAGCACTCAGCTACTTCATAAGCTAACTTTATGTAGCTAAGGAGAGACTCTCGTTGTAAACATGTTAAGTTGTTTTTAATCATTACAGATACAGTTACTTTTCGTCCACTATATAATTATTTTAGTTAATAATATCAGTCCTCATTATGAACCGTCCTGGAGGGAGAGCAGATTACTGTCTCCGTTAACATTTGTTCTGTGTAAAGTTTTACTGTTGTATTTTAAAGTGAAATATGTCTGAGTAACAGGAGACTTTTTGGTCCGTGAACGTCACATCCAGAGTTATTTCAAAAGGTTTGATATTTGCAACTGTTTTTCTTCTTTAAAAAATATACAAAAACAGTGGTTTTGTTAAAAATACCGTGTAGCCTGTTGTAGCATTTATATGCCGATTTCACCACTAGACCTGTCTGAATTATGAAAACACGTTAAATGTTGTTCACAAACACTTTAACAAGAGTGCGTCGTAAAAAAGCTGATTTTTTAAATGAAGTTTGGTGTGCTTCATTTCTAACACATTGGGAAGGAGTCATCTTTTCCCTTCAGGCTATTGATTTGAAGGTACATAATATGTCGGTAATGGCAACGTATTAGCTTGTGTTAAAAGTTTATTTTCTAAGTATAAGTACATATTGTGCATGTTGTCCTTGTACTTTGAGCTGCAGGCTGCTTGTCTATCTTGATGGTCGTGGGTCAACAAGGCCAAGGGGCTGTGTCTTTGTACTTCACAGTGTTATCTGTATCTGATGGTGTCTACCAGCACAGAGACCTCACGTCAGGCAGGCTCTTGTTATACTGTGCAGCAGCTCTCGTTCACCTCAAGCCAATCACTTTTTATGATCGTAACATTGATGTATAGTTGGAAACTTAATGAACCAAATTACTTTTGACTTCTTAATGAAACTGCTGATCTGCTCTTCCAGACTTTGGTACAAGATGGAGCCAGACATCTGCCCTGCTGATCAGCCACCCTCGGCCTCCCAGTGTTCAGCTTCTGTCGATGTGGTCCAGGCCAGCGGACTGACTCTGGCGGAGGATCTGGACTCCTACAACCCGATCGAGCCTCCTCCGCTAGACTGGAAGTCAGACTCCTCCAGTGAGGCAGGTTCAGCAGAGGACCTGGATGACCCGAACTTCCCTCCCTCTCTCGACGGCTTGGACAAGGCCAGTCCGGGTGAGCAAGTGTTACTACCTCTGGACACTGTGGCGCCACAGGAGCTCGTGGGAGTTGTTGACGAACCGGTCCAGGACGCCCAGGTAGAGCCGGAAGAAGAGGACGAAGCAGCAGGGGAGGAGGTGGAGGTGAGGGCGGAGGACTTGGAGGGCGCTGAAGAATCCCAGGAGGAAGTGACCTTCCGTGATGAGGAGTGTAGGGTCGGCGAGGAGGGGGGTGCTAACAGGAGCTTGGGCGATGAAGACCACAACCGCATTCACAGCCTGCTCAGCCAGCTCCAGCTGATGGGGGAAGAGCCTCATCCCAGCCGCCGTACGCCTCCTCACCTCGCCGAGCATCAGTACTCCGGCCAGTCTGAGCCGGAGGCGTGCGCTCCCTCCCTGATAACAGATGACAGCACAGAGACCACAGGGCTGCTCTTCTCCGAGGGCCACCACAGAGACCTGCTGGGGCTGCTGCAGTTCACAGAGATCACCGCGCCCCATCCCGCCTGCTCGCCCCACAGAGGGGACGTGGACGCTGTGGTGTCCGTTTCCTACAACCAGGAGGACGCTCAAAGGTTCTGGGGGCATCGTGGGAATGGTCAGCAGCGGCTGCACAGGGAAGATTCGCTCGTCTCCCTGCCTGATGATGAGTGTCCTGAGCCGGTGTGGATGAAGCTGGGTGAGCAGCCTCCGGAGGAAGAAGAAGCTGCTGCAGAGAGCGAGCAGGTGGGTTCAGGTGCTATTAATGTAATCAGCTAGAAGAATTAATTTGAATTAAATTAATTTGTTATGTTAAATCTAAGTTGTTAGTGGCATAACTGTCAAACTGTGTTGTGTATTATCGATGAATATTTGTTTCATCTTAAAGGAAATTGAGATTTGACTTCAAACAACATAGATCAACTTTTTACATTCATTTATTATTATTATAATTGCAACCTGTAATTTTTGTTATGACTGAAACTGGTGAATATTTTCCATCCATTTCTCTGAGTTCCTTTTTTTTCTTTATTGATTAATCAGACTGCAAAATGTGGAATTAATCCAAATGAATCCCAAACTACCATCACAAATCAGAACCAAATGTTTTGTCTGATTAGGGGCCAAAAAATCAAAAGTATTTCTTTTAAAAGAAAAGAAAGCTTCAGGGTTAGTGTTTGTGATTCTGTCACCAGTAAATATTTGGTCATTTTAGTAACTAAAAGGATTAATTATGAGAATTTCTTTTGATCACCATTTCGATTACTGGCATTAATGTCTCCTTTTGGTTTCTTGCAGACTGCTGATCATCCTTCGTACAAAGACGGTGAGTCACTTTAACTATTATTCTGTCCTTTGCCAAATGTTACGGAGAGGAAATGAGGCCAAGTCTGATGTTGACGTGTTGAATTCTTAAGTGCCTGGTCCATGTGACCCTGAGGACCTGCTGGACGGTGTGGTGTTTGGTGCCAACTATCTGGGCTCCACGCAGATCAAATCAGAGAGGAATCCATCTACAAATGCCCGTATGGCCCAGGCTCAGGAGGCTGTGGACCGCATTAAGGTGAGAGCCCTTGCTGACTCAGCACGCCAGACTGTCACATCAGTGTGTGCTGTGTTGAAATGAATTACCGCTTTTTAAATCCACATTCGCCTAACAGCACATCAGCTGGTCTTGATGTCGTCATCGGGATGGGAGTACACGTGTGACATCAGCGTGACTGTGTGTCTTTCAGGCTCCAGAGGGAGAGTCCCAGCCAATGACGGAGGTGGATCTGTTCATCTCCACCCAGCGAATCAAAGTGCTCACTGCTGACACACAGGTATGTTTTTCAGTTTTATGATCATTTTCTTCATGTTCTGTGTTTGCACCACAATTTTGTCTGCCCTAAAATTTCACTGTAGCTCTTGAAGCTTTGCTCTCAATTAGAAAATGTTTTCATTATTATTAGTAGTGTAATAAATACCCTTTTACTTCTCAGTTCAGTTTCTCTGGCACTGGAGTCAACAAAGGCTGATGCTGGATATTTGTGGAGATTCAGGTTAAAGGATTTGAATCCTGAAAACATGATAAATGTGCATGAAAGATTCTTGCGACTTTTGGTTTGCCTCCACATGGTTGAATGCACTCTTTGTAAGTCGCTTTGGTTGAAATCGTCAGCTAAATAAATGCAATGTAATGTAATGAAGAGAGATGAAGTGTCAAATTAAACTATTGATCTAACTAACCTGTTTTATCTGGAAAGAAATGGGGATATTTTCACTGGGATGTGTCAGTAAAGTGTGTTGAAAAATGAATCAAAATACTACAATATATGTCAGACACCAGTGCAGCTTACATATCAGCACTTGTATTTCTTTCCCGCTCATTCATCATGATTTAAATGTCTGAAATGTGATTAGATTAAATTAGGTGTGATTAATGTTGAAAACACAGAGGTCAACTTTTCTTTTCAAAAGGGCAGCATTGCAACCCTAAATGTTCACCTTCAAGCCGAGCCCTCGCAGCAGGAATCCTTAATATAGAACTGGATGGTGATTTAATATGAGAGCTCTGCAGCAATGTTGCAGTGACAGTCAAGTCTATTTTCCTCCGCTGTGCGGTTGAATTGTCAAGAGAGTCCAAGTGGGTCATCCACTGTCAGCTCCCTCTTTGTATGGCTAGTTGCTCCTCATTGCACCATACGTATGGATAGAAAAAGAACTGTTTTTTTCTATTTTTAACATTAGAGTTTCAGCAATAAATGACAAATGATACTCTTGATCATTTGAGGCAGATTTTCTTTCATCTCAAACTTGTCCTTGAACTTGACCTTGTATTCAAAAAGAAAGATGACAGTTGTTCAAGTTATTAATCATCATAGTATTCAGTTGTGAGCAGAAATCTTTGTTGCAACAAATGGCACTTCCATTTTCTTGATTTAATCGATTTGTCTTATTCTCAGTTTTTACTTCAGCATACTGCAGCTTGTCAGTGCATCACTTTTGGCAACTGGTTGTCATCATTCTCTCTAAAAGATTATCTATTTAAAGCAACTTTTAAGTCTTTGCAAGTTTGAAATGCAAAACTTTCCCCTCTTCTGTGTTATTATGAACGTCCTCCTTCAGGAAGCCATGATGGATCACGCCCTGCAGATGATCTCTTACATCGCAGACATCGGAGACATTGTGGTCCTGATGGCACGGAGGAAACGTAAAGGGCAGGAAGGCGAGCCAAGATCTAACTCCTCCTCTTCATCCTCCTCTGGGCCTCAGAAGAAGTGCCTGATGATCTGCCACGTCTTCTCCTCTGCAGATGTGAGTCTGTCGACTGAAAGGTCTCTTGTCACCAACATGACATTTCTTTTTAATAAAATGGGACACATTTTTTACTTAGATCCTCTCTTGTTTGGAAGTGTTTCTTGCTTATTATCATCATAGTTGCAACAAATTTGTTGTTTCAGTTCTTCCATGTTATTTAGCCTTTTTGCTGCAAAAGCCACAGGTGGAATTAAAATTTGAGATTTTATGTTAAAATTTTGCTCCCCTTAATGTTGCATCTCAGATCAAATGTGCTTTTTTCGGCTGGACAACAGTTTCAGCTTCAGCTTGGCCTGGTTTCCTTCCCTGAGAGAGCCAGTGAGTTCTCCTGAATGTAAAAATGGTCTGGCTGTCGTCCCAGTTTCCCACTGTTGGCAAGACTGAATAGGAGGAGGAAGAGCTCCTTTTTAGAAACTAATTAGCTGTGGGATACTGAAGGCCATGAGGCCACTGTGTCTTCTGCTAGTTTCTCCCAACTTAGCTCTTTTTATGTGAAAAGTTTTACAGTGGATGGGGGCAAGTGAGTAAAACAAAAGTGATGAAACTGTGAAAAAAAAGTAGACCACCTTCTATAGAAAACAGACTTGATGCTCTTTTTTTATTTGATACTTTAGTTTCAGTCTTGCGTACTGTCTTGCATAGGCGTACTGTGTGCATGGTTAAAAGAATTGTTGGAAGAATATTTATTTAAGAAAATCCAGCCTTTCTCCTAACAGACACGAATGTAACAACAACATTGAAACCTGAGTGCGTTTTCTCTCCTCCACCCAGGCTCAGATCATAGCTCAGGCTATCGGCCAGGCCTTCGGAGTGGCCTACCAGCAGTTCCTTCAGGCCAACGGCATCAAGGCGAGCGATCTGAGGCCTGGCGAGTACAGTGACTACCTGGAAAGTCAGGAGCTCTACAATGGAGACCTGGCCCACTTCTCTGACGCTCAGAACATCAGAGATGTAAGTAGAGTGACAGTGACAACATGTCTTAACATAAACTCCAGTTGTCCTGTCATCTTTGTGGCACTTCATACAGATTTGAAAAAGAAAAGTTAAAAAAGTGATATTAAAACATCCCCACAGACTTGAAAGGTGACTTTATTTCCATGGACCTACGTACCGCATATCACATATCACACTTCCAGTCCGCTCTCTTTCATAACAAAACACAGACATAACACAATGCCCAAAAAAATATATGTTTGTTCCTCTATGTACTGTAGTCAGCCTTTGATTGAGTATTGCGAAACACTTGCAAAACACTTGAGTAGTGACTGACGAGGGAAAAAAAGTATCTAATTGTGCAAAAAACTTTTTCTGCACATTTCTCATTTATCTATTCTAAATCACACAAGGAAGTGGAAAATAAAAACGCATGCTCAACTTAAGGAAGTGTGTCTACCCACAAGTGTCCCCAGTGGGCACCCTTCTCCCCCCCCACCTCTGCAGCTGGATGGTAACAGCTACTGCTCTTACGAGTCCTCTTGTTGTGGAATCAAGGACTTACACACATGGTTGCAGAGAGACAGATTGATTGTAATAAAATAAATTCTTAAATTTGATTTAATTTAATAATTTCGCTACTGATGTTGTAATGATAGAGGAGATAACCACACCTGCTCATACAAAGTAATGCAAGCACAAAATAAAACAAAATAAACCAAATAAAACATTTTCTTTGCTGTGTCTGTGCTTCAGGTCGTCATCACCAAGGCGTCCGGAGAGATCTTGGGTCTGGCGGTGGTGGAGTCAGGGTGGGGCTCCATCCTTCCCACAGTGGTGGTAGCTAATCTTCTTCACGGAGGTCCCGCCGAGCGCAGCGGCGAGCTCAGCATCGGTGACCGCATCATGTCCGTCAACAGCACCAGTCTGGTGGGTCTGCCCATCACGACCTGCCAGAACATCATCCGGGTGAGAATGGAAAGGGAGGGGAAGGGCGCAAAATTACAATCACAATTTTTTTAATAACAATATCAACAGTAGGAGACTTTGAAATTCAGACACCTTAAATGTTTATGAATGCAAATGTACTGTCCTTAAGATGCAGTAGGTGGCACTGTTTCCATGCTGTGTGACTGTACAAGAGTCGATTCATACATTCAGATATTAAATTAAATATCGGCATTCATCCACTTGAGTACAGCCGGTATTTGGTGCTAATATTCAAAACTTTTTTTTCACCATGTTCAGATAGTGCACAGACC
>JBAJHX010000106.1:9926620-9951093 GCA_037176925.1 Amniataba percoides
TATTAAAAATATTATAGAACCTTTTTGTGCAGTTGACTGAACAGACTGCTCAAGGCAAGAGAAGACAAGCAGATCTTTATAGTAAAGAGTAAGTTACACACATCACTTAGATAAGAGTATACTAACAGCAAGTGAATACAATTAGTCAGTTACAAGAATGGAAAGAAAAGAAAATAATATATCCAGTTGTAAAGTGGTTGTGTGTAGGTGTGATCAGACAGGAATGAGGGAAACAAGGGTCAAAGACACTGAACAATAACCCATAAAAATACAGTTAAAACTGAATGTTCTAATTCAGATGTTCTTTTCTTCTCAGGACTTAAAAAGCCAAAAGTATGTGAAACTCAGTATTGTCCACTGCCCGCCAGTCACCATGGCGATTATCAGAAGGCCAGATCCCAAGTTTCAGCTGGGATTCAGTGTGGAGGACGGCATTGTAAGTCAATGTTCATGTTTTCTGATTATCACTATTAAACTCTCACTAACTGGTTGTTTTATTTCCTTCAGTTCTTTGACTTTACTCAAGGTTCACTTACCTAGGCTAAGTTTTGAAACATAGAAATAGCTTTTCTCTTCCTTTTGCAGATCTGCAGTCTGATGCGTGGCGGAATCGCAGAAAGAGGAGGCATTCGCGTCGGGCACCGCATCATTGAGATCAACGGACAAAGCGTTGTCGCCACACCGCATGACAAGATCATCCAGATCCTGACCAATGCTGTTGGAGAGGTGAAAAGGCACAATACATGCATAACAAGGTTTTAGTTTGACATAAATAAGTAATACATATTCCACTTAAATTGTTTTTTTTTCTTTTTCTTTTTTTTTCTCCCTTTGCAGATTCACTTGAAGACTATGCCAGCCTCAACATATCGACTCCTGACAGGGCAAGAGCAGCCAGTGTTTCTTTGAGCATTTCCTGGTGCATCAAGGACAGAAAAATACTGCACAGTGTTCAATGTTCTTCATGAACTTTTTGCCAAACTCAGAAAATATTATGCAATTGATCATACAGCATACCATAAGATGTTGTCACACTACTGAATACAACAAATAGTATATCTACGTTTTTTAAGATGTACATTAATTGGACTGTTGTGAATACATATTTTAAAGTGACAGGGGTAGATGGTAGCTCCATTTATATTTATCTGATATTTAACAATGCAGGCGGTAGCTGAGATGCAATAATTCATGCATGGTATATTTTTTGTCTTCACTAACTTTTACATGGTGGCGAGTTTACTGTACTGTAAAGCTTGTGGTTTTTCAGCCTGGTGTGCCTGAGCTGAATGTGCTTGCACAGGAAACCTTATTGAATCAGGACACAGAGTCTGCGTATTTCATTGTGATGTTCTTCCAGTTCCTCACTTACACATGCATATCATCAAGTTTCTGCCACACACTTCAGAGAAGGCCATTTAGCGAAGCGCTCCAGCTCATTCATACAATGCTTCCCTTGACTGTGCCTGGCAGGAAGCAGATAACATGCACAATTAAAGGTGACTGCCTTATTTGATAGAGATGCGTATATTTTTAAGAACGTGCTGTTTTGGATGTCCTTTTAAAATGATCTGTAAGCTTCTTGATAGTATTTATTGAGAGTGAATAGTGCAGGATATGTTTCAGATACAAAGTTTCTTTTGTACCATAGGCTATATAAAAAATAAAACAATTTTTTAAAAACAAGTTAGAGCCACTGTATATTTAAATCTGGAGAGCTCTATAAATATGCTGTCTTTGCAATATATGCAAGGGAAAAGTACTTGATAATAGCACAGTTCTTAAAAGAAAGTCAGTGGAAAAGTGCATGTGTTTTAATTAATGTCTCTACAGGTATTTTAACTAATACACATTGTAATCATGCTGCTTGTGCTAATAAAGTACTGCCTTTTATTTTCTGAATATCATTGGAAGATTTCTTTTCTTCTCATAATTGTTATTATCTAAGGTACACTGTAAGCATGTATGTAACAGCACTGTCAACGCTTGACCAATCAACTGCCTTCAGTTACCAAAACACAGCAACACAAACCAATCATATTGTTCACCGGCTTCTGTGACCACACCCCTGGAGGAGACTCTGACCAATCAGCGTCGCTTGTGGGCGGGACCTCGCCCAGCCCACACCTGCCGTCAGTAACAGCAATGGAGAGTCGGTGACGAGCTGCCGGCCGCCGGACCGTCCGAGACACCGAGGGGAGATTTTATCACCCATACTACACAAAGGTAATCAACAACAACAAGTTAACGAGTCCCTGGAGCTCAGTGTGTTGTGTGTGTAATGTTTTTAAAGGGCTTTTTGTCCCACCGACAGCATCACCGTGGTACATGCTAGGAAGAGGAAGCTACGTGTAACCAGCTAAATGTCGCAAAATGTGAAGTAAACCGGTCATTTCACAATTCATATTAGTATTTACTTTTTGTTTTTACTTCACATTTTGTTTGCTTCAGTTTCGCCTCAAATGTAATACCGACTTGTCTTCACACTGGGCTAAAATCTAACTTGTTTTAATGCGTTTTACCGGTAAATAAATTTTATATCATGACAGAAGAGTGTTTTACAAATGTATTATTGCATTATAATGTAAGAGAAAGAGACACGTTTATGATATGGTCAGAATATAACAAAATGTTTACATATAGTTATAGAGTTACCAAACCTACCAAACCTGTACGTGCAAAGCTTTGAAATGTCAACAGATGAATACAGAAAGGTTAGACAGATTTGCAAAGCAAATGAGCCTGTCCATTTCTTTCTATCGTGACACAAATCGTGTTCAGATTTGCTGAATATCCTCTTCACAGAGCAAAAGCAAATGTTAAAGTCTAGGAGTGAACCAGGTAAGCTGGAGGCTGCAGGATCAGGAGGATTTTCAGGATGAAGCAGGGATTGTCCGTCTTGAGCAGATCACAGCAGGCACATGAGAAAAACTTCGCTCGCAATATGTACATGAAAACAGCCTGTTTGTTTATCCGTTAACATGCAGGACTTTTAGCTTTCTCCAATATACCTGTGTCTAAGGGGAGAGCAAGAAATAAAAACTCAATTTAGAGATGTCTTCTGCTGAGGATTAAGCTCACAGTTGTGTCCTCTGCAGGAGGAAGGTCAGATCATAAAGACAGTTTATTTATGGTCAACATCAAGAAGTCAAAAAGAAAGAGCTGGTACATTTTTTTAAAATGCTTAAACACGTGTTAAATGTAAAACGAAAAAAACATGCTCTAAAGTAGCAGAGAAAGTTTAGTTGTTTAGTTTAATTATTGAACAATTATATAAACAGTGAATAATTATAAAAACAAAGAACTCACAGACTCTCAATCAGTGATTTCTTAACATTACACAAAGTTATGCATGCAGTGTCTCTTCTCCAGTTAAAATGAACTACTTCCCATTTCTTGGTGTGTTTGTCCAAAAGCACCTGAGAAAGTAATAATAATGATTAACTTCATTTACAAAACAAACTTAATAAAACAGTTATAATAAAAAGTTATCAAGTGCTTTAAATAACACTTTCCCCAAGATACGTCACATGAGGTCTTTCCTGCCTGTGGCCATCAGACTCCACGACTACAACTCCTCCCACTGACGCGCCGCTCTTATGAACTGCACCACACATTACATAAAACCTGCTCATAATAACTTTGTGCAATAATCTGGTTGTGCAATGTCTTTGTTCTACACTCATCCATTCAATAACCAGCATTTATATTTATATTTATTCTATTTATTGTATATGTTCTGTTCTGTACACATTCTGTTTATTGTTTTCTGTTCTTATTGTACATATAGAACACATAGAACACCAAACTGCCCCCCAGGGATAAATAAAGTTTTCTGATTCTGATGTCAGCACTTAAAATAATACAAAAATAAAAAAAAGTGAAATACCCAACAATAAAGATAAGAACAACATAGATGATAAATGAAAGGCTTTTGTAAAAAGCATGTTTTTAGAGGCTCTAATCTGTTGTTGTATCTGTCTTTTATGATTGATTTTTATGCACATTGCCTGTGTTTGAAAGGTGGCATTGTAGAGTGATGAAACAAGACATGCAAGGGCAATGAAACGCGATAAATGTCAACATCTGCAATTGAAGTAGAGACACAGCAGCCATATGTCCCCAACAACTTCACCACACTTTGTGTTTTGCAGCTTTGCATCATGGCCAGGTAGCTGTTGGGAGCAATGCAGATTTTCAGGCAGCTCTTCCTCCTGCTGTGGAAGAACATCACGTACCGCAGGAGGAATAAGGTTATCATTTTATAACCTCTCAAAAAAGAATTTAATAGCTTGTTGATTTTGTAACACATCAAATATGAAATGTTACAATTATTATGATGCATCTGTGACAGCTCCCATGTTCTCCTTCTCACACAGATCCAGCTGGTCATCGAGGTCCTCTGGCCGCTCTTCCTCTTTGTCATCCTCATCTCCGTGCGTCAGTCGCACCCTCCTTACAAACAGAGCCAATGTGAGTGATATTATGTAATGTCTGTCACACACGTCCAGGTCCAAAAAATGGACTCGTGCCAACTACCTAAAGAGGATTAACCCGCTCAGAGTGATTCTTGACGCACATTTGTTTCTGTAACCTGCTGTGCTCTTGACCTTTGAGACATCCTGAATTAGCCCAAGGTGACACAATGTGACATGGTAACATAATAAATCCCAATGGGTCAAGACACAACACAATATAGTCAATAAGACATTGAGAAATAAAAAAAACAAGGAAACATTAATTATTATCAATTTGAATGATTCTCTTGATGTGGGGGGTTTGTGTTTACCATACTTGTTAATGAGCAGTTACGTTTTATATAAGTGACTTTTTTGTGTATTGTTTGTATTTCAAGTGAAGGAGTGGACGCTAAGCATACAGAAAAGTTGTCTACTACCAGATGCACCTTACAGTAACACTTGCTTTGTGAGCTTAAAAACTTAAAAACTTTGCATGTTTGTTCTAGACATTTATTATGTATTTCCTGTTTTTGCAATTTAACATCAGTTGTACAAGAAACAGGTTTTGTGGGTTTACAGGAGGATTATTGTTCAGTCTGGTGCCAGAAGATTGTATTTCAGGTCACAGCCACAGTATTTTCATTGTATTCGTATCCTGGGCTAATCTCTTGGTACTGAACTGTTTGCTTTTCCTTTCCTTTGCTTATAGGTCACTTTCCAAACAAAGCTTTGCCATCAGCAGGCACCTTACCCTGGATCCAGGGCATTATCTGCAACATCAACAACCCCTGCTTCCACAGCCCGACTCCAGGGGAGACTCCGGGCCAAGTTGGCAACTTTGACAACTCCATGTAGGTAGACCAGAGGTAAAAACACGGGAGGTTCTCTGCAGAGTCATGACTTTAGGGATAAACTGCCCAAAATATAAATAACCATATATATATATATATATATGTTTTAGAATAAATGTTCTTTTCATAAAGAATTCAGCCTTTTTATTAACCTGTTTTATCAGTGTAGGAAGCCACCAGCCTGAAGGACCATGTCTGTGCTCTAAAATGTTCTTATTAATAACAGTTTGAATATTTAACCTGACCGCCCGCTGTGAGCATATGCAAAGTATGAAGTGCACACTTTTTTCACTACTTTTAGCACCTTATTAGCTGCTTATCTGCTAATAAGCTAATCACAGCTTATCTTTCCACTGTTTTGAGGCTTTGTCTCAACAGTTGAAACACATAGCCTGTCAGAGGAAAATAAAATCTGCCTACAAGCACATTTTAAGTTGATTAATGAACATTTGCTCAAAAACTGAAGTGTAAAAACACTAAATTGTGGTTTTATGCACGTCATTTGTTGGACTTTTGGTCTATCTAATGTCTTTTTACCATGAATTTGCCAGAGCACCTGCAGAAACTTGTCCCTACCTGGTTGTTTAATTTCATTACCTGGTTTGATGTAAACATAAAGTTTAAACTTCTTTCTTTCCTTTACATAAATTAAATCAATGAAACAATGATTTATTAAATGGTAAATGCCTGTATTTATATTTGTATTTTTTATACAAAGCATTTAATAATTTGCTACCTGTTCACATACTCACACGCTGGGCTACCACACAAGGTGCTGGTCTAACGTTCAGTAGTCAGAACAGCCTGTTTTAACAAAATGTGTGTTTCTTTAATCAACCCAAGTTCTGGGTCAGCTGGGCACTTTGAATATAGTTGGTAGTGTTTGTAGAAAGTCTGATAAGTCCGGTACACTGTAATTAAATGTAACTGCATGTTTCAGTTCCAGTAAAGACACCTCTTGGTTCCTTTTCCTCCAGCCTGTCTCGTCTCTTCGTGGACGCCCAGACTGTTCTGTCCTACAGTGGAAACCGGAGCTTTTCGGGCTTCCAGGGCCTGATGGAGAGTGTTCGAAGGCTGGGAGAGAGACCTGGAGCTTGGCCAAGTATAACAGCTTGTTTGAATCTCCTCTGGCACCGACCTGAAGAGATACTTTGACATTGTGACACAGTGACTCTACTGGCTAGAAACTTAACTAGATTTCATCATATTACCAGTAATGAATGAGTCATTTTGGCAGGCAAAACACAGAAAAAATCTATATGAGTATACAGTGCCATGGTATATATTTAAGGTTGCTTTCCAAGAATCAGAATTAATTATTTATATGGAGAAACCCATCGGAGTCTTGGCTTCTGTCAGTGAAATTGTAGTGCAATACATTGCAAACAAGGACATCCTGAGGTAAAGTACAAGAAGACCTCAGTGTTTGAATCAGTGAACACAACAAAACAAACTCTTAAATTAACGTATACAACCATTGTTCTCTACCAAATAAAAAACAAACATGCAGAAAGAAATGGCATGGATAGCAGGATCGAGTCATTGCGAGCCATCAAATACAATAGAAGCATTCAATACATTCAGATTTTTTTAGCACTGTTCCCATACTTATCTGTGGCAGACTGAGAGGTTACAGTAACAACCACTAGCTGATCTGTATGAATGGCTTTTAACAGGTGTCGAATGACTGGCTGAATGTGGCCATTTACTGCTGTTGTGAAAGCAGCGCAGAGTGGCTGTATGGCCTCTCCTCGAAGATCAAATTACTGACTACCCCAGACAAACAATCAGGTGAATGAAAGCAGGTCCTCCATTAGGTCTTTCATGTAGACAAATCTTGTTTAGATGGCAGAACAAGCATCTGAATATTATAAAGATGCCCTCTGACAATGCTGGAAGAAAAGGGAGGAGGAAATTAATACCCTGAAGCCTAGTAATGAGAAAGAATATTGTTAACGTTATTTAGGACTTTGTTTGTCTGCAAAAATGAGTTTTTGAGTTTTGAAACATTACTGGTACAGTTTTTCCAAATGATAGTGCTACCTGCTTAAAGGTAACCTGTGGAGTTGTGAACTCTCAAATTCTTTGTTCTTCTGCAATCGACAAGGGTTCATCTAGAGTGGGTTGTTATCTGTGATCCAGTGTTTTTTATTTGTAGCACTGGGCAATACTTAATGTTTGTGTCTGTGCTGTAAAGATCTTCCAGTTGAAGAATACCTGAGAGCCAATGAAACATTCTCCACCTTCCTCCTGAACAATGGCAGCCTGTCGCCGCAGACTGTGGACCAGCTTCTGAAGGCTCGTCTAAATTTTCAGGTGAGGTATAAGCAGCTGTAAATCCTTGAGGAACCAACAAGTAATGTACAGGATGATGGCCCACTAAAGCCTTCAGCATTTGGTTAAAGTAGTTAATCTGTTCCAGGACATGCAATGCAAGTGATATTCCTAAAAGATGCTAAATTGATTTAACTTCCAATCCAGAAATAAAACAACTCATGGAATCTATCATGATGATTAAGGGAAAACAAAGAAGATATTCACAGTCTTGATTCACAGATAAACTAGGAAATATAAGTTGTTAAACTGGGTGGGTCAAATAAAAGGTGAAATAAAATTTGACATGGTTGAAAAATTTAAGATGTGAAAAGTATGCTGGGATGCTATTGCTTTAATAAAGCTTAGAAAAGCACATCAATACAATAATACAGTTAAGAACAAGTGTGTATTATTTGTCTGAATGCACTGTTAAAAATAACACTGTTAAAAGTGAATGTAATTTTGTCTGGTCCAGGTCACTGTGGCTGGAGCTCAGTTGCAGCTGAAGGACCTTGTGTGTAATGCGACCATGTTGGGACAGTATCTGACGGTGGAGGGAGGAGAAGCCTCCATGGATGATCTTCAGACTCAGCTCTGTAACCTGCCAGCTGACATCCTGCAGGAGGCTGAACGCCGTTTTCTCTCTCAGCTCGACCTCACCAAGTTCGTCACGGTAGGGATCAGTGGCCAGGAAAGAAACAGTGAAAATAAAAGCGCAGTGTTCACCAATGACTGGTTCAGTGAATTTAATATTACAGTTTATATTGCTTTTGAGTTACAGTAAGTAGCATCAGTAAACTTGTTTGTCTGTCCTCTCCTGTCAGAGAGACCGTCTCATGGCTAATGCTGGAGACCTCAGGATCATCAGTCAGGCCGTCACCTCAGTTTCCCAGGAGCTCGCTGTCCTCATTGATGATGTAAGAGCGCACCTGATTTTTCTTGCAAAATTCTTTGGAGGCACTGTGCAGTTGTATTTATTACTTATTATGATTATGTCTTACTTCTCTATCTGGCAGTTCTCATCTCTCTCCAGCTTTGTGGAGATGAGCGCTGCTCTTCGCCTCCTCTCTCCAGAGAATCGTTCGGCACTACCCAGGGAGAGTTTTCGTGCTTTCTCAAGGATCATGTGTGGTCACCCAGAGGTTGGTGGCGAACGCATCCCATCACTCAACTGGTATGAAGACAATGACATCAAGTCCTTCTTAGGAAAAAATGGCACTGAGGACACAGACCTGAACCGTGACAACGACACCAGTAAGAAGTTTTGGACGTTGTTGGAAATTTGACCCAATAGATGAGTTAATGGCTTCCTGTGTAATGAACAGTTCGAGCTTTATTGTGTATTTTCTGTTTGTCACATATAGCAAGATGTTTTGTCCCATTTGGCCTGTCCTTTCCTCCATGCAGCTCCTTTCTGTAAAAGTTTGATTCAAGGACTGGAATCCAACCCTCTGTCTCGGATTGTGTGGCGAGGAATAAAACCGCTGTTCATTGGAAAACTGCTGTACACACCAAACAGTCCTGCAATCGAACGAGTCATGAAAGAGGTACAGAAAATCAAACCTCACAGCGTCAGTTCAAAGGACTGTCAACTGACTGTTGGCATAAGTGAATGTGATCAGTCAAGTTATTTTTGTATGTTTTATATGAATGTATTTGTACATGTATAAGTGTGATAGTAACAATGTAACTGACCAACAAGTCCTTCAGTGTTACCTGAAAATTACAACATAGTACTACTACGTTTTAAATCTTAATGATTTTTCGCTTTACAATGTTTTCTGCTGTTTTAACTCTTGTAAGACACCTTTAGACATTATGAAGTAAATACATCCATCTAAGTTAATGACAAGTTGTGTCTGCTGAAGGTGAACAAGACATTTGAGGACCTGCAGATCCTCCAGGAGCTGAATGAAGCCTGGATTGAGGTGGGACCACAAATCAAGAATTACATGGAGACCAGTTTGGAGATTCAGCTGCTGCAGGTCTGACTTACTATCCCCTGTGCATGTGTCGTGACACCTTTGGTGCAAAAAATCAGTTAATATTATGATATAATGTCTTTGTGCGTGTGTTTGGCAGGATTTATTAAGGCGTCCAGAGGTCGCAGTGCTGGTCAACCTGCGTCTGGAGAACACCTCCTGGACGGCCTCACGGATCGCACGTTTCCTGTCCACACCTTCACCAGACACCCCAAAGAAGCCTGGAGCTTCGCCTACTTGGCTGGATGTTTACAACGACCTCAACCACACAATCTCCACTCTGGCACAAGTCACTGAGGTTCTCTTCCTTTGGCGTTCTTGTTTTCTCCTTTTGCTAATCTTCAGTCTCCAACTGAGAATAAGAAAGAAGAGAGATAAGAACAGACTGGTTCATATTTTGTGGAATATCAATTAACAAATAATCTTCAACATGTTTAATTTTGAAGAAACAGACATGTTGGTAGATTTTTGTTTTTTTTAATGCAATTTCAGATGTTAAACTACAGTTCAAAACTTTTGCCTTTTGCATAGGAAACAGGATTTCACAGCTACAGGGTATCCACGCTGTATGTTTTTTAACTGGGTCATGTATTCTTGTTTAAATGGAGAAATAGTAGGGAAGTCGTACACAGTGAATCATTTAGCCAAAATCTATTTCATTTTGTAAACAGCATTACAAAGTGTTAGTAATGTAGTTAGTAATTCATATTATGTGTCCTGTTATCCCCTTCAGTGTTTCTCACTGAACAAGCTGGAGGGCTTGGAGACAGAGGGTCAGATGGTTGAGAGAGCTCTGGAGCTACTGGAGGACAGGGAGTTTTGGGCGGGTGTGGTTTTCATGCTGCCCAACTCCTCATTCCCTGACCTGCCGCCTCACGTCATCTATAAAATCCGAATGGACATTGATGATGTTACACGGACCAACAAGATCAAGGACAGGTACTGAGGAAGCACTAAACTTCTTTCTTTTATCCAGACGTTTTTCATTGGAATTGCAATGAAACAGCTTTATCTTAAAGTAATTTAGTATTGAGTCTCACACAACAGGTATACATCTTTTGTATTCTTTTTCTTTTTTATTGACTTTCTCCATCACTGGAAACAAACATAATTTCTTGTTTTGTTTTTTTTCTTCAGGTTTTGGGATCCTGGTCCAGCAGCCGAACCTTTTAGTGACATGCGCTACATTTGGGGCGGCTTTGTGTACGTCCAGGACCTGGTGGAGAGAGCTGTGAACCGCATCCTGACCGGAGTTCATCAGACAACCGGCATCTACATCCAGCAGATGCCTTACCCTTGCTATGTGGATGATGTGTGAGTTGTAGACTGAAGATTTTCATAAACATGTTCTTGCTTGGAACAGACCAGTAATAAACCACTGCTGGCAGCCACAGGAGCAGCTGGTAGTCAGTGCCTCTGTCGAGGACACCTTGATGGTAACTGTGAGAGGGAGAGTTACTCTGTGGCAGTCTTTAAAATCCAAAGTTAGAGAACAGGTCATATATAAGGATTTTAATCACTAAAAGTGTTCCATATCTTGAATAATCTTTAACAAGCTGCTACATCAAGATATATATTTTTGTTCATTTGCGTTAGCGTATGACATTTAATTTTGGCTACATTTTCATAACAGTTTCCTTCGAGTGCTGAACCGCTCTCTGCCGCTCTTCATGACGCTGGCCTGGATCTACTCTGTGGCCATGATCGTCAAAGGAGTGGTGTACGAGAAGGAGGCAAGACTGAAGGAAACCATGAGGATTATGGGTCTGGGAACAGGGACGCTGTGGTTCAGCTGGTTCATCAGCAGCGTGGTTCCTTTCCTGATGTCTGCTGGACTTCTTATTGCTCTGCTCAAGGCAAGAGAACCACTTTCAAAAAGTATAGAAAAATAAACATACACATTAAAAATTTAAGATCAGATTTACTGATATGGCTGATCTTTGAGTGGTAAATTGTCCCTCTTTTAACCCGTCTTCTTTTTCCTGCCTTATTTCCAGTGGGGGGATATCCTGCCATACAGCGACCCGTCTGTTGTGTTTTTCTTCCTGACAGCGTTTGCCACTGCCACCATCATGCAGTGTTTCCTCATCAGCACTTTCTTCTCTAAAGCCAACCTGGCTGCTGCGTGTGGGGGCCTTATATACTTTGGCCTTTACCTGCCCTATGTACTGTGTGTGGCCTGGAGAGACCACCTCAACACCACACACAGAGTCTTTGCCGTGAGTCTAATTATTATAGGTTGTATCAAATAGTTTTTTATTTACCCTATTCAGGCACAGATCTAAAAATAAAAAGACTTCCTTTTGTTCAATTCAAACGTCTTTATAATGTACAATTCAAAACTGATAATTAATTAACAAATAGAATAAAAGTGTTTCTGTTGAATTACATTTATGTAATTCATGACATTTTAATCTTTTCTTTTTAATTTCTGTTCTCAGAGTTTCCTGTCCCCTGTGGCCTTTGGCTTCGGCTGTGAGTATTTCTCTCAGTATGAAGAGCAAGGCGTGGGCATCCAGTGGTACAACCTCCACTCCAGCCCTGTGGAAGGAGATTCCTACAACTTCACTACCTCTATTGTCATGCTTTATGTGGACGCTTTCATCTATGCCATTGCAGCCTGGTACATCGAAGCCGTGTTTCCTGGTACGATGACTGGAACTCAATCTTAGCTATGAGCAGTGTGTCATTTATATTTCTGTTGAGATACAATTAGGGGGCAAATAGCTGTGCGAATGCAAGATGACCACAATCTCCCATCTCTGACCAACAAACCAAGATTTGGCTTGAATATCACTTTGAAAATTATGTCAGTCTTGGGTTTTAGTTTTCAGAGACAATACCAGAGATAATAGTCAGAAAATGGCCACTTAATTTAGAAATAAAAACTAAGTCGTAGTCTTAAATTTTGATAATGTTTGAAAATGTCACTCGTTTTTAAATAAACATTTTGTTTGGTCGACCAGTGCATCTTTAGGCTAGAACAGCATTGTAACCATCATTTTATTGACTTTACCAAAAATTGACTTTATTGATTAAGTTGAATGTTTGCACATTTGTGTGTTTACACCAGGTGAATATGGGATCCCCAGGCCCTGGTACTTCATCTTCCAGATCAATTACTGGGGGGGAATTCCCCTGGAGGCCGGCATGCCGATCCCTCCCGCACCGACAGAACAGGATGAAGGTACCTGACTCCTGCATCTGCTGGACATCAGTTTCTCTTTCCACTCTGAATTAAAGTTGTCTTCTGTCACAGTCCTGACACAGAGATTTTTAGCCTCTAAGACAGAAACACACTGAGCAGTTTGACCGAGCAGGTCCTCTGCCCTTGTGCTGCTCAGATGTGGTAGTCCCCCTGCTGAGTATTACGTCAAGTCAGGCAGTCCACCATGTCCTCATTCCCACTGACAGGACTGAAGCACTCGTGGTAGATCAGACACTGAGATGTGTGTTTGGCAAAGGGGCATTTAAGCTATATTTAGTTTGGGTCCTGCGAATTCTGATTTTTCCCCTTTTGCTTATATTATATCTCATGTCATTCTGAGCATGTTGCTATCAGGACAAATCACCTCCTGTATTTAATGGACAGTACATTTATTTCTTTCACATTACAGTGATAAAAGCATAATAAACTTAAGACAGATTGCACAATACACCCAGTTGGCTTACAGAATATTTTAGTAGGTGTGGTAGTATATTTTTGGCCTAAATCTGTCTACAGATACAGCCATCTAAAAGTGCCATCAAAGCTACATATTTTTCTTTGTCTGAATCCCCCTTAGAAAAAAGTTTATTTACAAACAAATGCTTAGTAAATGGATGTGACATCACCTTATTGGTGCTTGTTTATTGGACAGAGTTTTAGTAGTCTGTCATTCTGCCCGGTTACAGACTTTGGCAGCCATCTACAGTCTCCTCTAGTCTTAATACCATTTAAAAGACGACACTTGTAGTTTTGTATGTTTAAGTCAATTAACCACAATGAAGTTAATGAGCTGAGACAATAAGCCAATTAACTACAAGGTTTACAAAGCCGAGTGTGAGCTTCAGTCAAGAGCACACTTTCACTTTGTTCTGTTGACTAGGGAGTTGCATCTGACCTGGCTACCTGTAATGCCTTTGAATTTGGAGTTGCATATTGTATTAATCAACAGGATCGGCAAATAAAAGTATATTATAACTGATCAGCTGATCACAAATGATCGCACATGGCACTTTTGTTGTAGATTATAAATCACCATGACAGCAGAATTAGTGCTACAGAATGAGTCATTGCAACTCTCAGACATTTATGTGGATTTAATGGTGTTATTGTCCCTCTTTAAATGCATCATAAAATGTGTTTCTGACATCAGGACGCATTGAACCAGAACCCGCCAACCTGATCTTGGGTGTGAACATCAGAAACCTGGTAAAAATCTACAAGAAAGGAGCCAAACTTGCTGTTAATCACCTCAACCTCAAGTTCTATGAGGGCCAGATCACCTCTTTCCTCGGCCACAATGGAGCCGGCAAAACCACCACAATGTAAGGAGCAGATCTGTTGAGCGATGAACAGTACTTATCATCATGGAGTTTTGTGTTTTATTCTGTCATGGATTTGATGCAGAAGTAGTGGCACTTTGGTTGGGGATGAAGCTAAAGAGTCAGAAATCGTGTTTCATCATTCAGTCATGTTTGAATTAATCTCAAGTGTTAGACTGAAGCTCAGAAGAAAAAAGACAGAAAAAGGTGAAATACTGAAGCCTTTCATAAGGCTGTGATTAAACAAATCATGTATTTAAATTTTTGTCAGATCCGTCCTGACTGGCCTCTTCCCACCCACCTCGGGCACTGTGTACATCAAGGGGATGGACATCCGCCATGACATGAACATCATCCGGAGGACACTGGGAGTTTGTCCCCAACACAACGTCCTGTTTGACATGTAAGAGTTTCTGCCGCCACAAAAGTTTGTTTCTGTCACAAAAAAATAGTTGAGGGTATGATAGATTACTAAACACCCTTTTTGGTTTCACACCACTAAGACTAACCCACACCAATTGTTTTGAGAGTATTTTGTGGTTATTTTGTTAGTAATTGAGTGTTTCATTAGATTAGTCACATTACTAATGAAATGTGTCTAAAAAACATTAGATTATCTGGTAGGCCCAGCTTTGACCAGAAAAAGGCCCAAATGTTGAGTTGTTGATATTATTTTCTCTGTGTGTCTTTCTCTCACTGTCAGACTAACAGTGGAGGAGCATGTGTGGTTTTATGGCCGTCTGAAGGGCTTGTCTGAAGAAGAGGTGAAAGCAGAGCTGGACACTCTGCTGGAGGACGTCGGCCTGCTGCACAAACGACATGAACAGACTAAAAACCTCTCTGGTAAACTTGTTAGTTTAGCTTTTGTATAAAAACCTGACCCGACTCTCATTGTCATCATTTTTTAACCAATATATACTATTTTTTATCAACTTTGTGTTTTTCTGTTCTATGGTTAAAACCCTCCCACTGTTTCTGTGTCAGGTGGCATGCAGAGGAAACTGTCTGTGGCGATAGCATTCGTTGGAGGCTCAAAGGTGGTTGTTCTGGATGAACCTACAGCCGGGGTTGATCCTTACTCCCGCAGAGGAATCTGGGATCTGCTGCTGAAATACCGCAAAGGTGCAAGACAGGGGATGATGTTAGATCTCATTCTTTTTTTCTGAGTACAGGGACAAAGGAAAACCACATTTTAAAGGGCCATGAGACAGAAGCATATAAACCACTGGCTCACGTGAGAAGCCGTAAATGGCATGTTACCCTGAACTGCCAAACGAACAACGCTGTTTTGTAGTGACAGCGATATAGTTATAGTTGTTATGTGGCTTCACAGAAAGAAAGAGCTGAAAGGCTTAACCTGAAAAAAAATCTCAAGATAAAAAGCTAACTGCAAGACCTACATGAGACTTAGAAAATATACAGATAACATATAAAAGTCAACATGCTTCAGTGATGTCTTGCTCCACCAGACCGGACCATCATCCTGTCCACCCACTACATGGATGAGGCGGAGCTGCTCGGTGACCGGATCGCTATCATCTCCCAGGGCAAGCTGTGCTGCTGTGGCTCTCCACTCTTCTTGAAATCCTGCCTTGGATCTGGCTACTACCTCACTGTGGTGAAGAGGGAGGGGCTGGACACCAGCACTCCAAGCAGCACTAGTATCTGCACCAGTACCAGCATCAGCACCAACAAGCTGCCTCCTCTCAAGGTCTATTGTGTTATCGTTTTTTTTTTTCTTTTTTTTTTTTTTTATGAACTGCATTTTTTTTGTTTTATATTGACTCTGTTAACATGCATCTATTGCCATCTGCAATAGCAAAATCCTTTAAGAACCAAAAATTAGATTTATAATGACACACACAAAAAGGTCCACCTATCTGGGTGAACAGTCAGGTGTGATATATTGGCTTCATTTGTAGTTCATATCAACAATCAACCGTGGTGCTCTGTGTGAATATTAAAAACTCATGTTTGTGTTTCAGGACAGTGAATCGTCTATGAGTGAAGACACCGGGTTAGGAAGTGAGGAGAGCAGCTCATGTGAGTGTCCACACTGCTGCATGGCCTCCACAGTAAGCCGAAGTGGTTTAATGTTGGTATGTTTTGCTCATGATCTTTCTCCTTGTCGTCGTAATGATGATAGACCTGGCGGCGTTGCTCCTCCTGGCTCAGCACCACATCCCGGGTGCGAGGCTGGTGGAGGAGATGGGCCGTGAGGCGGTGTTCAACCTGCCGCAGGCAGCTGCAAAGGACAGCAGCCTGGGCGTCTTCCTGTCTGAGCTGGACCAGAGGCTCATCGAGCTGGGAATCAGCAGCTACGGCCTGTCGGACAGCACGCTGGAGGAGGTCAGATATTTAGATAGCTTTTGTGGGATAAATAGATAATTCACCCGTCTCATTTTCTTGAGCAGTGACTGAAGTCACACTCCCTGCGTGAGTGTTGTGATCCGAGCTTCCTTGCATGTAAGTGCGAGTGAGCATTACTTAAGACATGGAGAGAGCGCTGGAGGGATAGTTAGCAAACTATTAGCCAAGAGTGAGCAACAGCAGGCGCTCCAGTGTGTGAGTGTGTGTTTGTGTCTGAACTCAGCCCTCTCCTAATCCTCCAGTTCTCACTGTTATTTTCCTTGAGTCTTTTCCCCTCTCCTCCTCACAGTTTCCCTCCAGTCAGCAGTCAGTATGGACAAAGACAGACTAATTACATTATAACATCCCACAGTGGAGGTCAGCATCTCCAGGGCTCGCTGCTGCTGACAGGTTTAGAAGCAACAGTGAAGATAAATCCACTTTTTAATCCCAAAGTTTATAAATAAACTCTGAGCTCTCCTCCAGCTGGTAAACAGCTCTGGATCAGATCACATAACACTGCAAAATGGCTTTGATGAGTTCAGTTTTCTTTCTGTTAAGTTTGAATGCTGGTTGTCCATTTGCGCTTATTTGCTTTGGCCTGAGATGCTGTGTGCTGGTGCAACATGTACAGATTCTCAATGTCATATTTAGGTCTTTTAACAAATTAGAAATCATACAAGGGCTTAAATAAAAGACTGCTCCAAAAAGGGCCTAGATAAGATGCCCTTTTTGGGCGTAAAAGATAAAAGATGCTTGTAAATATTTTTTTCATAGGTCAGCTTTCAAGCTCTGCTAGTAACAACTGCTATTAGCAACCAAATGATCACCTGAAACCAGATGTCTCAAAATAAAAGTCCAAATATGGTACCTGGTTTTGGTGTATTAAGTGTGTGAGTGTATGACAGAATCTCCATCTCACATTAGTGAGGCATTAGTTGGGCCACTGGTGTGATCTATGGGAGCTCAGCCGGGTCAGGATATTTGTGGAGCAGCCACAGTCTTAATGGGTTTAATGTTAGCGTCAGATTAGCTCTGATAGCAGGCTTACGGAGTCAGATACCTTTACCCGGTATGAATAAGCCACTCACCTTCTGACCTCTGTGTAAAGTTACTGGAAGCTTTTTTACTGCCACCTGCTGTCGATTGTTTCAGCTGTTAGCAAACATCGTTTGCCTTGGAGAGCTTTACAGTCTGTCTGAAGAAACCTCATGTACAGTTAACATCACCATCATCAATCATATATGGAGTTATATGTCTGATTAAATTGTAGATATACTGAGTTCATGGGTTTAGTCTATGTATGAAGGTATTGCAGGTAATGGAAAAGTGAGAGTGAGTCCAGGTGCACCTTCAGATGTCTTCATATGGAGCTTCAGACACTCGACCTTCTGGTGATTTCTTAAATGAAAAAAGGAAGTGTAGCGTTAAGATGAAGAGGCTGCATTAGATAAGGAGTTAAAAGCCATCGAGCCATTCTGAGCTGTAACAGTGTGTGCCGCTGTAGATTGATCCAGTTGTCATGAATTTAACGACAGGATCTAAATATCCCTTCACAGGGCACCTTGTTGGATTTGTATGCCGTTAAAGCTTTTGACGCTCACGGCCACTCTGTTCCAGATCTTTTTGCAAGTGGCAGAGGAAACCGGAGTGGATGCTGAACCAGAGCAGCAGGCTGAGTCTCCCCACGAGCGGCAGCCATCAGAAGGGCAGAGGGCAGAGAGACAACACACTGAAGAACCAGAGACAGGTATCCATAAACAGGCACACACACATAGATTTGTGTACATACCGCACATTGTTTCCATGTACTCTTAGTCTGCTGTTTTGTCTCCAACTGTGACTGTTTGTTTCCATAATGCTGCCAGGAAGGAAAAGGCTTCGTAAGCAAGGTACCATAAGATCATCCCACACGAGAACCAATCTTTGTTTTTTATTCCTATTTTCCCTTGATCAGCCACATGGAGTTGAAAATAAGAGGGATTTCCTGAAAGTTATAAAGTTAGCAAAATTTTTGTATAGAATTAGTCAATTGTTATCAGTATCTTTACCGAGAACTTAATGTTAAAAGCTCTGATAAAACATTGAAACCATATTAGGGCAGTAACTCTTCACGAGGATCAGATGGACAAAGTTTTTTATTGTTATGCTGTTTAAGACAGCTTAAGGGCAATACACATGTTTAGTAGTTTTAAGGAAACTGTATCCTCTATGAATTCCTTTAGTGGAAAAAATCTTGCATACAAAAAAATATATACACAACATTGTCAGTTGTCATGTTTCTACTCTACCTTTTTCCGTGTCTCTGACAAGTATTAAAAGTTTACCACTCTACCAGGAGTCTGTGTGTTTATCAGCTCGATATATCAGTGGAAGCTCACACCCTGTATTTTCCCGCTTGCAGAACCTCAGGAGACAGACCTGCTGAGTGGAGACGGTCGAGGTGGGGTCCCCCTGACCGGCTGGTGGCTGACCTGGCAGCAGCTGAGGGCTCTCTTCATCAAACGCTGGCTTTATGCTCGAAGAAGCCGCAGGGGTTTCTTCGCTCAGGTGATGGCACACATCAGCCGCAGCTGTTAGATAGTGGTGTTTTCATGATGAATGAGCCATTATTGAGGATGAGACAGTCAGTACGTTGGTCTGGAGAGGTTTTTCAGCTGGATGTTGATCTGTGCTTCAGATTGTCCTGCCTGCTGTGTTTGTGCTGGTTGCTCTGCTCTTCAGCCTTGTCGTTCCTCCGTTTGGGAAGTATCCCGCCCTGCAGCTGCAACCCTGGATGTATGGAGAACAGTACACCTTCTTCAGGTAGGTCTGCAACATAATATGCACCATTACCTTCATAAGCACAAAAAACATTTTTAATATATCTACTCTACCATGAATTAGTTTGGTCTATTCTATCACAGGTAACCAGCTACAGACTGAAGGGTGAAAAATTTTACATAGTTTCTCCTGCTCTTGATGCCTTTTCTTTGTTATTTTTCTGGTTTAATATTTACAGCAACGACGCACCTGGAAACATGGCCATGGAAAACCTGCTGGACGCTCTGCTGGATAAGCCGGGTTTTGGTACCAAGTGCATTGAGAAAGAGGAAGAAGATAACAGCACGTAAGACGGCTCTTGTAATACAACGATTTGTCAACATGAAAAGGAACAGTAATGAAGGTAGTGGGACAAGTGGTTCTGAGAAATCAGGATCTTAAACACAGAGCAAAGAAACAATGACAAACATATGAATGGCTATAAATGTACAATTATTTATGACAATGGCTGCTAAACAGTTTGTTTAGTGATTGAAAATGTGTTTTTAACTTCACAAAAACATTTTGAATGGCAAAATGAAGTATTGTCTGACCTCTTCTGGCATGTATTTGACATTGCAACAACAAAGTTTTGTCTCAGCAATGATACATTTCTTGCTTTGGGAAAATCCATATACCTTTTTAAATGTTTGTACCAATGAAATGTACTTTATTTCAGACAACATCTCAGTGCTTAAACCACTAACCTTTACTTCACCTTCGTACACTGTTGTCCCTGCAGGACTCCTCAGTGTGAAGCTCAGCGAGGAGGCCTGTACATGCGGCCACAGATCCCCCACTCCACCTGGAGGATTTTCAGCAGAGGCAACTGGAGCAGAGACAGACCGTCTCCTGAATGTCAGTGCAGCACAGAGAGCGTCCGCCGAATGCTCCCCGACTGTCCAGAGGGTGCTGGTGGACTGCCACCTCCACAGGTCAGTGTGGTGATTTCAGTATCGAGGATTAAAGATTAGGCTTAAATGACTAAAATGGAGCCAAGTAAAAGCACATACAAAAGGATAAAATAAATATTGAAGTTAATTGGAAATTAAAAAGAAAAAGCAACCTTGTGACATTTTCATGGTAACATATGATGAAATATGCTATAGCACCTGTTTTTATATGTCTCCTTTCTATGTTATCTTTTAGATGAAGAGGCTGACTGGAGACATCCTTCAAAATCTGACGAGTTATAACATCTCTGATTACCTGGTGAAAACCTACTCTCAGATCCTCAAGAAGAGGTACTTCAGTAACATAATACAATAACGTTCTACCATTTGAGCTTCCATTTAATTTACTAAGTTTGTTTTTGTTTTAATGTTGCTGTCCCGTTTTGTGCTCTTTGGAAATTGAGCTTTAACCTTAATCTTTATTTGCAGCCTACATAACATATGACTGTCAACTTTATAGATACTTTTACAATGAAGCTGCCAATTCTACACATTTTTAAAGCATTTCGACTATCATGTGGTACTCAAATTGTCCCTGAAACTTGTCTGATGATACAAGATATGGAAATTCTTGAATTTGTCTAAAACGAATATGTAATTTTGCAGGCAACATAGACACATTTTTCTATATCAAAAGACAGATATAGATAGAATTTACAAAACATGTAGATCTTTGTGTATAAAATTAAGGCTGTAATTCCCTGTTTGTATGTCCTTTAAAAAAATCCTCACTCATTCACTCTTTGTCCTTTGTGTCATTTACAGCTTAAAAACCAAGAAGTGGGTAAATGAATTCAGGTAAGCTGCTGGTATATAACACTATTCTGGACACAAAATATCTGCTACACTTTAATACTTTGTCAATGAACGATTAAAAGTCATTTCATTTGTGCGTTGCAGATACGGAGGCTTCTCCCTTGGGGGCAGCGCCACCCAGACTTTATCTCAGGTCCACCACGTTGAAGACTCTGTCATGGCGATCAGGACTCGGTATCGAGTTCCTCAGGTATAAACAAGGTTTCAGGCATGTTTATATTGAACTTCTGTTTTCCTGAGTTGCTCTTAATGTTTTCTGATGACATTTCATTCATCACAGAACAGCTCACTGGATCATCTGCTGAACAGACTGCCTGATTTTCTGGGAGGCCTGAACAGTGAAAACAATGTCAAGGTAAAAGTGTGTCTTCTCTCTTCACTGTCTCTGGCTTGTTTTTAAAAGAAAAATGTGTTTAGCCCATTTAAGACAGTTAATACAAGTGTGGCTCAGTAAAAGCTGTTTGCTTCTTTTTTCTCTGTCAGGAACTTGACACTGGGTGTCAAAACATTTTCTAGTAGCTACAAGGGAGTTTAATGGTGAAAAATGTTTCTCTCTGCGGTTCTCAGGTGTGGTACAACAACAAAGGGTGGCATTCCATGGTGTCATTTGTCAACATAATAAACAACGGTATGCTGAGAGCGAGTCTGCCACCAGGTCCAGAGAGGAGAAAACACGGCATCACGGCCTACAACCACCCACTCAACCTCACCAAGGAACAACTCACAGAAATAGCCATGTTAGTTCACTCCTTTGATTCCTTGTCCTTGTCATATTACCCACATTTATTTGAAGAGATAAATTCAGCTCCAACAAGACACGTGAAGCGAGATGGATAGTTGTCTGACAGAAATAAAGTCTGGCTTTCTGCACGTAGATCCACTATGTGTGTTTTAATGTGAATTTATGAATGCGGTTTTTTGTACCTAACGTGTTTTTCCTCACTTCCTCTTTCAGGATGACCACATCAGTGGATGTTCTGGTTTCTATCTGTGTGATCTTTGCCATGTCCTTTGTGCCGGCCAGTTTTGTCCTTTTTCTCATTGAGGAGCGAGTAAGCAAAGCCAAACACCTCCAGTTTGTCAGCGGGGTCAAACCAATCCTCTACTGGCTGGCTAACTTCACCTGGGACATGGTCAGTACTCAAGAGAAAAGACAGTTTACTATTTTCTTTCATGATGTGAGGTTGTCATAATTTGACAACAATTTAATGTTGAACATGTACAACATGACTGCTCAGATATGTGAAGTCATTTTGTAATTGGTGGTATTGCTTCATCCGAGGAAATAAGGTAAATGTTGCACTGTTGCAGCAGAGGAGAGGCCAACACGTGTGCTGAAAAAGATTCTCTCACTAATGATGTTGTAATTCTCACAGTTTGCCACTTGAGGTTTACAAGAGCTACAAATCACAAGATGCTTCCTCAGCCAAACATGATGTTATATTGTACTGTAGAACATTATATCCAGATCATATCTTTATTGTCAAAATAGTAGTTCTATAAATCTGGAAATGTAATCTAATATTTCTTAATGTACTTTAAGATAATCTCATTTAGATGCCAACATGATTCGCTGCCACATTTCAGGCTGAGTTGGTTTTCTTTTATAAATTCAACATCACATCTCTTGTCATGAGGATGTTATACAAAAGCTAGTGCTGTGTGCAGACAGACAGCAGCAGTGCATTTCAGTGATACAGCTGTTGTGGCAACAGAAGTGCTACACAGAAAGAAGAAGTTGAAGATGGTTTTTGCATCTTCACCTTACCCTCCACCATTGCAGCCCCCAACATTTCGTTATGACAGGGATTTTTTGGGGAGTTACACCTGGTAATGCAAGAGATCAAACTAGGAATTTGTCACCAAGAGGAACACTGTAAGGCCTTTCTTATTTCATCACAACAATGGTGTAATTCACCCTTATTCTGCATTACATAATTCTCAATAGACAAGATTAACCACTGGATAAACTGTCTAACTTCATCCTTCTCTAATATTTTGTATTGTCGTCTTGTCAGCTGAACTACTCCGTCCCGGCCACCATGGTGGTGCTGATCTTCATTTGTTTCCAGCAGCAGTCGTATGTCTCGGAGACCAACCTGCCGGCTCTCATCCTTCTGCTCCTGTTCTACGGGTACATCCAGACAGTCTCCACCGACTTCAGCCAAAATTATGCATCCTCAATATTTTTATCTAATAGCCTCAGTTAGTCACCGAAGTTAATTCTTACCAGCATGTTGCTGTACGCTTGAGACATCATGAGCTTGAATCTTGATTTTGACCTTTCCTTGCTCGCTCATCTTGTTGCTCCCTACATAACTACATACAACATACAATTAAATGTATCATCAGGTACAGGATGATATCTATTATGGAATTCAATAAACCCTCCAGCCAATAATACTAGATTAAATGGCTTCATATTACTTCAATTTACTGTTCCTCATGTGCACAAAGTCTCTGTTGTGCCAGCATGATCGAGGCCTGGAACAAAAGTAATGTATGTCTTAATTAATTGAATAACCTAATTATCCTTTTTAGGTGGTCCATCACTCCACTGATGTACCCAGCATCCTTTGTGTTCACTGTGCCCAGCACAGCCTATGTTGTTCTGACCTCCATCAACCTCTTCATCGGGATCAACGGCAGCATCGCCACCTTCGTCCTGGAGCTGTTTGTCGATGAGGTAAAAGCAGCACCAGTCTGAACAAGCAGCAGGAAGAAATCTTTGTTCATTGGCTACATGATAATAATTATAAGAAGAGAGAGGAACAATGAGAACTAAGGCCTAAATACGCACAAGGATTAAATTATAGAGCAGCTACACAATTATATACGACAGCAAATCCACCTTCATCGGTGGAAGCTTTGAAATTCAGACTCATCTCTTTACTTGAAAGGTTTGGCCTTACAAATATATGACTAAACGATATG
This sequence comes from Amniataba percoides, assembly GCA_037176925.1. Classification (NCBI taxonomy): domain Eukaryota; kingdom Metazoa; phylum Chordata; class Actinopteri; order Centrarchiformes; family Terapontidae; genus Amniataba; species Amniataba percoides. The sequence continues at coordinate 9,950,611 of JBAJHX010000106.1, forward strand.
GTTTTGTCTCCAGCATCTGAACGAGGTGAACAGGATCTTGAAGAAGGTTTTTCTCATCTTCCCTCATTTCTGCCTGGGACGAGGACTCATCGACATGGCCAAAAACCAGGCCATGGCAGACGCCTTCCAGAGGCTCGGTACAATATATCCAATAAACCAATATCCAGCATCCCAGTATTTCAAAGCCGAATGTTATTTCAACTCAACAAAATGTAGAATTTTCTATTTTTAGTGCTCATTGTTGCTGTTATTGTGCAGTTTGAATACTGTATTTTTCAGACTATAAGGTGCACTTAAAAATCGACAGTGCGCGTTATAATCTGGTGCACCTTATTTAAGAATTCTGGTTGTGCTTACTGACCTTGAACCGATTTTATATGGTACACGGCGCTCAAAACTCTGTCAAAATGTTTTAGTACGACTTTAGTAAGTTACGAAGCTGCGCTGCTTGATGGATTGTTGGAGCATTACGGCCACCGTAGT
>JBAJHX010000106.1:9958325-9991997 GCA_037176925.1 Amniataba percoides
TAAACATGGGTACAACCACCTGGGAAGAATTGTTGCATTAAATTAAACCTACTAAAGCAGCTTTCAGAGCTGTTTTTCAAAACCAGTTTTTGATGCTATTTATGTCTGACATTTTTCTTCCCATTTTGGCATCAAATGTACATATTAACACCGACTGGTTAGTTAAAATCTAGAAAAAACATAGCGTTAGTGATTTAGGCATTAATGCATCAATAATTATAATCCAGTATTATAAAATACCTTATTCTGAGATTCCCAGTGAATACTTTTTTATGCTAATACTTTTACTTTATTAAAGACTTGAATGAATGTTTTTGAGTGCTTGGTCTAGATATTTCCATTAGAGTACAATGTCTGAGTACTTCTTCCAGCACTGGTTCCTATTGTCTGTGGTTGGACCCACCATTTCTACATTGGATACAAGTGTCCCACTTTCTCCTTCTGGGTGATTTAAAGAAGAACCAAAACATGTACATTTTTGCACAAATGTACTTAACAAGTACAATTGATGTCATATATGAAGGAGACATCGATTTGATTTAATTTAACTAATGAATAATAAAAAACAAATGCCATTTTCTGGCCTGTACATCACTGTGGATGATGCTTTATCCTTAATGTAACCCTATGTTGTATGGTGTATTTATTATATATTCACCTTACATCACATCAATAACATAATAACATTGAAATGAAAAACAGCTATGTTTTTTTCAAACCTACCAAACAAACATGTCTGACAGGTTTCTTTTTTCTGTGCAGCGGCTGTTCTGCTGCCCGACACTCTTCTCTCTCAAAGGTTGCTGACTAACAGCAGTGAGGAGATGATCAGACCAGACGCGTCTCCACGGTGCTTCATCACCACCTCTCCTCCTCTTCCCCAGTTTCTGAGAGACTGTCTGCAGCAGAGCATCCAGACTGGACAAGGAGATGTCAGGAAGACGAAACTCAGCCGATCGCTGCACAGATGGCAAGAGAGGAGATGATGGTGATGTATCCTGGTCAACAAAAACTGTTTTTAAATTTCAATTCTGTTTTAATAAATTTTAAGAAAGAAAAAGATTTTCACTGTATCATTCGACAGTCAGATTTCTGATAAAAAAACAGTGAATCTTGGCTCAGGAAGCTGCTCTTTTTACAGCTTGTTGATTTCTGTTCTAGTTGGCAGATGTGTCCTTCCCCGTGGAATAAACTGTGTCCGAATAAACTAAATCTTCATCACTTCCTTTGAATCACAGGCATGTTCATCATGATGCAACATACATCATGATGAACACAGCATGAATTAACTTCTTTTTAACTGAATGTGAACCACAGGATAAAAAAACAACACAGATTACATTGTTTACTCACGCTTTTAGATAAGAGGGGATTATCTATCCAGGGCCTGCTGTCTGGTAATAGTTCTGAAACTAACCCGTCGCCTCCACAGCCCTTTATCACACAGTTTGAAGAGATGCTCCTGGTCTGCTCAGATAAAGTGACTGGCAGCAGAGGTATGAGGTTCCTCTGACGGTCACAGCTCTCAGGAGCCGGTTTAGGCTGAGTTAAAGGCGGCAGCACAGAGCAAGGTGGCTGTTTGGTGTCCAAATTGAATCTTGTGAGAGAGCCATCTGGGTTGAGTGTTTGCTCCACTGATTTTCTGACACATCTGTCATTTCTGCTGCTGGTCTCTGGTTCCTTTTGACTTGTACAGCTGCTGCCTTCCTCTCTCTCGTCCTCCTCTTCTTCCTCCACAGGCTCCTTGGCTGCGGCCAAAACAGGCATTAAGTTGACACAAAGCCGCATTATATTCCCTGTTGTCTCACATGTGGTAGTGAGGCGTTTGCTGTTTGATGTGGTAATTTTAATCTTCTCCTTTGGCTTCACAGCTCTCATCCTGGGAACTGATTTCTTTACAATCATTGGACAAGTGTCTGCCTGCGACTCGTTCCACATCTGTACACTATTTGTATAAAATCACCTTTATCACCTGATATTATCCAAACATGTTTTAAAAAAAAGCTTGCTAGGATTAAAAAGAAGAGTCCAAACTTTACAGAGTCTCTCAGACATACCAGCTCCTTCCCTCTCTAGCAGGAAAGTACAGAACAATTAGATGACTATGTGGCAGGCCTATTAAACTGGCTGTTATGGTAACATGAACACAAACCCTTTATGAGTGGAAAAAGTCATTGTTATTTCAGATTGTGTCAAAGGGAGGATCGTGCTTGAGCTGAAAGCTCTCACAGAAGCTGGACTGCAGACATGGTGGAGGTGGCAGATGCTTTATTTTGTGAGTTATGGAAGGAATTTCTCTGGTAGGCTGTGCCAAAGATCCTTTATACCCAAGATGAATCACTCAAGAGCGTAAAAAAACAAAGCCTTTACCAAACTGTGGTCATGAGCATTTGGATCTATATGTTCAATTTATATTTGTAGGAGCTGCCTACAATAAAAGAATGTTTGATATTAGCCTTTACCCAAAGTCCAGATATACAATTTCACTTCAAAGCTGGACTAATCCATATTTTTTGGACAATGAATGATCTTGCTTTGTTTTAGTTTCATGACAGCTTTACTGTTCTGCCTCACTCTTGTTTGTTTGATTGTTTGTTTGTGTGTTTTTCTTTTTTTTTTTTTTACTGCACAACAATTGTCCTGCATTGTCGAACAGACAGACACTACCTGGTCATATATGATTTTATAAATTTGCCTCGAGGGGTGGTGGAGACCAAAAATAGAGCAAAAAGAGAGACATGATTGAATTTGATTTTGTTGAGGAGACAGAAACTCTATTCCAGATGAATGATGACATGTGACACTCTGTGTCTGTCAGATGTATAATTAGCAAATGTTTGGTAACATATTCATCATAACAAAACTTAATTGGACTTATTATGTAAGTGTGTTATTGCCATTGCAATATGTCATTGTTGTGGTTTTACCATGGCAAAGTTAAATAACTTTGAGATATAAATTAGTAGTAGGATTGGGATTTTGCTGTGAGCTGTGATTTTGTTTTTATTTTTATTTTATCTTTTATTTATTTTACATGAGGCACTTTCAACCTTTTTTACATTTTTCTTCTTATATGATTACGCGTAAACCTGCCTGACAATAATCAGACTTTACTGTAATTGTTGTTCACATGACAAATAAATGACTGACCTTTATTCCTTCAGAATAAATTCAGATATATTTAGATAAAGATCTTTGGTGGAAAACCTGATTTAAATACAAATGTTCTTAATCGCGTTAGATGATGTGATATGTTGAAGCTACAGACATCTTCCAGGCAGAGTGAGAGCTCTTATCTTCCTGTCCTCTCTTTGTTCGTGAGTTATTTTCGTCGAGCTGCTAGCTTCAGCTACTACAACCCGACAAACAAACCCTCTGATTTACCTTTCTGTCCCTGCTGTGCTTTATTCTCTCACACTTCTAGAGAGATTGGCTTCTGTCCGTCTGTCTGGCCGAAATAAGATGGTCGTTTTGACAAACAGCAATGAAGAACAGGATTATATGTGAGTATGTTGGCGAGCTAATTAGCATTAGCCCAAACTCCATTTAAAAATTTGCTAATTTAACAAGTTTGGAGCTGGAAGAGCTTTTAAATCGGCTTAAATCCTACTTAATCTCCTTCTAGTTAACAAACCTTGGCAGATTCCCAGTTGCAGCTTCAGATTGCGGAAATGTTTTAAGGGTTATAACAGTTTAAAGCTCTTGTTCATTTGTTTTTAGCAGCTGGCAGCTAACTGGCTAGCTGACCTGGATATGTGTAGTATTTAAATTCATACTTCAATCAGATAGTAGTAAACATTGATAAGCTTTGAGCTTTCTGCTATAAACCCAGATTATTTAGTGATTTCGTTTTTGGCATTTGAAGTCACAGGATGAAGCAAAATGTGTGTAAGCAGCATTTTGTTTATATTTAAAGTGTTTTTTTCTTTAGCACTTGATTAAGTCCACTGTCAGGAGAGGCACATTTAAAGTGATACCATATAAAATCTTGATTAAAATCTTGATATCTAGCCCAGGTAGAGGTGACACTGCGTTATATTGCTGTAGTGTCTTTTTAAGGGCTAAAAAAGGCATCAGCTAACACACACCCACCACCCACTGACCTACATCTGCAGCTCCTCTTAGCTCTGATCCACTTTAATAAAATACTGCAGAGATCAAATTGAAGCAGTGCAGAACAGTGTCCACCCTGAACACCCTGAAGACCTGACCATCTTCACCTTTCTTCACTTTATCTTATTTAATCTGCCAATCTTCTGCTCTTGGATGTCAAGCCTAATAAGATTAAGTTGTAATGAAACACTGCATCCCTGCACAGAAGCACCTTTTCACACTGTCATTTGGCAATTATGCGAGAAGCTGCAGCTGATGATTTCCCCTTCCTGCATGAAGCATCGGACCAACTCCTGCTGTCAAATCACATCAGCTCAATTCAGTTCAGATCAGGAAAACATGGTCTCATGTGCCATACTTGTCACTGCGATCCCGTCTACCTTCATGTGTATGATTCACTGCACACATGCTTGTACTTATGCTAGCTGTTGTTAAACACTTGTTGGAAATGTAAAGTAATGACTGTCCGATGAACGACATGCAGCAGCTTTGAGAAAGTGACCAAACTGAAGGAGTTACAGCAAGTGAACAACATCCCTTCAACATTCAATATCTCAAATGAATAAAAACCTGAGCTGTTGGTTCTTCCTGTTCAGGATTTGTGTCACTAAACATCTGACATATTGTGCTGTGTTGTCCCAGCCTGATAGAGGAGCGTAAATGCACCTCACTGCCCAGCTCTCCTGCCAAGCGTCCGTCTCCAGCCAAAAAGAAGCAGTTCTACATCAACCAAGCCATCCGCAACTCTGACCTCATCCCCCGAGCCAAAGGCAAGAAGAGCCTCCGCCGTCAGGAGAACAGTAAGCAGAAAAGGCGACTTTAACGTTGAGAAAGATAATTCAGATTGAGTCGCTACATAAATACTACAAGATTACAAGAACAGTTAGATTTCCTGAATCTGTTGAAGGTCATTTATGTCACCACCATCCCTCTATTTCTATTTCTCTCTGAAAATCAGACCGCTTTCTTGCCAATCTTCTTGAGAGGGACGAGTGCTCCAAAGATGACCTGGAAGTTTGCAGTACTCCGGCCATCCCGTCCATCTTCACTGAAGCCTGCACCAACGGAAACTACATCGATGTAAGTGGTCTGCAGCTGAGGCTTTAAGTTTCCAGACGGCTGAGTTTTACCGTTTTAACTCCTTACGTAAGCCAGAGACTTAGAGCTTGTTTCACATCTGTGATTAGATCTAAACGCGTATTGGTGTAGAAATTGACATCTGTTGTTCTTGTAGCCCTGGAACGACTTCATGAATTGCTCCGGTGAGGAGCAAGAGAGGCTGTTGTCTCTGCTGGAGGAGGAGGGGGCCAAGAAGAAAAACAGCAGCCAGCTCCTCAAAGACGAGAGGAATGGTAAGCGACTCGCTTTGTGCTCGCATGTAGGCCGCTTGTTTTAAGTGCTTCTGGCTGACCGTCACTCATCTCTTCACAGTAAATATTACCTTCACTGCTCAGGACTGCTTCCAGAGAATTGATCGCCGGCTGCGTGCGACTCTGAGACGGAAACAGATCCCCATAGTGAGTCATGTCTTCTTGCTGTGCTCTGAAAGTTTTGTCTCCAGTCTTGTCAGGTGAACAGGTCAAGATTTATACATGAAGTGAAAGTCTACGCACATACAGTATCTTTAAACTTCAGTTTGATCACAAAGCCGCAACTTCTCGTCACATTTCTTTGTATACTGATGCAATAACTGGTGGAGACGTGTTAACCTTAGTTGTTTTTACCACAATTGGGTGAACTCAACAGAGCCGTCACCAGTTAACATTGCAAAACTCTGAGCTGACTGGATCTGTATGTTATTGGTTATATTTCACTGTTCAAAAAACAGTAACCATGACACCACAGATTGAAGAAAATTTGGAAATGCAGTATTTCTTAACAGTTACTAATGCTGAAACACTGAGTATAGCGACGTGAGAGCTTTAAGTAATCACGTTTCATAGTCAGGAGGAAGCCTGCAGGGGTTCAGTGTTTTACTCGAGTCCCTTATTGTTGCTGCCACTCACTCTTTTTTTTTTTCTTCTCACAGGGAACTCTGGAGGTACTTGAGGAAAGCCTTTTGAGCTTTTTCAGTGCTCAACCTCACTCAGTTTACACAACCAACCTCGCTAGCAGGTAGAAATCTTTTTGGGTTTGTTACACTGTAAACTGTTGGGAGACATTAATACACTTACTTACTTACACACTGAGTTAAGAGTGATTGTGCAGGAGGCAGGTCACTCCTCTTTTGTGCAGTTTCAGTCAGCACATCATACCTGTAGTCAACACGTCAGTACTGCAAGCCACAGTGACTGGAAGGCTCAGTGCCTCATAATGTCTCCATTTAAAAAAACTTAAATGTAATTTTTGATACATTTATAGTGTTTTTAATATTTTATGCTGAAAAATGCAATATAATTATAAATAATTAGAGACCACAAAATCCCTTTTAGCTTTCAGACTTTGACAGGTTGAAAGTTTTATTTAAATTGGTGAAGCCAGTACATGGAAACTTTTTTCCATCTTTTTTTTTCTTTTTTGTTTTAAATAAAGTCTGAAAAAATGCTAATAATAGTTTTGATGTTATACATTTACTTAAATCAGCTTACATCACTTATGGTCCTGGGCCATTGTTCAGACCCACTTTGACCTTGCATGATAAGCGTGGCCCTCTCATGTATTTTCATGAAAGTCATTTCTCTGTTTGTGTTTGTGCATCAGCTTCGAGAGGCTGCTGCTTCACGCTGTCTGCCAGTACATGGACCTCGTTTCTGCAAGTGAGTGGAAATATGTTATCATACATCAGACCAGTTCCTCCACCCTAAACATGACGGGGCCCAAAACACTGACACACCTCCACCGGTTTCAGTCTGTAAATACATACTGAGTCTATGTAACTAATGTTCTTGTGCTAATGTTATTTATCTTATACTGTATTTGTGTATAGGCTCCACATCCATTATCAGCTCAGGAGATATCCTTTATGGTTGACATTTATGCAACAAGGTTTTATATATACAAGTGGCAGTTTAAAGAATCAATCATGTGGGAAATGATTTGCATAGAGGCAAAGTGACTGAAATGCTCCAAACATTTGAATACTGTTCACCACATCTCACAATCAGTCTCCCCCCTCTTAACCCGATGGCTTTTTCTTTTTTTATATATATGTGTGTGTGTGTGTGTGTGTGTGTGTGTGTGTATGTGTGTATGTGTGTATGTGTATATGTGTATATGTGTATATGTGTATATATATACTTTGAAATCTATCGAATCCAAGAAATATGGACGACGACATTTGAAGTTCTGGATGTCTGAATCAAGCTCCGACACAAGGCATCAAAACTGTGCGCTTCACAAGAGTGTCTGTATGATCTGCCAGACTGTAGATAACAGCAAAACACCGACAGCCATGAACACACATGACAGACAGTTAAAGTCTTGACAACAGTTGAAGGGTTCATTTGCAAAAGCAAACAAATTCAAATTCAAACTCTTCAAATATTGACAGGAAACATCAGTTAATTATTTGACAAATACTGGTATCTGTATCAATCATCAACAGCTTATAGACACAACCATAGTACATAAGCCATTGTATTAAAGCTTTTGAACAAATCATACATACCTCTCTATTTACATGAACCTGTTTACACAGCCTGGTTATTTTTTTAGTCACATGAGAGTGATCAAAGTCTGTTTGTTTGTCCAACCCTCAGGCACCAACTACAATGGGTCACGCCAGACTGAAGTGGTGAACAAACAAGAGAAGTTTTTGCCTCCTAGATATCTGCTGTCTGCCTACCTGGAGGAGATGAGCTAGGACCAGGGCCAGGACCAGGACTAGAACTTGGACCTGGACTCCAGCTCTACTGTAGGCCAGAGCTCAGTTAGATGTAGATAAGTCTGTGTGTAACGTCTGTGTCAAATCTGCCAATCTCAGAAAACAAAGCTGAAAAACTGCTTACTTTTCCTCTGGTTGGTCCATCAATTTGCTGTATGTAAACAGTTTTTAAATGTTACATGAAAGATTAGCATGTAAACGTGCTAACTGCAGGCATGTTGTTAGTATATCGCGGTTGGTATTCAGCTTAAAGCACAACTAAGCCCTCCTGAGCATCCAAGGCTTACCTTTCTACTGAGCAACTGATTGAATTAGATAACACAACCATCCTTGGGTAGACATTTACATTTTCTGCCCTACAGGTAAACATCTGACAACAAATGAATTAATTAAGTTATTAATTAAATACTTTCTCCATACAATTTTTTTCAAGTGTAAAGTACATTTAGAGAGGGAATGTAGCACGATGACCTGATTTGTGAAGTGGCATCTCAATATATTCAGATTATTTCCACAGTAACACCCCCCATCTGCCCACTGATTGGAAAAGAACTTGATTGTGAACTCGTATTTAACATTAGTTTCGATAAAACACAACTTCAAGCTAAGAAGTAATATAACGTTAAGTGGACCTCTGAGTTGCTCATAATGATTTTGCAAAGATGCTCAAGATGTGCCGTTCTGACACGTCACTGCCTGAAGGGTTAGCCTGTATGATTTGTGTAGGTCATGAGGTATGAAGCATGAATATTAATAATCTCTGTTGTATATGCACAGACACATCTGTTGCCATTATAAGCTTGAGCCGTAAAGTAACTGTTATCTCAGTCTTGCGTAGGAGAAGAGAGCTCCTTTTTTAGATACACTGTCTTCAGGAGCTACTGTCTGTTTTTGTTTTGATCTCAGTTTCTCTGCCGGTCACCGGTTGTGTTTCAGCAGCATTTTTCAGTAAACATCTGTGTGATATGTTTACGTTTTAACCAGCTAAACCGCCTGTAAGGACAGAGCGACGATTGCGTGACCCCTGCGACTTGCAACATTGTTTTAGGCTTTAAGTTCAAGTCTGTTTGTTTCCGCTCACAAGCTGCAGTGCAACGATTTCATGGCTGGTCCAGAGTAGACACTGCTGCTGTGCTGCCTTCACTGCACGCTGGTGTAAACAAGGTGTAAATGTTACTTCAGTCATGCTCAGAAATCAAAGATAGGGAACTATACTGTAGTTTAAAGTTTAAAGTATCCTTGTGCTTTTCGGTGCTCACTTAGTTTACACTTACATCTGACATTTAAAGCATTTTTTCACTCACACAGGTAATGTGGTTTAAAGATATACTGTGTGTGCAGTAGATACGTAACATTGATAGAAAACAACCACATTTAAGGTGTTTTAATGATAAAAACCCTGCACAGGTTTGACCGTTGGATTCGTTTAATCTCATTAACATTTACAACCCCAGAAAACGCACTTCTGCCTTACGAAAACAAATTTCTATGTTTGTTCTGTACATATATTTTTACATTTGTACTTGACTGGATTTTGGAAACAGGTTATTTAAGAAAAAAAAGCTTTCTTTTTTAAACTGTTGTCGGCAGTGTAACAAAACTTGACCTGTTGGTGCATTTTGTCAACAACCAAAGTTTGTGTGTGTGTTGTGTGGAAATTCAATTTCTCAGGCTTTTAACTTCTCACTCTGAATGTCATGTAGTGATCTCAAACAACATTTTTGTGTACTGTATACTTTCTCCTAGATGAACTTCTTAGGATCATGTTCGCCCTGGCACCTCATGGCGCTGCCAACTTTTTCAGTACTTGTAGGAGTAGTTGTGCTGTAAATAATTAACTTGGATAATCTACTTGTGCCAACATTTGGATTGAAAAAGCCAATAATAGTCTCGAAGCTTTATACACTAGACTGAAAAATCCTTGTGTATATAATGATATGTGTGTGCTACAGTACTTATTTATAATTATCACTGCAACTATTAAAGGATTTAAGATATTTTTTTCTTTTTTCTTGTCTTTGTGTACTTCGCACTTCAAAATACTATAAATTGTGCCTGAAAAGGTGATGGTTTAAGATTTTTAGACTTTTCTAACTTGGTAATGAATACAGTCTCCAATTTTCTAACTTAACTTAAAACATATCTGTAAATATGTGTAAATATCTGTGGTGGAAGAAGTATTCAAATCTTCCTTTCATTGCCTTGATGGAAAAACCTAAAACATTACTTAAAGTCGACACTTGAGTCAACTGCAGAATTTTTCAGAACATTTTATTTAAGACTGTGCGACTCCACTGAGGCTGACCCCGAACGATTGGTCCTTGTAAACTGATGTATAATAACCCTGGTCTTTTATAAGCTTGGCTGTAACCCCTGGTTGGGTGTTATTGTTCGATCCACGTGTGAGCATCAAAGTTCGGTTGTATCTGTTTATATTTAATGGTATCAGAGGCTGCAGAGAGCGAACTGTCTCCGCTGTTCATTTATTATAATGCTTTTATAAATAATCCACATGGTAGTTGTTGACCCTTCACTCCTGGGAAACATTAGTGATGAGTCAGGCCTGATTACAACCTGAACAAAAGTGACTAAATCTTTGTTGTTTTACTTTATGATTCACTAACTATGACTCTGATGTGAGATCAGACACATTTTGGTACATTCTTTACAGGCTCTCTACTAGAGCACGTAATCCATTATAAGGTTTGACTTTTTACTGACATTTTCACAAAATCCAGGGTATTCCAAAAGTATCTAACATATATAATATGTCCACATGCAAAAGTGCATTTTAATACCCCAGACTGATAAAAGTGTCTTTTATGAGTGTGTGCATTTTATTCATATACATTTATTTTTGTTGAGTGGATATGTCAAAGTGTTTAAAAGAGATGTTAGACAGTTTGTGACTTCTGTCCACTAGGTGGCGCAGTGGTACAAAGAAGTAACAGGCTATTAGCAGAGTGCAGGGGTGTAGAATCTACGCAGGCGGGGAAAAACACCTCTGTGGTCATTTAATGCTTCGTAGGAGCCAACTACACACGTTTGTTTAACTGAATTTCAAAGGAGCAGCTTTGAAAGACACTACAGGTCATAAACAAGGTCTTAGAAACGCTGAATCATTGAGAGTGTTTATTTGTAATTGATTTAATTCATGATTATCAGCTTTTGTCAGCTGTTAGAAAAGTATGTAAAAAATATGTGCTTTGGTATGTACATTTTAAAAACAAAGAACAGTTTAAAATTGCAAAATATAGAAGGAAATGATGTGCTCAAAAATAAACTGACAGAGAAGCAAACTGAAACTCAGCAACTCATAACGGCACATAACGGTGTACAGTATGCACGGCAGACAGATAAGGTGCATGTGCTCTTATACTGTATTTTGCTTCCTTCATTGCTCTTGTATCATGGTCACCTAGTTTTAAAAAGTTTTTTGAAGTTTTTAAGTTCAAAGAAATCACTGAGGGGAATGCAGTTGCGTGTTAAACCATAATCTGGAACATTCACATGGTTACATTTGCATTTATTTGGAAATGCATTTGAAAACCACACAGTCAAGTAAATGAATCATTTCATTGTGAAACTGTGAATCGGAGAAAAGAGAGAAATATTTAGAAAAGGCTGAATGGTTTAAATATCCAGCAGTTTGCATATTAAGCACAAAGTTAAACATTAAAATATGTACAGGAGGAAAGGAATACCCAAAATAGAGTGAGTTTTCTGTCCATGTAACACACAATAAAAAGACTTGTTTCTATCTTCTTTACTGCTCTTAATCAGGCAGCATAAACACTGTTAATATTAACCCGACGTCATTAAGGCTTTATCTTCTGTCTGGACGCCTGATTATTTCTAAAATTCTCATTCATCATTTTTTTCCTCATAAACTTTTTTCATCACCTTTTTTGTTCTTTTTTTTTAATGCTCACATCATTACAAGTACAAAGATGGCCATTTCCTGTGTGGACCACAGCCGGGCAAAGACTCAGTTCAACACACATCAGTCGGTGTTTAATTATTTGGATATCAAGTGTGAGATTACAGTTACACTCAGTGCAGAGAGCAGGTCTGTTTTGATCTTTATTTTATTTCTCATGTGTCAGGGAAATGCACACACTTCTCTCCTGGATCCCATTACATCTGATGCAGGCAGAGGGAGGGGGGGTGATCATTTTTCTGTTTTAAATATCTCGAACATTTTATTTTAGCAAACAGCTGCAACGGGTCAGCACTCTCATCACATCACGTTTGGAAATACATGATATGGACGCTGACTGCTGGACATGCAGTGAGTTCATTTAACTGTGGCTTTTTCTCAGTCACCGTTTTCTTTTCAGAGCGTGAAGTTTTTACCACAGGGTTGGTCTGTGCAAACAGGCCAGTACTTTGTGTGTCATTTTTCCACTTAAAAGTATATAATTAGCCAGCTGTGTGTCACTACCTGACACCTAAACATTGTACCTTAATTAAGATGGAGAAGGGCTCATTAAATTGCATATTCGTGTGTTTGGATTTCTGCTGCTTGGTAACTAAGAGACAGTTTTGCGTTTTTAAAATATAAAGCATTAAATTGTTGGTTGAATGTAGGTTTCAGTGGTTTCCCTTTTCTGTATTATTTTTTAGATATGGCTTGACAGTGGCAATGAGTCATGTTATTTAAGTTTAAATCTGCAACCCCATCAAAAAAGAGCAGTAGTGTGTGAGCGGTTTACTATCACATGTTCAGTATTAATATTCGATTTATCTACTATTAGTCTACTTTATTCATTCAGATCGCTGCTCCCACGCGTGTTCTGAAACAGCTGGTTAAAGTGACTTTAGGTGAGTCCCCCTGACTAAACCACTTCACCACCTTCATATTTTCTAAATGAATGCTGTGAAAGCTCGTGAAATGTGAATGAAACTGTATCAATTATTTAACTAAATAAAAGTAACCATAAATATTAAAAGTCTGTAATGTTAAAGTCTAGTTCAGTCATTCCCTTATAGGCCTATTTTATGCAGTTTTCATACCAAACACGGTATTAAGTCTCCTCTTCCAGATGAGGATGGGGCTCTCCAACAAGGAGCCGTCTCGAAAAACCAGCTGTGCAAAGAAATGTAAAGAGAAAACGCACAATTTTAACCCAAGTTCCCTGACAAATACTGTAATTCATGTTATTCAGTAACAAATACTGTCATTTGCACTGTTCAAATAAATATATACTTTTAATAAGATTATTTCATTTGAGGGTTTTTAAGAGGCCTGATGAATCCAGTATTTGTTTTAAAAAAAAACTAAAAACATAATTTTCTGAGCCTCAGATCACAACTAGTTAGATTAATGTGATTAACCGATTCCTGCTTTGATACATAATATGTCCCAAAATGATGATCAAACAGTTTCTTTTGTCTGACCAAACACTCACAAATAAAACAAGTGAAAATATAGCAGATTAAGCAATTCATCAATTATCACATTTCTAATTATTTTCGATGACTTTACCATCATCATATCATAGTTTCTTCAGCTCTATTAATTTCCTAAACAGTTCAACGGCTGCAACAAGTAGCAGATTAATCAACTGGATGTCAGCTACTGTAATAATCGTTTTGTGTAAATTAGTTTTTTTTTTTTAAGGAAGTGGCCAAATTCCCTGATTTCTCCTTCTCAAATGTGAATATTTCCTCGTTTCTTTAATCCCTGTCAGACTGGTCATCTTTGGGATGTGGACAAAACCAGACACTTGAGGGTCGCTTTTGGAAACAGCAATCAAACATTTCTAACCATTATCTGAACCACAAAACTAACCGACTAATCTAGAAAATGACCACCAGATGAACCGATAATGACCAAACAACATCAGCTGTCCTTTCCACTCTCCTCTTCTTCCTGATGTGTGACAGCCACATTTCACACGACGTGAACATTTCATCTGTGAAACGCTGCAGACAGATTTAAACAACCCCAAAAACACTAAGACCTATTAGAGCTGATGCATCATGCCTGGACATCTGCAGCACTCTGCCCCACTTTATTACTCACCCCCTCTGGTTTACCGACAGGCCTGCTCTGGGAGGGCTGAGGGCCTGTGATGAAGGGGGTGGGGGGCGCCTGCTGATTCAGAGGTTAGGAATTTGCATCTGATTACAGTTTGTCAACCAATGATGTGACTGTGCAGGCCCCAGTCTCTCTCCACGCCTCCCTCCCTCCCTCTCTCTCGCTCTCTCTCTCAAACGCGACTCTCTCGAAAACACAATTACACGCAAAAGCCGAACGTGTGTCTATCATGCAGTCACATGAAACCACTTTAATTGCAGCTGATAAACACACGGGCCACCCCTGCTCTTCCTCTGCTCGGCGTTTTTCCCTCACAGTGTGACCGGACCGGCGGCGGGGGGGCCAACAGGAATGTTTCTTCCGGTTCCAAAGAGTGTAAAAGCGGAACGGAAGCCGATGTGGTAAGTTTATTTCTCTTCATTTCTCGTATTTATGCCCCCGCTGTCTTATAAATCATCCCCCCTTTCCGTCACCGTGGCTTCCTCCTCTCTGTACCGCTTCTTGTTTTACCCGTCACTAACAGCACGCAGTTTTTTTCTCCCTTTTTTTGTTTTTTAAAGCGATGTTATCAAATCGGCTGATCGATAAGGTAGCGGACGGACTCACCTGCCATATGTCACCCAGCCAACGTATATTCACCTACGCGGAATGCACCGCACTATTTCTTGTGCCGAAATCGAACAAAATATTCGATGTTTGTTTGTTTTATTTTTTTTAAGTTTTCTCTTCGATTTCGCCGACTAAAACGTGAAACGTGAATAAAAACACACACCACATACATGTCGTGTGTTTCAAGCTGCCAGCTGCCCGCTAACGGCTCTAACTAATTCAAAGTGTTTGAACGACCGACGCTCGAATATCGACCGTTTAGTCGATTTGACGTTTCCCACCAAAATAAAACACCGACATGAATAAAAAAAACCCAACAATAACTGCTCTTTACCTCTGCAGCTAATATCACAAGCTGATTATTTACAGTATTATCCGCTGCTTTAGCCCAAGGGCGATATCGGATAAACCAACTGCTCGTGTGTTGTCACAAAGGTTTGTGACTGCCAATTATTGTTATTATCTGTTATTTTATCTCTTAAATTAAGTTGCTGTCATCCTGGCGGCGGCGCCTCCTGAACAAACTGGACGCTGTGTTTTCGGGTTAATATTTTTATTCTTATTTTTACGTCGCCATTGAAACGTGCGCCAGCGTTCCAGCACATCCTGCTGCCCTTTAAGTTGGATATAAAAGCGACCTGTGACAGCACCAGCAACTGGGCCTGTAAAGTTTGGTGTGACTGAAAGCCATGCTGGGGGGGTCAAAGCTGAGACAGGAGGGCAAAACGTGAATCTCAAGTTGGGGCCTTTTTTATTCTCACATTAATGCCTTACATTACATTCAATTAGGTGACCCCTTCATCCAGAGTGACTCACAATGTGACTATATTTGTCTTTTTTATAATCATGTTTGGTATAATTTCTTTCAGCACTACATAATCTACATAAGCTACATATTATTTTTTCACTTTGACGTACCGTACTGGAACGTCATTTGATCACAACAGCGTGATCAGAGGCCCGAAACGGTTGATCAAAAACACCAAACTGCGTGAAATGCTACATTTATAAGTACTGCACAAATGTCTGCCTTGTTCAAGAGCCAAACATGGTTAAACAGCCTGTAATATATGTAAAGATGTAAAGAGCATAACTCAGGGATCAACACGGCCGCAGATCTATTTCATGTGATTTTCAGTGGAGTCTTTGGACTGTGTGTTAGTGAAATCCCCAAAATAGTTTTGGTGTTTCTGTGGAAGTGCCAAACAAAGGTGGAGTCACTGGATAAAAGGGTCTGTCAGCATCTGTCGGTGGGACTTAGATCAAGTCAAGTCCAGCATGCCAGAGGAGCGATAGCGACACAATGAGCCGCCTTCAGCACTACAGCAGGGTGGTGGGAAAATCCACTGTATGTAAAAGGCCGTCGTATTCCTCTATGTGACGTCAGCAGATGTGAAAAACGAAGCATGCAGGCTTTTCATGCCAAGTGAATGAAAAAAAAAAAATCAGGAGATTTTCTTCTTCTCTTTCAGGAGACTCTGGCTGCTTGCATCAAAGCTGACAGACCTCGCAGCCACAACCAGAACTGACTTTTGGTTTGTGGTTGGTGTCATAGTTTCTCACCAAGTGGTCGGGGGTGGGGGAGTACAGGCACAGAAAGCTGGTTTGGTTTTAAAGCGTTGTATAGTATACCACTTGGCGTCAGTGATCTTTAATGTGTATGTTCTGTCTGGTTTCAGTTTCATTGTCATTGTCTGATGTAAAAGCAGTTTGACAGGGTTTCTCAATCAGATTAAAACATTTTCTACACATTTTGTGGTGCGGAAACGTGTCTAATGTAAAACTATGACTCCAACAGCTTTGTCTTAAGAATACAAGATATAAGTAGATTCGGTATGTTTCGCTCCCCTTTGTCACAGAGATGACAGAAACACAGCAATCAAATGTCCTTGGAGAGATAGTTCATTGTGATAAAGTGCCCTGACATGTTTTCGGTTCACTGTGACATCACATAATAATGAGGAAATGAGAACTTGCACCAGGAATCTGAACGACAGGAACAGGATGAACAGGCAGACCAAGAGTCTTTTCCTTTGGACATTTACTTTTAGGTTTTTACTATGAAAGAGTTTAAAAAGAGGATTTACCACCGGCCTCTGGTCAAATGCTGCTCAGGTTTGACTCTAATCGGGTCTCTTTTAGTCTCTTATGTTACCTGCCAAAGTCTTTATCAATGTCAGCAGTAAAATCCCACCCAAACGTCCTCCAGGTTAAAGCGTACATAACAAAAAGAAAGTGTGAAATGTTAAATCATATGCACCTCCCACTTCATTATGATTATTAAGCACTGAAATTCTTAAGAGAGATTTCCAGCACCCCACCATCCTCCAATCACCTTAGAGGCTTGACCAGAACTTGCCACATTAATCTGTTCGGTCCAATGTGGCATATGGTATCCTGTGGCCGACTGCACCAGCTCAGTGTTTCCATTGGAGAGAAAGAGGGAGGGGGGGCGTCTTTACATTGTGGATTAGAAACGTATGGCCAGCGATCAAGTTCAGGTCTTAAAAGCCCCCCACCCCACCCACTGCTTTAGCATAATGTGGGCTGGCCCTAATCAGTATCACTACTTGTTATGAAACCAGGTTTACATAAAGACGCTTGTTGTTGCTCTTGATTTAAAGAACTGATGCCTGTGTTGTCAGACCATGAGCCATCATATATATTACATAGATATTGTGATGAAAAGATGTGAAAGTTATGCAATATAAAGTATTTCTGCATGTTACAGCCGGTGGAAATGAATGTAAAAGCCCCAGTGCTGCTGGTAAACATTATAAAATGTCAATATTAATTGCATTAGCTTATGTGTGCCAGTACGTTAAGATAAAATTGTAAGCATTTCTTTAAAAAAAATGTAACGAAATCAATTGATTTACTTAAAATATTTAATTTTTAGAAATGCTGAAGCTGTTGGTCAGCAGAAAATGAATCAGTTGTAACAACTGATCATCGATCATTTATCAATAAGCCCAGCACTTACTGGCTGCAGCCTCATCATATAAGCATTTGCTTTTATGTTGTTCATTGAATATCTTTTTGCTTTTGACACTTGATCAGACAAGGAGTTTCAAATAGTTATGTTTTCACTATTTTCTGATCGTATGAGAAAAATAATTGAAAAAGATGAATCGATAATGAAAAATTCTCATTTGCTCCTCATGTGTCTTTTTAATGAAAGCCCAAACACGAGCTTGATGTCTTCTCGTAGCTTCGTTTTGTTGTGTGCTCCTTCTTCCCGAGACTGTATCTGTTGTTTTCTCTTGACATGCAGAGTGGTCCCTTTCGTCTTGTATTTGGTGTGATCTTAAGCAGCCCTGTGTGTTACCCGGTTCATCCTGTCTGATCAGGATCCAGAGTTGTGTCCTGTTGATTGATGCTTGTTGATTCACAGTTTGTTCGATATACATGTCAGGATGCGAGGCGGGCCGTTTAGAAATCCACATAGCTTCCTGTCAGTCGTCTGATCTCAGCCCGGTGGGTATTCGAGGAGCATTTGGAAGCAGTTTAATATGCAAATGGCGTGCTCGGTTTGCCTCCGAGCATCATGGCTGAGCGAGTGGCAGTTGCTGGCTGTTGGCCACTAAACTGATTAGTGGCTGTGAATTAATGACAGATAAACATGGACGGACAAGAGAACAGGTCCGATGCCTGTTTATATTCTTTTTATCAAACTACAATCCTTAATAGGGTTGTAAAGGCCTCTTTTTATGTTGTCACTGCATTCAAATTACTCTCGGAGGCTTAAGGGCGTGTGCTTTGGCTGAAGGCCTACATTGTGTCACTTGTTTCAGTAATAACCCACCTGTAAATATCAGCACCGATTGCATCACAGTTACTGTGAGCCGCTGTCTGTGCACCACAAGTTTTCCTGCCATTAAAGAAGTGGGAAGCGGCGTGGCTTGGCTGGCTTTCAGCTGTTCCTGTGCCAAAAGCTACATTTCTGAAGGGCCTGAGCGGCACGTGGGGCTTTAACTCTGTTATCCTGCCAAAAAATGCAGGAAAAAAACTCACAAGTTACTTCACTGCCTGGGCCGGAGCCACGGGGGAATCCCAGCAGGCCCGACGGTGACGCAGGGAGAGACCAGACTCAGGAAGGGCCTCAGAATTTGGGATACCCTGCAGCTCCTGAAAGCGAGCTGCTGAGGCAGGCGTTGTGTGTTTAGTCGGAAGGCCAAGACTTTTGTCGGTGGCAGCGTGATCTATCCTGGTACTTGTCTGCCCGGAGACCAGTACACAGCTGCAACACGCTGACATGTCTGTCAAACCTGAAGCATTTTGCATTTCATACTTGCCTGCACTGGAAGCCTGTCCAAGCAATCAATAGCTAATTTAATGGGGTCTATGCCAAAAGATACAAATCCCTGGAGAGGAGAGGTGGGCGGAAAATCCACATTTAGCACAAGAGTGACAATTTAAGTTCTGGATATCTCCATGTACAAAGCACACTGCTTTTTATCTAAGATTTCCACTCGCCTCTGTGCAGACAAAAGACTCAATTGTTAAAGATCACAATGCCATGACGTGACTGCACAGTCACCCTATAAACCGACACGTTAATCCAGTTTGGGATGCTCATGCCATTCAATGAAAATGCACCCCCCCCCCCCCCCCCTCCAGCACTAGAGGAGCGATCATCACGCCGTCAGTGTAGAGTTACAATAGCAGTGCGAGCAGCGACATGCAGCCTGTCTCCTGAATCTTAGTTTTTATGGCAAACTCCGTTAACACACGTGAGGAATTTGACATGCAGCTCACACAGCACAGATTTTACCCAGTTGAGTTGCAGTGATACTCTAGTTGTATTAAAGCAGTTTTATTGTAACATTTATAAATTATATCACCGTAGATGTGTTTCCGCTACTTAGTCATCGCGTTCTTTTATAGTTAAGCTGTCATCAGGCTTTGGTCTGTCAAATTCTGTATCAGAAATGTGTTGATTGAGTTTGTGGTGGAAGTGCAAGGAACAAAAGAGGAAAAGAAATTGCACAAACAAGAGCTGGAGCAATATTTTACCCAGCACGGGTCTGGACATAAACGGTGCTTGCGTGTGTTTCTCCTCCAGAGCCGTCATCACATGAGATTTATGTTTGCTCTCATAATACTACATTCTCCACGTGAAGCTGTAGGTGAGGCCATAACATGGCGAGGTCAATATCCACCAGCGAGGCAGCCGACGTGAGCGCCTGCAAGTGCTTCAGCTGAATCAGCA
Source organism: Amniataba percoides (assembly GCA_037176925.1). Lineage (NCBI taxonomy): Eukaryota > Metazoa > Chordata > Actinopteri > Centrarchiformes > Terapontidae > Amniataba > Amniataba percoides. The sequence continues at coordinate 9,978,126 of JBAJHX010000106.1, forward strand.
TTTATTCATTTTAACTATGCATCTGATGACTTTGCCCGTAGCGAGAGGAAGTCTTTCAAGAAAACTAAAAATAGTTAGAAGAGTTAAAATTGTTTTCTGTGGGCTGTTCTGTCTTTAAATAGCAGTTGTCCAACAATTACATTATACATATATGTTATTTTCAACCCACGTTGGAATATTTAGTTCCACTTGTCATGTATGAAGAAAATTTAGACTAGAGTCTGTCTTTTTTTAGACTGAGTGATTTTTTTTTTTCCTGCTCATTTTGTGTAACAGGCTTAAATTTTAGTGTGTTTGTTTTGTTGCAGTTTGCAGAAACGCCCCTAAAACGTTGATCCCCACAGACTAAGCACCCTCTGAATCTCTGTCTCAGTAATGAACATTAATGTTGCCTGCTGGTCGAGTCAATTTTATTTATACAGCCCAATATCACAAATCACATGCCTCAAGGGGCTTTAAGCCATTAAGGGGCTTGCTTGTAATCTAGTTAGTTGAAGAAATTGAGCACTCTTTGTAAGGCGTTCAAAAGCACAGTGTGAGCCAAGTAATTACATGAAATGTGAATTTACCAGCACAGAGACAGGCAAGTGGAAAAAAAACTGTATAGACACTTAGATCCAGACCTTTTCAATTTTAAACTTCAGATCATACGGGCTGCAACATCAGTTATTAGAGATCACTTTGAGCCTCCGCTTGCCTGCTCAGCTGACTCCTGTTGCTTGATAGATAGCCGCAGATTTCACTGCTGAGAAGTGGATCACTGGATTATTTTTGCTATATGCCCACTTAATTTATGGCATAGCTGGGGCTAATCAGATTTGGCTCGCTGCGTTGCCCGGGCTCGCTGGAAGAGGTCAGTGGAAAGTGCGTGACGAGCCTGTGCGACACTTCCTCAATGATCTTGTTGTTGGTGCAACGGGGCTCAATGGAGCCTGTGTTATTGCCTCGCGAGGTAATACTGGGAGGAATGTGAGAGAGAGAAACGCATAATCAAGACCAGCACCACTGACCGACTTCTTGTTTTTTTGCTTTTCCTTTCTTTTCTGGTCTTTTTTTATGTAGAAAGAAGTCATGAATGGCCACTGTTTGGCGACACAAATAACTTTGTCATATTAAATGCGTACCACTGTTTGCATGAAGATCAAATATAAAAGCATTCCATCAGCATGAAATGATTAAATAATGAAGTAGACTGTAATGTAAATTGTGGCATGGACGTTAAATGACACTGAAATGAAATACGACACAGTAAATCTTGTTATCTTCATTTTTACATTTTTACAGCATACAATTAATTTGTGTCTCCAGTCAGTGAAAGCTTTTTATTAAGAGAGCTCTTGACTGAATGTGGTTTGAATGGTTTTGCCAGGTGCTCGACATAGCACTGGACACATGGCAGTAATTTCTTTTATATTTCCTCCTCGTAGTGTATAATGTGCCCCTTTAGATTTATTAGCATCTTCTGTTTTAGAATAAAAAGACATCTCCCCAGTTTTAATTTTAGCCATTGGGAAGAGATTTGTTATTAGAAACAAATGATTTATCTGTGTAAAGCAAACCCAGAAGTTTCCTACTACCTTACTGGCAATCTGCATTTTAAATTATTTAATTATGTTGCGTCAACATTATATGACTTGTGTGTTTGAGGCAAGAGAGGCATGATTCTTCATCACACAGCATGTTGTAAGTAAAGCACAAAAATGAACAGAAAAATCCTTCAAATTCAAATTGGAGAAGCTGTACTGTAGTATTTGTACCTACATGTAATTTATATTCAGTATGATCATATTGCTTCAAACTGTATAGTGATGTATTAAACTGATACATTCGGGTGTCAGGAGTGATTTGAATGTAAAAACCAAAATGAAACAGTCAGAAAGCAGCATATGATATTTGTCCAGTTAAGTTTGGGTTGATAACATCAGTACAAAGCATCTTTCTTTATTTAGTATAGTACATAGTGAGTGATTGTATGATAAAAACCTGACAACTTCACTCCACACTGTGTGACGGTGCTGGTTATGATAGAAATCATCAGACCGCGAGTCAGGTTGGAGTCTCTTTTATTCAAAACAGGTGTAGCATGAGCCTGAGTACGATAGCTAATTTGATAAAGAAAGTACAGAACGGCATGTGCCACCTTCAGAAACTCAAACCGCACCGACGGAGTATCCAAGGAAGACAATATAGCACCACCCACACTGATTTACATGTGATCTTTAGGAAGTGAAGAGCAGGAACAGCAGTGCAAGAGATGAAAATCACACGTCACCACTTTAAGAATCTGGTTCTCTCCGATTTTCCAGTCAAGCAGAACCGACAGGTTCAGTTTGATATCCAGTCATAAGTGTCACAGAGACCTCAGATGTGTATCTGCACTGATGTTTGTACATAGAAAATAAAACTATGCTCTTACACCTTTTACAGGCTTAAGTCTTATATGAGCATATGTTTATATGTATATATGCACGCACACACACACACACACACACACACATACGTGTGTGCATGTATGTCAGGCAGTGTGGCTCTCTTTATCTCGTTGGAATTAGACCCTTAGCTCTCGTTCTTATCACTCTGTCCTGTTTGCTCAGACCTTGCAATCTTCCACCCCTCAAATGTGGGTTTAAAAAAAAAAGGAAAAAAAGAGGATTACCAATTAGCTGTCATCGTTTCTACTTTATCCTTCATTCAGTTGAGTCTCAAAGTTTGCGTCTCCATGGCTCCTCCCCAAGCCCACATGGATCCACCGCCTCCTATCCCAGCAAGCTGGCCTGCCTTTAGCCAATTATGGTGTTAAATGATGATCCCTAAGGGTCTTAAAGTCAGCTGTGCATTTTGAAGGATTGTCTTATACATTGTGTAACGCTTTTTATTGCAATCTGTTCCTTGCTCGCTCTATGAGGTCTGGAGACTCTGAGGTCTAAGGAGCAAAAGTCCTTGAGGCTGGGGGCTTGAATGATTGATTGTTCTGGTCTAAGTCATCTCTCTCCTTTGCTGCCCATGAAGTCTCATCATAAAAAGCAAACTTAAGCAGTAAAATGAAAGTTCAAGTGTTAGGGAGGGAGTTAACAGCAACTGGGTAGGGGACATTTTTAGTCAAACATTGCTTTTTGCTATGCTGTTGTTCGGCATGACAAGTGGTCTTTAGGTTCACGGAAACAGTGTTTTGACCCTTAAAACAACGTCCGTATGCGAGGTATCACAGCAGGATTTAGATTCGTCCTTTGGCCTTTTGTAACCACAAAATGCTGCGGCGTCATGTTGATGCAGGGGCAGCCTGTTACATTTAGAAAGCCTTCTTAAAGATCTGGCAATGAAACTGTGTATAAAATCTTATAGAAGTCTGAAAGAATGTCTTTAGCTAGCAAATGACCTTGACCCTGCTTCACACAGCAAACAAATGAAGTAGCTATAGTATTTCAACTGGCAGGAAAATGACTACGCGCTGCACGCTGAAGTCTTTGCTCTCAGTATTCATCGACCATGCAGCAGGTTTTTTTTTTATTTCATTTATTTTCTCAAGAAAGCAGGATTTCCAAATAATAGCTAGTTACTGTCCCAAGGGGTTGATAATGTCAAGAAATTACCCAGTGTACACTGGTGATTTCCCACCTTGGCGTCAGTATGTAAGGGGTTTTTAAGGGGATTCATCCCTGGACCACTGAGACTTGGTTTTACATTGTGCTCCGGTTTAGATATTAAATGCCTTTAGCACTGTAGCCAAGATCTGGTTATTGATCATGTATATGAGATTCGTTTTTAACATATGCATTCTTGTTGTCACGCGACCGTTATTGCTGTCACACATAGGAGCTTTTATAGGCGTCCAACCTGCCTCCTTGTTTCAGGAAGTGGGCAGAACATGTCTAATGGCGCAAGTTAATTTGCACCATCTAGCATGTCGGAAATCATGATGCTTGTGATGAACAGTGGCATGAAACAAAGAGACCACTTCTGCTTCCCCCCTGCACAGGAAGACTCGACAGAAGAGCTTTGTTGTAATCACTTCTGTCTTTGAAATTACATATATGACACACTGAGAGAAAGAGAGACAGTATTGTTTTTGGCAGTGGACACCAGACATTGCGTTCATTTGCACACGGGTACAAAGTGTGACTCCTTGACATGTTGAGTAATACGTATTGTAAATAATAGTGCGCACACACACAAACAAAAGTGCCTGTATGGGCCGTTCAGGTGTGAATTTGCCTGCGTAACTTAATGCAAAATAAATGGACACTCCAGAGGTGCCACCAGTAGTACTTCTCAGTGTCTTTTCACTTTGAGCCCACTGTTTGGCTGTGTAGTTACACACACACACACAAGCTGCCTCCGTCCAGCGAGATCCAGTTAGGTAAGAGGTTTTAATCCTGCTTATACTGGTGCTATTCTCCAATCTGACAACTGCAGGCGTTCAGTTGTGCCTCTATCGGCCTTAAAGAATGTAATGAATCAATATTGAATATCTGTCGGCTGCCTCGCTGCATCTGCTCTGTCAGTTGTCACTTCCTTTGCCTGCTGAAGAAACACAAGTTTCACAGCTCTTATTTCCTTGCGCAACATTTCTCAAACGTACAGCCATAGTATAGTGTGACTGAAATATATTTCTCCCCCCCTCTCCGCGCGTGCTGTGACTCCTGCGTGACAGGGTTGGGTTGATTAAGCAGTTTGTAGATTGCGTGTTGTTAAACACCTTCAAGAGCGTTTGCAGTAATCGAAGAGCCTTCAAAATGCTTTTAAATGGGGATTTCTGTGGATTGAGCTAAAGCAAGAAGCTGCAGGGTGATTACTGGTCAGATGATTATTTTTGAGTCCGAGGGTATTTGTCTTATTGTTTTTCTAAAAAGTTATGTCTTCACTTGTCCAAGTCACCTCCCTCCATTATTCCTCTGATTCGTTCTGACCACAGACACAAGAGCTCGCTCAGATCCCTGAAAGTGTTCCCTGAAAATTTATTATGTGTGTTTTTTTTAAAGTAATGGAGAAAACAGCTGAGCAAAAAATGTGTCATGTAACTCTAGTTCCCCCCCTTCAAGCCCCCAGAAAAAATGCCGTGGAACAAATCTTTGCTGCGGAGGTGCATTAACACATCATTGTGTCATGCATTTGGAGATCGCTGATCTTGTGTAAAGAGTGACTGATCTCCTGGATGAGTCAGACATGTGCGCACAAGTTTATTGGTAGTTTCCATTTGGATCTCATATTGTTGATTGAGAAATGGGTGACTGAGCTGAAACGTCTGCTTCCAGAGTAACCATCCCGGATGTTTGTGGGGTGTTGTCTCTCTCTCATCATGTATTCATGACTGTAAACATATTATATGGAAAACAGTCCATTTCCCTGCGCTTCCAGTGACAGGAACTTCATTTCAACCATCAGCCCGTGGAGCTCTTGCGCTCTTCCTCTTGTGTTGAGAACGTGTCTACACCATAATCGCACAGCCATAAGCATAAAGTGCTACTGTGAGTTTCTGTATAATTCCAGTGAGCCACATGAGCCGCACAAAGGAGAAAAACAACCTCGCCTCCCAAGAAAAACACACATCCCTTCTGTTTATGTCCTCATCAGGGCAGTGATGATGTATATTGTGGGCAATGATTGCTGCGGTGGCTACATTTTAGACTAGTTATAACCCTGTTTGAAACTGTTTTTTAGAAACTGCTGGTGCTGCTGTCCATTTCTGAAAACCGGTGCCATTCGTTTAGGGTTTGATGACTCTGATATTTCTGTTTCATAGTTTTTTTTATAAAATTTATTTTTTTTTTGCATCGATGTGGTCAATTGAAATAATATAGTAATAATATAAGCTGTAAATATCAACTAATATCATGGCAAAAGTCAAGCAAACAAATGATATGTGGTTTTTCTGTAAAATCAAAATCAAACAAAGGTAGAAATGACCTGTGGACTCTCTTTACTATACTATTACTTTTCTAGTGCTGAAGAGAAGTGTTGTCTTTCAGCCACCCCAAAACAAAAATATCAGCACAAACTCTTTGTAATCGTAACACAATTTAAACATCAGCTTGGGCAAGAAGAACATCAGTGTAAAAGTTCAATGTGAAACCTGGAGTTTCAGAAAGAACCTGGTGGTTACAAGTCTGTCACGTATTACTCAGCGTAGCTGAATGAGTGGAGACGTACAGTCACTGCTGCCTCCTGTCATGACTGGTACTCGTCCAGCACCTGCACTCTAAATTCATTTCGCCACGTGCTGTTGACTTGGTGCGCAGCTCTTATCTCTGCCTTACTGATCAGAGCCTCCGCCTCCCCAAAGCCGGACTTCTTAACATTTTGAACATTCTGAGTAAACACAGAGCACATATGATAGGCCGTTACTCTCCCCCTGGTAAAATTCTGGGGTAAATGTGGGATCACTGTTGCATTATAACCACTAACGGGGAACATTATTGGTACCAGACTGTAGCATTTCATTGCTCATAACAGGGACTGCTTTGCATACCTGAACACTTTTGGTAACAGGTACGTAGGAGAAGCTTTACCACCCACAGATGCTGCAGAAAAACTCCCCACTGTGTCTCTTACTTGCAATAAAACATTTTAATGAGAGGGGGAAAAAACACCCCAGTCATACCTGAGCGGAATCGCACCTCTGAATATTAATTGAGTGTGTTCTAACAGCTAAGCAACGTTAACTGACATTGTTCATTTTTGCTGGTGGGCTGAAATTCATTGTTGGCTTTGTGCCAACCAGGTGAAGAAAGTGACGGTTCTTCCTGTGATTTCACTTCCTCTTGTTGCTGCAGCTAAAAACATTGTGTCCTGTGTGAGCAGCTTGTCTGGTCTGTTTGCGTGAGTAATCCTGCACATGTTGCACAACAGACATGAACTCGAGGGGGAGCAGGGACATATTTATACCTCACATGGATTTGCAACTGAAATAGGCATTTTTGTGTGTGAAACAGGGCACTCTGTTAACTTGTGATTTGAGTGAGTAGGGTGGCTCTTTAGTCATTGCTGTAGTTTTCTGCTCTTTTTTAGCTCTCTGCAACTCGCAAAGGTTTGGTGCCTCAAAGTTGTGAATCTAAAAGTGATTGATCAAGTTCCTCAAATAATACACTGGGCTTTTTCTCGCTGTGTCACCCATTAACATTTTTATCTCGTTTTAGCTCTTTACATAATAGTGGGGAGGATTGCAAAACAGGGAAACAAAGCCAATGCAAAAGCAACAGCAAGATTTCAACACAAAAAATGAACACTGTTTTTTGAGAACAGTACAAAATGAGAGGAAAGAGTGTTAAAGGTGTCCACTTTAGAGAAAGGTCGTTGAATGGAAAGTTGTGTTTGGCTGATCTCATCTTTGGGGAAACACAGCAAAAAAGCTGACAGTACTGATGTTAACAGTGACACAGACAGTGTCACAGACAGTGAGGAAGCAGCAGTTTGATGTTTTTTTTCTTCTCTCCCTTAGGTCTTTGTAGTCTGTCAGCACACTCTTGTACTCCTACCTCTGCGTCTACCACTTGAACGCTGTGCGACGCCGCTCTGCTGCCAGCCTTGGTTTCCCCCCAACTGCAGGAAAAACCATTGAGACAGGAGAGAGAGGCCTCTGTCTCCACGACTGCAGCTGATCTCTGACTGCATGTCTCAGAACTCTTATAGACTCCCCTCCTCTTCCTCTTCCTCTACCTCCTCCTGCCACTTCACCTCACGGACCCACAGTTTCACATAGCCATTCCCCACAGCCAACTGCTCGCAGCTTCACCACAGGCACGGTTGGCACTTGCTCTCCCTGCACAGAAGGATCAACGACCGTCCCCCTGATTGGTGCACCTTCAGTTGGGGAGGGAGGGGAAGGAAGGCAGCTGAACGCCGTGCCACTTTCCCCGGAGATGAAGCTGCAGGCCGTCATGGAGAACCTGCACAGGCAGCAGAGGGCCAAGCTGCTGATGGAGCAGCAACTACAGCAGCAAGCCGCCGCCCAGCACACTCAGATCCGCACAGGTGGGGGAGGAGGAGGCGACGAGCCGATGGGCAGCCCGGCCCCGGAGGCAGAGCAGGCCCAGATGGCGGCACTGGCGGCCATGCGCGCGGTGGCAGCCGGGCTGCAGAGGGTGTCGGACAGCCCCATGTCAGAGCGCAGCAGTGGCGGCGAGGACGAGGGTGATGATGATGACAACGATGAGGGGGAGGAGAATTACAAGGACATGATGGGGTCCGATGAGGAGGAGCAGATGTGAGTACTGAATCTCTTTGGTAAAGTTGTCTTTGATCATCTGCTCCTGCAATGGTGCTCGCATTTTAAACAATATTCTGTCTTTAATGCACACAGCAAACAGAAGTGGGACGAGGAAGACTTCGAAGGCGAGATGGAAGAAGACTTTGACGACGACCTGGCGGAGGAGGGTCTGCCGACGGGCCATGACGCGGTGGCTCCTGGGAAAGGCATCCTCCTGCTGCCCCACCGTCAGCTCCACCCTCACTCCCAGCTGCTGAAGGCCCGTCCCAGTGTCGACCAGGATCCCCGCGTAGCCATCCTGCCCCCACACAACACACACAGCCACCTGGGTGGGCAGGACCACGGAGAATGGACCTATGAGGAGCAGTTCAGACAGGTAGGAAGTCCCATTCGGTTTCCCTTAGTCTGTCTTAGGAGGTGTGTTCTCAGCTCGCAAAAAAACTCAGCTTTGACTCTTGTAGATTTTTCGTTGGTCGCTCATATTGTGAGCTGAAGATGTTTCCCTCATGTTGTCACTGTGGAGAACCGCATCAGCTAAATCCCCAAAACATTCTTAAGTCAGCTGTTGAGGCATGCTGAGGACATACATAAATCAAAAACGCTTGCTCTCCACTCGGCCACATCTGGGCTTCACACTCGTCACTTTCTTAGCTGCACATGAGGTAATCTGAGCAGGGTGAGAAATTAACACCAGCCACTGGCCAAATGTTGATAAATCCTAAGCTGAAGCTTTTAAGTTCATCTTCACCACTTGACATTTTGGCAGGGTACATTTGTTTGAAGCTCTGCTTTAAACAAACTGTTTCTAGTGGAGCAGCTTCGTGCTAAGTAATGTGGCCTGAGAGTTGTTTTTTTTTTTTTAAAAAAAAAGGTTTCCTGTCATGAATAGGACTGCGAGCTGAGGAAGAGAAGCTGAGGGCAATGGGAGGGGAGGAGGCATTTTAACAGCTTTACCATGCTGGCGTTTACTGTAAACATGCTAGTGGGCTGGATATTATGAGGGAGGCCCCGGTGGAATAAGACGGGCTGTTTACGTGAAGAGATTTAACTCTGTCAACAGCTAAGTTTAGATGGAGGGCTGCTGTCGAGAGACTGCACATGTAAAACCCGCTCTCTGTTTGACACTGATGAAAAAGAATCTTGATACTTTTGTGTTTTCTGCCATATTGGCTACAATTAAGCTATTACAATGGATAAGGTCGATTCAACACTATTTAATGTCACCTATGAAAACAGATGAAAATGCTTTGCTTGGGGGAAATTGTATCATTACAACAAACTTATCTCCTAAAATAAGTAGAGGCTTTTTATGAAGATTTGATTATTGGTAAAACTGGTAGCCCTCTTGTGCCTTTTCATTTAAAAATTCAAATAATTTAGAGATAGTAAAACTGTATTTTAAACACTAATCTGAATCTGATTATTACTGAAACCTTTTAAACTCGCCTTTCTTTTCATGACAGTTTACTGGGATTAAAGTGTGGCATCTACTGAGCCACCATTTTATGTGAAGGCAGCTCACATGTGACGTAATGGAAGCTCCTACTGAAATGCAGACACTCAAATGCCCTTAAGCAATGTCTCAAACCATAAAACGTGTTTGACGGTATGAGTAGAAGCTTGTCTTTTATCTGAGCAGAGATTACTAAACTCCTCTAGAAGAGAGAACTTGTTTGGGGATTGTAATGAGAGGATTTCAGTTATTTACCATATGCATGCATCTGGTAGGTTTGAGGTGGATGAATTCCAATCCAGCTTGCATGAGCTTCATTTTTAAACCTAACCACAGATTCTGTAATTTAAGGCCTATTTCTTGTAATTACAGAGCGTATGGAATATAACTCCCCTAAAACCTATACTCTGCTCCTCTAAATAGTCCACTCCTCCCTCCGCAAAGCTTTGTGTGAATAACTTGAATTAATACTCTCAACAGTTGGTGGTTTTCCTATGTCAGGTAGGACATGTGGCACATTTTTATCATGGCATGTCAGTCCGTCACAGACGGTTATATAATCATGACAGCCAGTATCTTGGCCGTTAAGATAGTGTTACCCAATTCATTGTTGATTAAAACGAATGTCACGCCTAAACAACATCATACTCCTCCTACCGTAGAGACTGTCGTCGAAAACCTTCTGCATTTTAACATGATGTCGGAACAACAACCACATCTGTTTTCAAGGAGTCATGCCTCTTAACTTCCTTTCTGCTTTCTTATATTGAGTTCAAAATTTTAGTCAGGCACGTTACTCACACAGGACTAATTCTGACCTTGGATGATAACTGTGATTAGTAATAATTACACCTTTGGCCCGTTATTATATTCCTGCGTGGATGTGCCGTGTCTGCAATGCGTAAAGCAAAAACCTGTAATGATGAACACGGTCTGCCTTCCCTGATGACTCCAACCTCAAGCAAATCTAACTTAATGATTTCAGCTTTTATTTGTATTTGGTGGAAGCCACTTTTCTCCTGCTTCTTCTTTTTCTTCTGAAACCGCCATGAGAAAGGGAGATAGTAGTTAAGTCTGTAGACCACAGCGTTAAATGCATTTGCAGTGCAAACATGCACATTCTCTTTGCTTGATGAAGAGATTAAGGATCGTAAAATGTTGAAATTCTATTGTAATATCTTGTAATAGTGGTTAGTGTTGAGTCAGAATAGCCCAAACCAAAATGTCACAGGGCTGCGTGCAAGCTAATGCACCACTGTAAATTTGTGCAAGCCGCCTGAAACGTCACCTAAAAATTCAATATGATGCGTCTATCAAGGCAACAAAAACCCCTGTTGTCAGACCGCACAGTCATCCATAACAAGAGCTGTATGCAGTTCATTGTAATTATGACCAATTACCAAAACTCTCATTGACTAGACAGACAGACCAGACATCCAAACAGACCAGGCAGACATCAGTTAGCCAAGTTAGCCAAAGATATGGCTCTTTGCTGTGGCAAAATGATGTATAATTTTGATGCAATGGCAGATTACACTCAAGTTGAACTGTCTTATTATGCATGAGCCTGGCAGTACATTTTTAACTCAGTATTGAGCTCATCATGAAAGCACTACTACATTTTCCCACGAGCTCACAGAGGAGTTGAAAGAGGAAAAAAACGGTGGATCAAACATGATAAAAACAGGGGCCCTTAATATCTAGGCATTTCTGTCAATTAGACACATAAAACATCTGTTCAAAGAGCAGACAAGTGGTCACATATACAATTAAAGCAGCATTTAACCAGTAATTATTATGTTTGTTCATGTTTTATTCTGTCTACATGAAGAATATTTTTTTCATTTCAGATTCATGCTAGAAAGTTGAAATGCGAGTGAAAACAATGGTTCTTATTTTTAGCACCATTGTAACTTACACTTCCATCAGGAGTTAAACCGTGAGTGTTTGAGTGTGTTTTCAGGGCGCGGGTTGGGGAGGAAGGGGTTAAGGTTGTACAGTTTATTTTGGGCAGGTGGGTGGAGGCTGTTGGAATGTGCCTGAGGGAGGGTGATAATGTGGCCACTAGGAACCCCAGATCCTCAGCAGAAACCTGACGTGCCTCTATCAGTCTGCAGCAGTCGAAGCTCTTCCAAATTGAGAACTGTCCTTTTCTCTCTTCAGTTTAATGTCATTTCCACTATCGAGTACAACAGTGCCTGACCCGGCCCAGTATAAACCTCTCCATGTAAACTTTAGGGAATGAGTAAAAAAGAGTGAAGCCTTTGTAGAGGAAATTCAGAAGAGAGATGTCCTCTCTTCACATGATAGAGGACTCAATGGGTGCAAAAGTTGGAACAAAATCATCCAAAAACAGGCTTAGTCCAGTTTAAGAAGACCTGTAAAACAAGTTGGTCCTTTAAATGATTCCAATGAAATGTAGTAATGAAAGTCTTTGATTTCCGTCATTTATCTTGATACAAGGTGCCATGTAGGTGAGGAAACGTGACGTTCGGATAGGTTTGCTGCAGGCTGTGTGTGGCTTAGATATACCAGCCAAGGCCCAATCTGCATTCCTGGTTGATCACCCGGCCACCTTCCCCTCTCCACACTCTGAGCTGAAAGGTCAGACTAAATCAAGCCAGGAGGCGCTGCCTGTTTGGTCTGATTACTCTGTGGTTTTAAGTGAATTAATCAAAAGATTCATGGCACTTCGCCAGCGGTGTCATATCTGTCTGAGGCAGAGCGGGCCGAATTAAATAAAGGACAAGGATTTATCCAGATATCACATTATGCCAGCATCGGTGGATTATTTTGTAATTGAAACTGATTTGCTTTGCTGGTGGAGTGCCATTTCAACTGAGTTATTTTAGTGATACCAATGCAGCCCTCCTCCAAACTTTGAACCCCCCCCCCCATACATCTGCCCTTTAAATATCCATATCAATATCACTCTTTACATCACACTCTGCATTTTCTCTTTCCGGGAAATGTTTATGCTCCTTTTAAAGTTAACATTACAAGTGCTAGCTACAGCCAATAGGCTCACATGCATCTGTTCTAATCAGCCACCAGTCAAATGCTATTGGTAGTTTCCTGCAGCCATAGACTGTCTACAGGCAGGACACTGATTCTGATATTAGATTAGTTTCTGTTAAGCAGGGCACTCTATGGAACATTCACTCAAATTATAAAAACATATTTTATATCTAAAATACATTTATTTTATGTTATTTATTTGAAATATATTTTCTTACCCTCAGTGATATCTAGTTATGCCCTATGCAGATACTGTTTCTTTAAATGTGTTTATCAACTGTTTCTTTAGTAATAAGTTACAGGGAAAGAAAAAGCTGTTTTTTTGGTTTTTAATGTTATTTTTCAACTCTCAAACAAAAGTCACTTACTTTCATTGTATTAGGCCGCAGAAAAGAGACAGATATCTCAAAGCCATTGCTTTCTGCAGACAGACAGATAAACTTTTAGGCTTGCTGCCTGACTCCAAACATTATTAACATGAGAGATTAGGGACTGAGAAACAAAATGACCTACATAAGCAAACCAGAGCAACAGTGAGAAGAAGTCCTGCCACTGTGGCTCTGGCTCTGTGAAATCAGATGATGTGTGACTGGCTCCAGCTGCGAACGAACTGACGGTGCTAACATCATGTGAGACACCACCACCTTTGTCCACATGGACCGCCTAAATCAGCACCAAAAAAGCTCCACAAAGCTGCTTTAACCAAATGTGACTAGCTACTTATGTAAGTATTGTGTGCTTAATTTCACTGCACCAGTGTACTTTTACCATTTAGATGAACTCATCTGTTCTTAATAAACACTGAAGTCCACTGGTTCAGTCACAGCCTTTTTTATCCACAAAATATTTACACTCTGGTTTCATTAACATTTAGTCTCTTCGATGCTATGGTATACATTAATATAACTGCCCCCTTTCTAAACAATATCCTCCTCAGGCCAGAAACCGTCCAGAGGCCACGCAGAGCCTTTGAAGTCTCCTCTCTTGTGTCTCTGTCTGTGTTAAACACCAGCAGCTGGGCAGATGGAGCCCAGATGGACAGTAAAGTAGGGATGTCTTTAAAAATTCATGGCACTCACCATGATCAGGGCGAATGGAGGGGAGTTGGCATTAAACATTAAATTGCTCACACACACACACACACACACACACACACACACACACACACACACACACACACACACACACACACACACAC